>CM019752.1:30475249-31075249 GCA_009761765.1 Phenacoccus solenopsis
CGTAGATATTTCACTCCTAAAGTTAGCGATTGGGTTGGGGTAACAAACAACTAAATACTCGAATGATTCACGTTGGCAACCACTCTAACACCTCTTTATTCTTTGTTGTCTACGCTATAGTGGTTAGGCATTTCCTTTTCGAAAACTTCCGATTTTCTAAACGTTCTGTAACATAGATGAAAATTTATGCGGTGAAAAACTGAGAATTTAGAAGAGGAGAGGGTGAGAAAAAATTTAACTACTTGAACTTATTTCACAGATTTTTTATGTCATCTCATCAGTCATTCGAAATCAAATGCTTGGTCTCGAGTACAAAAATTCCTGTACCTTACTTTTCTAAAAAAAATTACAGGGTGTTAACTACAATCATTAATTCAAGCGAATGGAGAAAATTTTCTTTCAAAATTGCAAAATGTTGTACAATTATAAATCAACATCAACTCCCAAACAACAGCTACCCTCTATCGCGTCATTACCTAAGCATGTAGCGGAATTTCCAGTAACTATGATAAATCATGCACGAAAACGCTACAAGGTAGCGCTACAGGTACCTAGGATCGAATACTATTTTACTAGTTACTAGACAGCTTGACAGAATTTGACGTGTTTTCAGTTCGCTCGCTTAATATGAAACGCGGTAATTATGGAGAAATTAATTTTGTTACTTTTAAAGTTTCAACATTTATGCGTATTGCTACGAATTAAAGTATACGAAGTTCAAGTATGCACAAAGAA
This sequence comes from Phenacoccus solenopsis, assembly GCA_009761765.1. NCBI lineage: Eukaryota > Metazoa > Arthropoda > Insecta > Hemiptera > Pseudococcidae > Phenacoccus > Phenacoccus solenopsis. The sequence continues at coordinate 30,475,985 of CM019752.1, forward strand.
AGTGGAACTTTTGTGATGCTTGATTTTTTTTTTAATTCACGGGAATTAATACTATAGCATATTTATTTTTTTATTAATAACAAATGGTGCGTTTATGTAGCTAATCATTTGTTTGAAAATATCCACTTTTTTCAATTCATTATTGAAAATTATGTACTCGATCAAGATTTTTTTTTTTTAACTTAAGCATTCATGCTTACGCACGAAGAATGGGTAGGTACTAGCATTATTTGTGAAAATAAATTTCAATTTTGATAATTTTACTCGAATTGTTTCTTGCTACTGTTTTTCATTTATTTAAAATAATTTTTTCAATTTTTTATTACATGTATTTTCATTGCTTGAAGCCAGTTTGCGCGTTAAAGTAGGGATGTGTTCACTTAAATCATCATTGGCTCGAGAATATACTTATACAAGCTCATAGATCCTTTAACCCCTCCCTCAAAAAATTGAAGCAAATAAATAAATTTATAGATTAAATTAAATATTATGATTACTTTTTTTAAATTCATTAAAAAGCTTGTCAGTGGATTTTTTTATCAAATACATATTTCTTAACAAAAGTTGCTGCATGCTAAGCTCCCCGACAGTTCACACAATCTGTCATTATTTTGAAATTTCATCTTTCGTATGCTTCTCATATCCCAAAAATGACCACACATAAAGAGTCCGCATATCAAAACCCAAGCAATCGCCTATGAAACACTTATAAATACGATGAGCAGGCCTCTGTGTTAAACTCATAATTTAAAGATGATTACATCCAGATCATAACGAATAATTATATTATTAGTGAAGTGAAATAATTTTCAATGATTCTCAGAACTTTATGGAATTTCTATTAATATATCGCTGTCCTCATCCAACTTGTGATGAGCAACAAAAATTCAAATTTTACACGAGAGTGTTTTGAAATTCTAAAAATATCAGATTTTCTACTGTCTATCAGATAATATTATTAACACTTTGAGTCGAAGTAAAAGATTGAAAATTCATAATTTTTTCACTCAGACTCAAAGCAACTATGAGTAAGTAGGGGCGGACTGGCTTCAAAAAGCTTACCAGTTAGCAGGAAATTAATAATCCCCTCCCCCAGTATATTGCACACGCATTAAATTATTAAACAAATTTTTTTGCAGCTAATACTACATTATTTTTCAAGTTTGAAATGAGATTTTTCTAAACAAACAAAAAAAACTTGTGCAAAAACTAAAATTTTAAAATTAATAGTTATTCCCAGGAAAAAAGGATTTGATCAAATTTTATCAAAAAGATGACCAAACATAATTTGATCAAATTAAATCTGGTCATTCTTTTAATCAAATATAATAAAGTATTTTTTGATAATATGTCATCAAAATAAATCAAATTTGATCCAGTCTTTTTTTCATGGGTTGGTACTCTTTATTTCTAACAAAACATAATTATTTCATCATCGTTCAGCTAATCAACAAAAGTAATCCGCGACCTTGAGATCACAGGTAATCCAGATCATAACCAACTTTGGTAGGTAGGTATAACTTTGAAATATATGCAACGCCGAGTCTTCTAGATTTTAAAATTCTCTGCAATTCTTTTTTTGAAGCAGAAGAAATACATCACAATATAATTGTTTTTCAACTATTCATGAATTTGGTGTTTTCCTAACCAACTAACCATCTCTTAATATGAAAATTCTGTTCTCAATTTCCATTATGAAGAAAAAGAAAAAAAAATTTTGACTATTGATTCGATTGAGAATATATGAGGTCCAATAATATGTTTATAAAGGGTTATTTTCAAGATTCCATTATTAATGCAATGAAAATATATGAAGCATCACATATCTCAATTTTCTAACATCCGGAGAAAATCATGGTATGCTAGCGGGCCAGTCCACGCCTGTCAGTACTAGGTACTGCCCATAATTTGAATACCTACTGTCTCGACTGTTTCTCAACAAAAATGTCGCATGAAATTATTGATACATTTTCAATCTTTCAATTACAGTCTTATAATATTGTAAACCGAATTATACACAAAGTTGGTGTCTTGAAAAGTCTCCAATTTCATCAAACTCTCTTTCATATCTCTTGTGCATTCAAAATTATCTCTCTGAAAGACAACTCCCACTCGACTAAGAAATTATTCATATACTCAAAAAACCAACTTTGAAGATGGTTTCTTCACATAATAACATTGATCAAAATGAAGTTGCAGATTTCACAGCAAAACAATCTTTCCATATTTTATCCTTCTCTACTAGTCCAATTCTACCTTTAAAGCGCCTTCTAAGACTAATGGACTATTATTCCCTACTCCAATAAGTTGGAGTTCATTTGTAGTACGATAGAACCATAGAAATATCCAAACCAACCCATATTATCCATAGGTATCCGAACAGAATGTATTAAATTCATTTATAACATTACAAACATACTCAAATTTTCTTCCACCAATGTAGACATAAACCTCTCTAGCCACAGGTTTGTACATATCATTATAATTATTTGAAAAAAAAAAAATCGAAAATTTTCATCATAAGGTCATAACTGAAGTCCTTTAACATATTCACTTCAACTTCATTCCCATGTAATATCGATTCAGTATACACTCAAAAACAGAATCCATCAAGAATCATCTATAAGTATACCTTGCGGCCCAATTTACGGAAATATTTACACTGGTAATGCGAATCGATGATACTAATCAAAAAACTAATTACAAAAGCAGTCGAGATAATATTAAAACATATCATATACATGTATAATACGGTTCCTAATGCTAGAAATTCTGATCAACATTTCGGCCGCTTTGGCCCAGTATACAGACAGATTTGAAACCGCAAATTAATTCAATTGGAAAACACACACGTACAGACAGGAAAGAATCTTTTTTTATTTTTCGTTCTACGCTATGTAGCGCCCCCAATGATAAACTGCGCAATTAATCAAAATACGATAGATGGTAATAGTATAAATGAAAAGGGTTATTGAGTACGGAAGTTGCCTTTATAATATTTAACGCCATTACCATATGCAATATTTTCCATTCGTGAGAACAAACCGACCATAAATTATAATTTTATAATCTAGCTTCGGCTTAATAATACAGGTATACGAAATGCAGTACGTACGAATCTCTGTTCTTTTAGAGCAATCCATCTATCTTGCCGTATTGCGCAGATTTGCGGCAAATTTTGTGACTTTTTATTATCATTAGTCAAGCATGTATACGATTTAATTTACCTATTAACTCTGGTTGGTAGAAAAAAAATTTTTTTCGATACCGTACTCTCGTGAAAAATACTACGGGTACTGTTGAAGGAATAAATTCCAATATATGATATTAAATTAATATACCTCGCCTGAAACGCAGAAAAAGCCTCGTGAACAATTTCGAAAGGAAAAGCTCATTATATTAAAACAAGACATACATCGGTGGTACCAGTACATGGTGTATTTCAATGTCACAACCCCCTCGTAGAAAACTATTCAGAAATTCTTTCTCATTAGGCGCGCGTTAGCATATACGAGCGAAAACAAAAAGCCCTAGCGAGTATTTTACATTAACGTTATATCCCCCGTGGTTGACCACATAAAAGAACCTTTTCAACGAAAACACCAACGGGCTCCGTTGAAAACGCATTGTTTTCCATTAATTCAACGCTAATTCAACATCTGGTCCACTTTAAATGAATACCAAGTTCGTCAGTTGAAAGACGACAACGCAAATAGCCGAGTCTAGGACAAGGTCTTTATAATTCATCGTCCACAATACGCGTATATAGCGCCATAATTGGGGAAATTCTTTCATCGTGTTTTTATCTCTCGCGGTCAACATATTAATAAACGTATAAAATTATCCATTCGACGACTCACCCATATACAAGGTGTTAATACCGGCGCACGTTAACTGCGTGCTCGTTGGCCAGGTATAAAAGTGACGCTTATTAGCGAGGATCAAATTTGAGCGTGTTCGATAATTTAGTTTACTGTTTACCCGCGCCTTCTCGAACCGTACTTCAGGTATGACAAGGGAACTCTGTAAACTCTCCGCCTTTATATTTTTCTTCTCGAACCGTTTTTTTTCAACTCTTCCTCCGCTGTTTTGTTTACAATCAATTTAAAGCGGCGAACATTTGTTATCAGAATGGGTTCGGTTTTGGTAAACATCGTCGATGAAATTCGGTGTATTCGTTTTTTTTTTTTAGGTACACGGTTTACTTTATTCAAATTGAAAAATTTTCAAACATGGTTCTCTACCTGAGATGGAATTCGCCAAGTCGGTAATTTTTATCAGCAGTGTACCACCTGTAAAATAAAACAATCTTATTATATGTAAGCTGGAATTTATCTCTCGTTAGGATTGAAGTTACGAGGTAGGAGCGAAAGAGGCATATTGTTTCGAACCAAGTCCTCTCAACATTCTGAGAGAGGGCGCTGAGATTTAGAATTTCTAAATTTCCAAGATCATTAGTCCGAAAATGAAAATTCACAAAAATTAAAACTCGATTGATGGGAGTCTTCAAGTATAACATCATCTATTCAGAAATTTAAAAAGTCCAAAGATGTAAAGAATATCCAAAAATAGGAAAATATCCGAACATTGAAAAAAAGTTATAAACATCAACTTACACTTAGTTTAAAAATAATCTACATATCGATGAGCTTCTAGTCATAATAGTTGTATATGATGCCTTAAAAAAAAAACAAAGTTAAAAATGTTAAAAATTATCTAACAAAAAATTGAATTGAAAAATAAAAAAGCTCTGAAAAGAGGCTCACTGTAAGTTTTAAAACAAAAAATTATTTAACAATGAAAAAAAAATTTTAACGTTCAAAATGGAAGAGATCCAAAAATTAAACTTACTCTAGGTATTTGAAAAAAAAATCAGAAATGAAAAAGTCCGAAAAAAAATGTCTGATAAATGTATCAAAAATTAAATTAGTGGAAAAATGCCAAAAAAGGGAAAGTTACATGGTGCAACGTTATCTCGCAATGTAATTTAAGGATTTTTTATGTATCATGTATAATAGTTATGTATTGATTAATTTTTAATATTTTTTTTGTAACATACGATTTTGTAAAGGCTCCTTGGAATGCACTACAAGTAAATAGGGAATAAATAAATAAGAAAAGAAACTTACTTTAGTCTACAATTGAAAAATTTTTCAGTAATAAAAGAAAAAAAAAACTCAAAAATCTAAAAGTAAATGAGATACTATAGAATACCTAAACATAGAAAAATAAAAATGTATAACATCAAAAAATGAAAAAAAAGTTCAAATAAGGAATTTATTGTTATTTATAAAATAATATTGAGAAATGAAAAAGGACTGAAAATTAAACTTATGTAATATTTGGCCTAAAAATAGGAAATAGACATGAAATATAAAGAATTCAAAAATCAGAAAAATATTCGTAAAAAATGAAAAAAGATTCAAATTAAATCATTAAGAATCCAAATGAGAAATTCGGCTCCTTAGCCAGGACATATCAGCGAGAGTTTTTTTTTCTTTTTTTTTTCAGAATAATATACATTTTGGTGACGATGTACAGTCAATATGCTGGGGAGGGGGCGGGGGATGCAATACTTTCTAAGGTCATACATGTTTTTAATCAAAAGAAATTCATGTATGTGTACTTCAATGCATAATTTGAGTAAGTAAAACATTTTTTCAATGATAATTCATTGCAGTAAGAAAAGTATAGCAATCACATTGTGAAAAATTTAATTTTTTTTTTTAATTTGAGAAGCTGATTTCATTATAGGTTCACACGAAAAAATGACGAATGTTATCACAGAGGAATTATACGCTCAAACAAAATTTAAATATTTAAACTAGCTCAGGGGGAGGATTCTGAGCCTCAGAATCTATACTTTGCTACGACCCAGAAAAGTTATTGTTAATCTGAAACTTAAGAATACCTATTCAATAATAATGAAAAAAAAACCTCCAAGTATGATTGTTCATTTTTCTTTAAATTTAGAAATATTGCCCTCAACTCACTTACTTCTTTTGGTGGCCCACATTAAGCTATAAAGAAAATGAATAGTGATCTATAGGACAAATTTTCTTATGTCTTATAAAGGGTCAAAATATTTCGAATTTCATAAAATGGAAAATAATATGTCAAAATGTTTCCCAACATAACATGAGTATAAAAATGTGCGATTTTTCGAGCTCACTAACATCAGCCAATATCTTTAAATAGAAATCGACTAATAAAATATAAGACTGAGTAACACGTTTTTTTTTTTCTTAATTTAACGTGCCATTTAATGCATACAACTTTTTATTTTCTCAAGAAAAGCAACTTTATTAAGATGGATTTTCATATCTCCTAATAATGTAGGTAAGAGAAGAGTTGGGGCATCAAACCCTCATTACCTTTTTTTTTGCATTAGGTACGCAATACGCATATGTCATAGACTCCAGAAAGTTGTCCATCGAAAAGTCGATTACTTAATTTATTGTATGATTTTGCAAATTTTCAACCTAAATTTTCAAATATTAGTTTTCATGTCTCGCTTTCGAAAGTCTAGACAACCGGCTCGTAAATTTCGAATCATGAAAAATAATAAAGCAAAGGTGGGCCCGCTATTACTAGACTATCACAGCCTATAACATCGCACAAATATTATAAAAATTGTGAAGAAGCAAAGAATTCTTACATCAAATTGTTCATCCACTTACGTTGGCTCTTCTGGATCGTTCATGGAGGCGACATCGATCGTTTTCATCCTAAAATGTTCATCATATCAATCAACTTAATAAGCGCAGCGATATTTAAATTCAATAGAAGAAATTTCACTATCTCGAAAATATGTGGTGGATATTCCTCATAACCCGTACAGAAAAATACTAGTAGTTTATACTAATATTAAAATACTTGTAGTATTTTAAGACATTCATTACTACTAGTATAACTATAAGTACATAACATAAGTAAAACTATAAGTACATGCTATAAGTAAAACTATAAGTACATACTATTAGTAAAACTAGTAGTTCATTTATACTACGGAGAAAAATATTTGAATAATTAGCTATTATTAATTAGACTTTTTATAGTTCAAAGAAATTATCCCAATGTCATGTATTTCTGAAAAATATAATTTTTGGTGTAAAAAAAATTTCGGTTCCACTGGGGTTCGAACCCACGCTCATTATGTCGCTTTCTATGCCATACACCTAACTTACTGCGCTACCATACCTGCATGGTAGAGTTGTGTTCTTTTGAGTATTAATATACATTATATTTATAATACATACAGTAAACACACTAACTACTCCGCAAAATATACCTAACAGTTCCAATGCACCAGTGTATTACAATTTGTAAGTGCACAACCTTACTATGGTACACATTAATAATAATTACTATACATAACATTAAATATTTTAAAACAATTTCATGTTCTTTGTTATGCATATATTTGAAATTTCTCGAATATATATATTTATAAATTTCTCGAACATTTCCTAAATTGAGAATTTTCAAACTTAATTTGTAAAATTCTACTTGAAATTACAAAGATATCATGTACCTATGTATTTAATATGTACGTATTACATATGTTATTATAAATATGTATGTATACCCATATATTTCTCATCAACATGCTACTTACCATTAGTAATTAATACCACAACTACTAGTTGTGGTATTCACTAGTAGTAAAACTAGTAGTTGATACCTTAAGTACTACTAGTGAATACCGCAACTAATAGTTTAACTAGTAGTTGCGGTATTCACTAGTAGTACTTGAGGTATCAACTACTAGTTTTACCACTAGTGAATACCACAACTAGTAGTTAACTAGTAGTTGTGGTATTCACTAGTAGTACTTAAGGTATCAACTACTAGTTTTACTACTAGTGAATACCACAACTAGTAGTTAACTAGTAGTTGCGGTATTCACTAGTAGTACTTGAGGTATCAACTACTAGTTTTACCACTAGTGAATACCACAACTAGTAGTTAACTAGTAGTTGTGGTATTCACTAGTAGTACTTAAGGTATCAACTACTAGTTTTACTACTAGTGAATACCACAACTAGTAGTTAACTAGTAGTTGCGGTATTCACTAGTAGTACTTGAGGTATCAACTACTAGTTTTACCACTAGTGAATACCACAACTAGTAGTTAACTAGTAGTTGTGGTATTCACTAGTAGTACTTAAGGTATCAACTACTAGTTTTACTACTAGTGAATACCACAACTAGTAGTTAACTAGTAGTTGTGGTATTCACTAGTAGTACTTAAGGTATCAACTACTAGTTTTACTATTAGTGAATACCACAACTAGTAGTTAACTAATAGTTGTGGTGTTCACTAGTAGTAAAACTAGTAGTTTCAGTAAAAACTACTAGTAAAACTAGTAGTTTTTGTGATTACTACTAGTATTTTTCTGTACGGGAAAAACCAAAAAGAAACAATATGAAAAACCATAAAAACTTGCTTCAGGATCTGTGATAACTATTCAGAACGTAAATGCTTTCCATCAGAGTCGAGAGACAAACGAGTAAGAATAGAGTATGGAAATAACGCGTAGGTATTTTCAAAATCAACCTCGGGTAAGTAAATAAAATGAGACCAGAAATGCGACTGTATTTCGTAAAAACTACTTTAGTACACCCATTTGAACGCTATTTAGGTAAAAAGCTATTTAAAGAGAAAATACGAGTGTTGCAGTTAGCTTAATGGACTATTTGCAATAGGTACTCCGTGTATTGTATAATGTATACACCGATGTGTACGTAATCGACGACTATCGTGGTTAAAAAGCTTTCTTGTTATTAAGTACTACCCATATAAGGCGAGTACTACATGATCCTTTAGTTTTACTGTTCAGTTTTCATTTGTACGTTCTACAATAAACATCAAGATATAAAGAAGACTCAAAAATATATAATAAGAGCGTCTCCGTCGATAACTCGATAACTGAGATTTTTTCTGTAAACTAAATATGTGTATAGGATATAAATTTGATATATTTATGGAGTTGGTTTATTTCGCAATGTTACTTAAATTTGTTACATTACGAGAAAAAAAAATGAATATTGAACAATTTATAGTGGCAAATTAGTCGATAAATTGGATGAAAAATTTGCCCAGTTGATTCAGTTCTACAGTAGATTGACTGAAATCCGTTCGACTACAGGATTACCGCAACACTGTTACATGAAAGCATCGACCGCGCGCCTTCCATTAATGAAGTGGTTAACGACGAAATGCGGAGATTATTGAAAAAAATTGTTATCCTTTGACTGGGCCGAGTTGAGCGCGCAGTGGCGTGTTTTTCAAAGCGCGGCTATAAATTATCGAGTTTTACAACCGCAGACGCGCTCGAGTTAAAGCGTGAAAATATATGCAAAAGAGCGTATACTGTATTCTTTTACGGTGCCCGTATACGGCGCGGAGGAAAGAGAAAAAGGTCATCAGGTGTTGACTACTCTGTAAAAGAAACGGTTGGTTCTTCCGCGTCATTACGCTACAGGGGAAGGGTTTAGTTTCGGTGGCAAAGAAACATGAAAAGGGGTAAAAATACCGTAAAAAGTCCACAAAGGCTGTGTCTTCGTAAAATGCCGCATTTGTTTATCTGCATATCGAAGTAAGCGGAGAAAAAAAGAGACCAGTGAAGAAAGAAAGGGTTAAACAAATAAATGCGTGTGTTTTTTTCCTAACATGTAAATATTTCTAGACTTCATTTACCTGCGGTATGGGTTCGTTCGTGAGATAATCGTCAGGTGGTCTTTCTCTTCATGTACGATAATTCGGTAACCCTTTATTTCTTCGACGTCGAGTAATACTTATTCTCATTTGAATATACCGCGACCGATAGCGAATTGTATTCTATGTATAGTACCGATGCTGCCAGTAACCGCTTTCGATATTCGGCGAATCAGTTATGGTGAAAAATTATTTTATCGAGGTTTTAATCCTAGGCTTCATTCTTCGACATGAAGCTAAGAAGAAACAGAAATAAATGAGTGAAGAACAGTTCATTAGAAAAAAAGCGATCAAACCTCAAGAGCTGTTAGGTCACAAGGTACGTATACTAATTTTTAGTTGAAAAAAAAAAATAATAATAATAATAGTAATAATAACAATAATAATAAATAAAAGAGAGAAAGAAGAATTAAGAAACCATTGGAGGAAAAAATATTATCACATTTGTCTGCAAGCATGGAAAACTACATTTGGCTGGGCAGCGAAATCATAAGTGAGTTTGCGAGGGAGGAGCAACGGGTGCAGGCTGTTCTGATCTGTACTTTCTACAAGACCCTGAAAAGGAATCCAAGACTTTAGATTTACAGATTGATTGTTTATAAATGAAAAAAAAATTAAAAATTATTAATTTTTTTTTTTCAAATTCAAGAATAAGTAAACAGAGTCAAAAATGTAGAAAAATGAATGAAGTCCAAAAACAATATATAGTTTAAAAATAAAAAATATTCAAAAATTTCATAAAATTTTAAAACAGGAAAAAATGACCAAAAATAATAACAGTTCAAAAATAAAGTGAAGAAATGACTAAAAATTTAAGAAAATCAAATTTTTATGAAATTAAAAAGTTGTAGAAAATTAACAAAAATATAAAATAAAATAAAAAAGCTCAAAAGTAATGAGAGTTCAAACAAAAATGTTAATGAAAAAAAAAACGCCTAAAAATGTTGAAAAATAAAAAATCCAAAATTATGGAAAAATTAAACAATGATGAATATTCCATTTCAACCTCCCAGTCCCAGGCAATCTCCTTGAACTTCTTCGCGATTTGAACTCACAGTAAGAAGCCTGTTCACTTGCCTTGACTCATCTCATCTGTTCCCTCCACTGTAATTCCTCCTCCTATGTGCACGTGCCTCTAGCCAAACGGCTGTACATGGCACGTTGATGAGGAAAAAAAATCAAACATTTTATAAAATTTGAGCTATCCTCCTCTCTCATTAACTGCCTTCAAGATGGTGAACTTACAACAGCCCAGCTTTTTCTCTTCATCAGACAATCTCACATCTTCTTCCAGATCTAACTTGACTCTTCTCGTGCCTCTGTACTTTGTAGCAATACATGGTATTTAAATGGAGATAAAAATAAAAATAAAAAATGAAATAAAATTGGAAAAATTTCCATACTACATATTAGAAAAATAATTAATGAGTTCAAGAATGAAGAAGGCTCAATACATTCTTCAAGTCAAAACTCGATAAAATGGACAAAATACTAAAAAATAAAAAATGCCTCTAGAGCCTTAGTTGCTGCACACGATGTTAAAAAAAAAATGACAAAACAATTCACAAGTGAAAAATGTGTAAGTTTGCGTTGATCTGTGTTTCAAAATGAGACCAGATTGGATAGCAATGGATACTCTGGCATTCGGTATGTGACTGAGTCATAACAGGTGTTGAGGCTTTAATATAAGATGGAAAAGAGAATCTCCAAATACAAAGAAATATGTACGAATGAAAAAATGTCATACTTAATGCAGCTCATCTAAAAACATTATCATGCTTCTATAGCTCCGTACCTGTATATGGAATGTTAATAGAAAAAATAAATAAAAAGAAGGTAGTATAGGTAAACAATTTCAAAAAAAAAGAAAAATGTTGAAATATAAAAAAATATATTCAACAATTCAATTTCAAAAATTGTAATAATTTAGCAAGAAACTTTTTTTTTATACGTGACCTTTTCAAATACGTATGCATGGTTATTATACCGAAATGATTTATTTATGAATTTACTCAGTCATTCAGCCATTGGCGCACTCAGAACTTTGTTTTGGTCTGAATTAAAATTCAAAAGAGAAGTAAGGGAACTACTGCTCGACTTTGTATTTAAGTTTCTAATTTCATGGGCTACAGAAATTGAAAACTGAAAATAAAAAACCCAATTCTATTGAAAACAACTTGAAGTTTTAAAAAATTAAAATTTATTCCGATATATGCCGCTTAAAAAATGATTTTTGAAACATTTTCGAGGGACTTAAGCTCCAAAACCTCCTTGATTGCGCTAATTCCTTCAGTTATTCATTTTGTATAAGTATTCTCCATCTTTGCTGAAAAAAGAAACACACACGTTACATGATGCTTAATTCCATGGCTTCAAAAATCATTTTCTCCCTAGATTTAATTACAGCTCACAAGAGCTTCGAAAATCATTGCAAAACCGAACTTTCAAACAAAATCTCTAAATCGCACAAGTTTATCACTCTTTACATTTCATACCATACCACTCGTTGATACTTAAAATTTCAACGTGTGTGGCCAGAGCTTCCGTTAACATCATGAAAACAGGTACTACTGAACTCATACCTATTTCACTAGACTTTTCCACTCAATAGCCGACATCCCTCCGATTATAGTCGGGTTACTCGAGTTATTTTGATTAACGTGTAGTCTTCTTCACAAAGAAATAATTACTATGTGTAAACTGATAACGTTATTATTACTTTAACACGATTCAGGTTACTTTGAACGGCAATTCAGTATGTAGTCTGACTTCTTTCACGATTAACCACGACAATACCACCGAATCCCTTCTACACCTTGCATATTTCATCTATACCTTTTCAATTGTTCGATATTTATCCATACTGGAAAAGATAAGACTTCTTGGAATTATTAATGATAACTTCAATTAAACCAATTTCGTGTAAAAAAGTTTCAACTACGTTACTGTTACCGCTAAAGAGTGAAAAAATTTGAAAAGTTGAACACGAAGAGTTCCACGAACGCGCCGAAACATATTAGGTGTACGCCTCCAGTAGGTAAATCTAATTTAAACTTTCGTTTCTATATAAGGTATAAAAGCGACGACGCTGAAAACGCAGTCGAAAATCTTTATTTACATTTATAGTAGCACTTTTATTATATACATAATACGAGGCAGACAAACTTACCCTTCAATTTTCCTTAGTTTTTCGCTAGCTAGGTATACCTATATACTTTGGTCGGTAGCGCGAATATAGGTTTTTATTATATACGTAGTTACTTTCGGTATACACCATGGCGTGTTCGTGTCGTCGCGGGACGCAATACCGAAATATTTACGTATTTAAATTGAAAAAAGTTTTTTGACAGACGTTAGTAAAAAGGAGAAAAAAATTGGAACTTTTTTTCCACCGAGCACGTTAAGATTTGAAAAAAGGAATGCGAACATTTTAAAAAATATGTACGACTATCACCCTGGAATTCGGTAATGAATTTCTTTTTCTGTCGTGCACGGGAAATGGATTTCATTTACCCGGAGAATTCCCGATTGCGTAAAAGCAAAAAAGAAATTTCACCAGCGTAACGGCTTGACAGCTGATGTCAAACTGCTAAATTGGAAAAAACGCAGCTCTCGGCTATTAAGTCTGCACACAGTAGCGGAAAACGAAGAAGAAAAAGAGAAAAATACGACGTCGCGAGTATTTAAAATGCGTAAACGTGCTGCTACCAAATCTATAATCTGCACGACAGTTCTGATACGCTGTACGGCTGTACGAGGCCGCGTCGAGCCCAACGTAACGGATTTCTTTTTTTACTAGTTTTGATTCTCTTATTTTTCAGAAGCCATATTGGTTTTTAATGTTGTCGGATAGAAATTTAATAAAGGAGGATCCGTAACCATATCAGGTTGATGAACGCTGATACCTTGAAATTATTAAAATCGTGGTACATATCTATATCGTCGTTGAATACTCTATGGATTTTGTTTTACAGCTCGCAGGAATCTAATAAATCATCCGAAAATTTATCCAATTTCAACTCTTCGAGGAAACCCCGCATCTTCTTCCACTCCAACGAAGTTTATCCTTCGAACTAGGCAGCAAATTCGATTTTCAAACACCTACGAAAATTATCGATATCGTATCACATGATGGCTATTAGCTCAGTCGATAAATAAATATACATACGCGTTTATTTCAAATAGACGAAAAAAAATTCCAGACAGCTACACCGCTAATTCGGTGAAAGCTTCGAGACCTCGATGTTTACCGAGTCAACACCAGTAGCCAAATATCGATAACAGTTGTTTACTTTATACATGTTGAAATGCTACCGTGCACCCCGCCCAAAGAGTTCATGATAAAGTTAATCTTCCATGTTAAAACTGAATCCGCGTTTATCTTATCCATGTTTGCGAATCATTTTTAATGTATTTTGTGTTCAAGGACTAGGTAACACATATTGTAAGGGTGGATACTTATACTGCAATCCTTTAAGCAGAAAATTCCGACAAGGTTTTGTTTGTGTAAAAAGTAAGTAACTAAGAATATTATACAAGCTGCCATTTTTCCATTCCACTATTACAGCATGAAATACCTATGCCTACATCGATTTTCAACGAATAGTTTTCTTTACGAAGTCGACGATGTTTCTCTTCGATTTTCTATAGTTGGAATTACATCTTTCCTGAAAACTAAAACAAAAAAGTTATCCAATTTTATACAATGACATGATACGACCACTAGTAATTTAACCCTAAAACAGTACGCATGTCCGAAATCATTTTATTTTAAATTCACATACATGTGGATGTAGGCTTATCCCTTTTTTTAGTGAGAAGATTAAAACAAATCATCACGAGAAGAGAGAAGTATAGAGACAAGTTCCAATTTTCAAATTGGAGGAAATAAAATGTATCTTCATTAATCAAATGTTGCAACTGAAAAAATTACAAAAAAAGACTAATTTGCCAGGTAAATTTAATCCAAGGACGAATATATCATTAATTACATACTTTTTCAAAAAATGATATCCATCAATGTAACAATAAAAAAATTATAAGAAATGAAAATAATGACAAAAATTATATTTGTTCGCTAATATGCAAAAGTTGAACAAAAGATATGGAAGTCCTCCATAAGGTTCAAAGTAGCAAGGGTTGTATCACGTCTCCTCTACTATGCGAGGACTTGTAGGTTATGCTGTTATGGGAGCTTAAAATCTGTCTTGTATCCAGAGTTGGGCATCACTCCGATCGCGCTCGGAATGCGCTCTTCGAAGAGCGAAAAAGAACGGAATAACAAATCACTCGCGCACAAAGGAATGAGTCCCCCATTTTTCAGATTCTTCGTTCTCTTTCTCCAGGAATGATAAAAATGACGCAAAATGATAAATAGGGATCTAAATAGGTAATGTGTACTCTCTCATGATTGGTTGAAGTGATAAACGAAAAAATAAAAAATAAAATAAAGAATTCGCGCAGAATGTCTACTCAGAATGCGAAAGAACGAATTCTTCTCTACATCGAGCGAAAAGTGAGCGGAACGTCTCGTTCTTTCGCTCTTGAGCCACTCTGCCCAACTCTGCTTGTATCCATTGCCAATGCGTGATATCCTTAGGTTCAATAAAAAATTTGTGACCTCCTATGTTACACCCTCCTCCTCCCTATAATATTCCCTGGAAGGTGAATTTGACGTATTGTATACTTTTTATCCCCAATAATGGTATGAGTTCATATTGATTACATTTTCACTAATTTGAGACTCCTCAAGCTCTACTCAAATTTTGATAATCTGCCATGTTGGATCCATTTTGACTCAAATTAAAGAGGTCATATTCTGGTCACCAACTAATCTTACACACAAAGTTCGACTTTTGTAGGTCGATCAGGTGAGGATATATGGAAGATTCAAGAAATTTTATGACTCAAAACTTCGTCAAAAAGCTGTTTTTTGCTTTAACTCCTCTCTAAATGTATTCAAAAAGCTGAAATTTGAATATGTTAGTGTCTGTGAGTCACTCCTTCATATGAGATCAAAAACAAAAAACTTGAGCTATTTGCCTTTTCTCCAGCCACCCTCAAAATTTGAGTGATCAGCCATTTTGAAATTTATGGAAAAAACAAAAAAAGTACCTTTGCGCATTTCCAAGAATAGTCCTTCACCAAATTTTGAGCAAATTTCATGAATACCCGCTGGTGCTACACGTGGGGTGAAAAATATATACCGTGGGTCCAAGTGATTCGGGTACAATCAGCGCAAAAATCTCAGTTTGTTGATAATACAATAAGAGTAAAAGTAATATTTCTAAATTAGAAATAATTTTTTAAATTACTTTCACGAATTATAAGAATGATAAATTAAATTCAACAGCATTACAATTTCTTTGCATTTGAAAAAACTAATTTCAAATAATTGGTGAAAAGATTTATTCGCTGATTGTACCCAAATCACTTGAACGCACGATATACCAAAATTTGGACATTTGCCAGATGATTACGAAAATGGTCTGAAACGCAAAAATTTGAAGACGCCACCATCCCTCGACTTTCCCTTCCCAAATCAGATAGGCTGTAATAGCTATAGTTTTCAAGTTATAGACTCAGCTAATAATATCCTCAAAGTCACGTTGTTATTTTTTATTTTTGGCGGGGGGGAGGGATTTTACAGTTACCTCATAGGGCCGTTACACATGGTTTTCCCCGGGCCGGTCCTGAAAATTCCGCCAACCCTGCATATGACCAATCAGAAAATGAACCTCTTGCTATAATTACTCTATCAACATTTAAACAACACACATATGCAAGTCAAAGATATACAAAATGTAAACATCTACGAGGAAATCATCAGTGGAGGCGAAGTGATAAAGACATAACATAATCAACAAATTTGATGTAATATGTAAATCTCCTTTCTAGCGTCACAGTATAATTCGGATTTTTTCACAAAGCCCAAAACGATGTAACGTGTTCTAAACTCATACAACCTGATGTGCTGATCATGAAAAATCGTTAAAATCAAGATTTCAAGCAAATGCGAACATTTTAATAAAAATATTTGGCGTTTTCGAGTCCCCGAAAATAGGGTAAAAATACTTGCACGTTTCTGCCGTTCTTCATAATGACTTCATCTAATAGTGGAAAAAAATTTACATTAGCGAGTCGTAAAAATGGCGTCCCATTCTAAAAGAGGCCTTATATAACGTAAAAAAACGCGGGAAAATGTAAAGAATGAAGCGCAACAGAAACCCTATATATAAGGTTTCATCAGGATGCATTTAAATTTGTGAAATACGCCCATCACCGGTATAACGTGAAAATTTTCCAGTCACGAAAAATATAATCGAGTCGGGAGGAAAATGGGAGTCTTTTGCGTCGGTATATATGCGTGTGTTTATAACTATGAAGGTAATTTTCTTTTAAAACGAAACGAATGAAAGTGAAATAAAACATTTTTATAATGATGTCTCGAGCGCGCGAGAGTAGAAAAGTTGAAAAAATGAGCTCAAGAAAATTCCCGGAGTTGGCGAACGCAATAACGCTTTTGTTTTAAGGAATTTTTATTTTTAATAAAATACGTCAGTTTAAAGTGTATTCAGGGTTTCCAAAAACGGGAATAGGGATTTGCGTGAGATGAATTGGTAAATTTTTCATGGGTTTTTCATCTTTGCACAAGAAAATATTGTTAAAAGTGAAAGAAAGAAGTTTAATGCTGGCGAATTGCAGAATAATGATTAGTCAAAAATTTAAATGAATTTTATTGCTCATCTAAAAAGTTGTGAAGGGTTGGGCACGAATATGGATGCAATAGATTCGAATCCAATTTCTGAGGATTCGTTATTCGGATTCGATTCATTTCGATGATTTGTCACGAATCCATACGACACGTCATGTAAACTATTTATGTATTATAAATTTATTTATAAGTGTTTCTTGGCATCTGACATCTGTCAATTTGTGAAAAAAATTGAAAAAAATGTAACATCTCGTCTTCGACCATATACTATGGACTGCTAATGGTCATACGGAAACGAACACCAAAGTGAAGCAAACAATAACAACATCATAGATGCGCTCGCGCATGCGTAGTGATATTTCAGGAATGAAAATGAAAACGCATCGAAATTTTCAATGATAACAATGTTAAATCAACATGAAACTACTTATTTAATTTCATTAATAATACTCAATAATTAAAATTATATTAAGGAAAGCATATTAATAATTATTTCAGTGAAACTACGCATGCGTCAGCGCATCTAACTACTGTTGTTGTTGGATACAGTTTCTACCATTTGAATTAGCAGTCCATAGTATATGGTCGAAGCATCTCGTGGATTCGAATTTGTGATTCGAAAATTAGATTCGAATTCGTACAAATCTTTCTCCTGGATTCGGATTCGATTCATTTCTTTCCGGATTCCATATTATTTGGAATCGAAGGATTCGAATTCTATTAGGTACGGATTCGGATTCATTTTTTTTTTCGGATTCTGCCCAACTCTGAGTTGGGAGAACTATTTTTTTTAAACATAGGAATTAATAATTAAAATTTCGTTATCGTTATCATAATGAGAGTATTGAAGCAAGATAATATGAAATTATATTGGGACTTAGCGCTCAAAGTAGTCGCGCTCTAGCGGTCAAATCAAACATCGCTGAAAAGGTGCAAAACAAATGAAATCTTTTTTGATAACTGCTGATAACAAAAATTTTGAAATTATTGAATTTATGTTGGTACATTTTATTTGATCTCATCTAATCAAACAAGAGTTTATAATGATCAATACACTCATTGGCACTTAGCAGTAACAAATTTTACGTAAATAAACAGTTTTGTACCTTTTCAATACTGATGCAGATACCTACTTATTCACCTGCACACTAGCGCTCCATACCTACCCTAAGTCCCAATCTACATGAGGCAGGGAAAGGAAACTATAAAATTCGCTGGAGGATCCATTTGTGTAGAGCCCACATATCTCTTAATATTATTACGGAAGTATGGGTATGCGATGACTTAGGTGAGTAATGAATTGCATAATATTAATTTGAAACCTTTCATACTGCGAGATGGATCTAACTACACATAGGTATAACTCATTTCATTCTCTCAAATTAAAACAATCCTTCATATATATAGAAATGGTTTATTAATTTTTTCATCATTAATTCCTCCGTAATAATCGAGTATCATACAGAAACAATTTTCTGGTTTTGAGCATTCGCCAACACATTTTTATTTCAGTACTAATACTCGAAAACTAGAGATGAAAATATTCCTTCCCCTTCATTTTATATAAGCTTGATGTTTCACGGTAAACCAGAATTCTCATTCGTCGAACATCTCAGTACAGGTAGATTTAAAATCGTTCAAGTAAAATTTCGACAAAATGAAAAGAAACATTCGGATATCACCCCGCATCTTACATTATTGGTTTAAAAAAATACCGTATCGTCCAATCGGCAGGACGAAAATCTCATACGGTAGACTTTTACATACGATGTTAAGATTTCGACGCAGTCGAAAGGAAAGAAATCGGTACGCGGGGAAACCGTGGTAGCGAAGAAGGAACGGCCAAAAAATACCTACAGCGATAAAAGCTCGCGTGAAACGCCATTCAGCCGTTTCTAGCGGTATATAAAACGGAAGCGGAGAAAGACACATGTGCGAACTGCAAACGTATATGTTATAAACACGAAGAAGATGCGCAGCGCCCTGTATCGTTACGAGAAAAAGTGGAAAAGTAGGAAAATATTTTCTTAGGGAAAAGACTACGATGACTCCACCTTTTTTTGTTTCCTATACCATATCCAGAATTGCACGGTTCGACGATTTACAGCAAACAAATTCCGTCAATCAGTATCCACGCCGGATGAAAAACTTCGACAATACCCTCGCTTCCGAAACCATTTATTTTCCAACCAATAAAAACTGTTTAAAAAGC
This sequence comes from Phenacoccus solenopsis, assembly GCA_009761765.1. Classification (NCBI taxonomy): domain Eukaryota; kingdom Metazoa; phylum Arthropoda; class Insecta; order Hemiptera; family Pseudococcidae; genus Phenacoccus; species Phenacoccus solenopsis. Next base: position 30,495,632 of record CM019752.1, read on the forward strand.
AAATTTATTCCGTATTTTTCTCGTTTCCCATTTTATACCGGCAAATGTGTAATAGTCACGTGATGTTGCGATTACACTTCTTGATGAATTCGAACGAAAGGAGGAAAAAAAGGAAAATCCGGGAAATCCGAAATATTACATTAAAGTTTGCCCTTTTTTGTAGCCACGTATTGTATGCAGAAGACTTCAGTTTAAATGCCAACTCTGGAATATAAAATTTACACACGCTATGTTCCTTGTTGTGTAAATATGGAAGGTGTTATGTGCGGTAGGGGTCTTCTATAGGAAATTAAATTAGCTACACAGTCCCTTCTTCTTTTAATAATAGCATACAAGAAGATATAATAATTTCTTTCTATCGCAGTCTAACTCGATCACAAATTTCTTAATTTTTATACAATTTTTGGTTGATTATCTTAATCGTCATAAAATCAAAACTAAGAAAATTCTCATTTTGTCTTATATATCTCTCTCATTACTGATTATACCTATACCGTCTATGTTACAGACTTCGAAAAATTTTCTGAAAAGTGTTTATACTTGCAATAAATAAATGTAATTGAAAAGAAGCAATATTTTTTCATTTTCTTTGTTAGAAAAATAATAACTTTAGAAAATTTTTAAATCATAATTCATGAAACGAACAACGAAGGTTATAATACTTCAACTTGAGTGACAGTATAGGTAAAAGACTAAGTATTTAACTATCTAGTGAAAAAGTGACAAAATTAAATTTATTTGGTTGAAATTGAAAAAAAGTTGATATCTAATTCTAAATTTATAAATTGTAAAACGAAGGTAGGAGATAATTATTTACCTTCACATAAAAACGGTACAGTTAAAAGAAATGTCAACAAGGCGTTTGTAAGGGAAAATGAAGATCGCATCCAAGAATTTTATATCGTTGCTCAAGAGATTATACGCTATGAGGAGATATATTGGTCTCTGTTGTAGAATATGTTGGTGTGTTTCACAAATATAAAATTTATTTCCTTCAATGCACCCGCAGGATCAAGTTTGTGGGACTGTATCATTCTGTATAAGAATAAAGGCTATGTTGTTGAATTTAAAATCGTTCCACCCTCAAAATTGTCCGAACTTGATATTACAACACTTCAGGATTATGATGCATTCTGTACAAATAAAAGTAACCAGTTATTGACAAGAGCCAAAAATCAGCACATCAATCAAGAATAATATTAGAAGTTGCCATCGATCACCTTTGAGAACATCTTCATAGAAGATTAAAGGCCCCAAAATTATTTTTTTTGACCAACTTCGAAACCTATGGGCTCCCCTACTTTAACAAATACAAAGAGGAAGATGAAAAGGGAAGGAGAGAGAAGAGAGGTTGAAGGAAGCATAAGGGAGAGGAGGAGAATAGGAAATATATTGGGAAAGATTCAGATATTGATTAACAAACCTAAAAATGATAGGCATGGTTAATATTTTCTTTTACTGGAATGCTTATTTTAAGTGTTTGAAAAATTAACAATTTTTTCAAAAAGCACCAGCTTCACTCCATCGTTCTTATCAAAAAAAAAAGATGAAAATTTTTTTTGTACCAAATTTTATGAAGAACATTTTATAACTAAATTATTTTTACAGCATGGCCCATAGGTTTCGAAATAAATTTAAAAAACAATTTTTGGTAAGCTTAAACGTCTTTTGGAAGTATTAGCACAAAATGAATTTTTATTTTTATTTTCATTTCAAAGAAATATATGCATAATCACAGGCAAAGTTTTTTTCATCTAATTGTAATGAATGATGTTTAGGTTCTGAATATCATATTAAATAATTATATAATTCCTTTTATCATTACTTATTATGATATTTAGAATCTAAACATCTTACGATCGGATAAGAAAAACTTTGCCTGTGATTATGTATGCCTTCGATTCTCAGCCAGACTCTGTTATCTGATCTATACCAGCTTTAAAAGGGACTTGTATACAAACTGTTACCAACATTTTTCACATACTCAAGGCACAACCTCCAAAATTAGCACTAAGAGCGATACAATATCAAAATTATTTTTTAGGGAAAAACTAGTTGCGAAGTTAAAATAGCAATATTTCAATCAATTCCGCCATAATCGCGCCAATAAACGAGAAAAAGGTTAGGAAAGCTAAATTAACATTCTTCATGTGAAGCTTAACGAACACCCACTCGGTTATACTATTTAATTTTCTTCCATTAAATCCTCGTGTAAAGTTAAAAATAACAAAATCATGATTCACATGAGGAAATGAAAGCTACTCTGGAATTAAACGTAACAATACATAGGTAGTATATTTTTCCATTATAGGTTTTTCTTCAATTCTGCGCTTTTACACCCTGCACTCTGCACTGCTAAAGCGACATTTCGTAATAAAACGAAGATGAAGTAAACAGCTCGAGCGTAGCTTTCGAAAAATAAGAAAAATAAAAATAACGAAGAAAAAAATAAGGACGCGCGGGTGCGCGGCAAAACGTATAAAAGAAACTTTGGGAAAGAATTTTCCAGTGAGGGATATGCGAAGGTTCACTTAAGGGGTAACTCACATGTGTTCAATATTGACAAAAAGTAAAGCGCATGCTTCGTGCCCTTACCCAGGCGAAAAACTTATTTAATACATGCGAGCACAAGAACATAGCACAAGGCACATAATGTCGATGACGCGAAGAAAAAAGCAAAAAAAAAAAGGAAAATAAAATAAGAAAAAACTCGGGTGAAAAAGAAACTCATCTCCGTTTTCCCCCTGTCGTCGTCTACTGAATTTGATTTCGTATCAGTCTTTTTACCCCTACACACACCAGAAACCTCCTATACGTTAATCTCGCCCTTTTCGTCTCCACTCACGCCAGGCCCCTATCCGCTACATCGTTTCCTATCTTGCATTTTCCATTAATATAATTTTTCTGGCAAGCATTTCTCTTCCAATATTCTTTATTCTGCTTTCATCCTATTTTCCATTTTCGTTCGTTCCTTTTCTTTTTTTTTTTCGCCGCGCTGCACAGTTCTTTCGCTTTAATATATCATTTCCTGATCATCCTTGGGCGTTGTCGAGCTGTATTCCACCACCTCCTTGGTACCCCGCTAAAGCAATTCTATTCAACTCGCGTTTACATAAGCCTCCACGTCGCTCTTCTGGTACCGCTGCTGGAAGAAAAAAATATGTATTATACAACGTGTATATATATTTTAGCGGCGGAATACCAAAGTAAATTGGAAAATGGCCCAGCTCTTCCATCTTTTTAAAACTTTATTTTCTTCCTCTCTGTTGAGCGAAAAAATAACATGGATCCGTATTAAGTATTGCGGTATTTGGTATACACGAGAAAAAAATAAGAAAAATTTCAATCATAGCATGGACTTAGAGCATACTCAAAGATTAACGTTCCACACAGCGTTAATGAAATGTTGATTTTCCAACTGAAACTCGAATTAATCGACCGAAGATAAAATTAGTTGGTTCATCATATAACAAAAAATTCATTCATCAATAGGCTTATTATCGCATCGAAATAACAATATCGATGAAAATTATAAAAAGCAAGAAAAAACACCTATATAAAAGTATTTAAAAATATCCCGCCATTAGGTTACCAACGATTTTAATAAATAGCGGAATAACGCCGAGAAAAAAAAAGCCGTTGGCTAAATTAAGTTAAAACTTTACGACGTAGACGATTTTTATTAATGTGGAAGAATGAAAAGAGAAAACAGCGAGGAGGTGGAGGAACAAGAGGAAAAAAGAGAAAGCAACGACCAGCATTCGAAGAAAAGAACTTTTAATTTCTTTCATTTTGTTTTTCTTTTTAACACAGTTGATTCCACCCTTTTGTTAAAATGAGCCACTGACACAATTAAATACACGACCTCAGATAACATTTTCTACCCTGCGGTAATTAAATGCAAGATTTCCTCTCCCTTTTGCAAAAGCAGACAAGTTAAAGAGAAATCTTTTCCTTTTCCCTCCCGCCGTCTCTTTATTTTCGATTTTCATTTATTTTCCTTTTACTTTCTTCGCTCTTCTGAACACTAATTGATACCGTCGGCTTTTCTTTCTCACGCCTTGTTGCTTCTGTCGTTGTTTTTTCAAGTGCTTCGCAAAACTGCCCGATAAATTAATTAAAAGACGGGCGTTTTGATTGAATTTATTAATTGGCTTCTCTCGGACGACGTTTACCGAGCAGCGACAGTTTCTAGAAAATTCTGCGACCGCATTAATTAGAATTTTTTAGCTTAAGGAGGCGCCGCCAGCTGAGAGCGAGTTTTTCCATTTATATTCACTTTTACGTTAATGACCGAATTTACTCGTATTTCGCAATGCACTAAATTAGCGAGTGGTTTTTAATACGTAATATATGTATGTAGTAAGTATACAAAAATTATAAACAGATAAATAAAGTATGAGAAGTCGTTTTCTTCTCGAGTATATTTTCACTTAGATGGACTGTAGGATATACATACATCACTGTACGTCTGCAATAAAACATAAAAATAGAAGAGAGGGAGATAATAAACATTACATATGAAATTTTTCGTACTTGGGTAAATTAATTATCACTTCAATTGAAACAATTCCTTGTTTTATTCTTGGTGAAACTGTCGAACTCAAATAATTCAAAAATAAATATAAATGGAATTGAATGTGTTACTTCTACCAAATTTAGAAACTTGATTTTCTAAAAAAAAAAAAAAAATTTACTTTATTTGTTATAATCTTTTATATTTTTATTCTTTTTTATCCTTGACTTTGGCATTAAATATTTTGTAAAAAAAAAAAACATAAGCAGCCATTCAACATTACTAGAGCTGAGTTTTTCTTGGGTAATCTCAGACTTGTATAATTATTATAGATATGCTGTTAATCCTTTTATACCCATACTTTCAAAACCAAGGCTAAAAACCTTTACTAATCCCCTCCAAAACTACAAGAGAAGTTATATTTAGGATATGTTTTACATCTTGGGCCTCAGCAATGATAAAAGTCTATTTTGACCATCAATCTTTTTTTTTTTTTTTTGTTATTTTTTCTAATATACCACAATCTGGGAAAATAATATTTATTGATAGGCCTAAGTTAATTGGTTGTTAATTGTAGTAAGCAGTTGGAGCAATAGTTGCCCATTAGCACCGGCTCCTTATAAATCCATTATTTTTTGCGTTTTAATCAGCGTTGGTCTCCACTCTTGTCTAGTAAGTTAATAGCCGAAGTGTTTGTATAATCTTGCAGCCATTGCCGATGCTTGATACTTCGTTTTGCTATTTCTTCCATCACATATGGGAAATCCAGTGTATGTTGATTTTAGTAAACCAAGGAGCGTTAATCATATCGGTTAATATTATTTTATATACGCTGAATAATTGAGATGTTGATGTAACTGGCTGTATGCCATACTTCTATTCCATAAGTCTAGATTGGCTTGAGAAGAGCCTTGTAGATCAAGAGTTTGTTTTGGAGCGATAACTTCCAATTTTATTTAAAAACATTATAATGATATTGAAGTGAAAACTATTCTTCAGAACGAAAACTTATGTTTTTTCAAACAAAACTTTGAACATTAAAGTACTAAAGTATTCATGAATTGCTTGCATTATTGTAATTCAAAGGATTTGAAACATTATGTATTACTGAAATGTAGGGGTGGACACGTATCTTATGTTGAGGGAGATTGCGCTCTAATCTATTTAAGAATTTTTAAATATAGTATTTGATGGACTTTTTGAAAAGTTATCTCTCTATATATTAAAATCAAAATGAAATCGGTTTTGAGATGCGCGCGCATCCTTGTTTTGAATAGCAGGTATAGAATGTATGTAGAGAATAGCACATATGCAAAGGAAAAAAGGTTGTAAATTTTAATAAAACCTTTTTACATGTACAATGGTAAGGTCATAAAATTGTTTAAAATGGCAGGAATAAAAAGTATAAAGAATAGCAGGTATACAATGGTAAAAGAAGGTGATAAATTTCAATAAAAGCTTCGTAGGTAGGCAAAAGCTAGGGTAAAGTTGAAAAACTGTTTAAACTGGCAGGTATACGAAGGTATAAAGGGGCGAGCTCATCCTGAAAGGAAGAAATCTTGGTGGGGGTAACAAATATGTAAGAATAAGTTGGGTTGTGCAGTTTTGAATGTAGCAGTACTTATCGGATAAAATAATTTTTTTTTCTTCACTTAATTTTTATTGCGAGCCCCGAAGGGGCGAGTAGGCACTAGTTTTTCATAAAAATTGAAAAAAAAAATTTTTCACACACATTTTTGCACTTAATTTAAAATATTTCCCTCTTCTACCTCCCCCCTCTACATGTACAATTTTTTAACCAATAACATTACATGATGTGTTCTACATGCTGACGCAACTCCCATATTCGAGATATTTATTTTCAATTTTTTTTTCAAACAGTATATCTCAGCCCCTTCAATGCTTTGAACAGGCAAACAGCATTATTATGACTTCATTATAGTGGACTTTCCACTACACGAAAAGAACGAGATGTTTCGCAGAAAATTCTGAATTTGAAGAGTTCTTAAAGTATTATAAAAAATTGGGGTGCATTTGTACTCCAGGGAAGCAGTTAGCTAATATTTTTTTGGAGAAGCATTCCAGGGTTAAGCTCTAAATGGAATACAGTATTCAAATGCACCTTTCCCAACTCAACTACATATTTTTTAGCTATTTCAGAATCTCGTGACCTTTGAAATTTCGAAAATGCCATTTTTTGGAAAAACTAGCAATTTTAGTTATTATTAAATCTCAAAATATCAACATTTTTTCCAACCTATTTTTTTAAAAATTGTTATTCTTTTTAAATTGGCATTTTTAGCTAAGTTTTCAACTTAAAAAACCGAAGCTATTATAACTTACTTGATAATACGCTATATTTTAATTTTGAGAATTGGGAACCCTAGTGGAAGGGAACTATGTGTCACACCTGGCCACCGGTTAGAAAAAAAGACCGAACTCCAGAGAATCGTATACAAATTATCTGAAAGGCGAAGATAAGAAGACCCCGTACCTACACCTTTCCTTTCCCAATCATGATTACGTTGTAATAGGCATAGTTTTTATTAAAAACTAATTTAATTACTCATAGATGCTTATAGTGACCAATGCCTAGTAAATGTAAATCTAAAAATCAATACTTTCGATATCATACATATACCGTATACCCAATATTCATATTTTTAAATTACAGTTACTAATAAATTCTTCGCTATGAAGGATAAACCCCCAACTAACTTCACTAGACATCTCGCAGACAAGACGAATAAGAGGAGAAACACTGTTTATCTCGGGACATAAAAGAGAGAAGAAAAAAATTATACCGTCTTCTAATTGATTTTGCGACCCTCTTTATAAATTCACTCACACCAGTAATTCTGTGATAATAAGGCGTCTCCGCCGTTCCATTTTATCCTTTTTTTTTCAACATCTTTTTATTTGGGAACCGTTAAAAGTCGAAAGTCTCGCCAGCGTTACCATGAAAAAAAGTTATTAATATCTTGAAAATAAACAGATGCGGATATCTGTTACTTAAACAACGACCTATTGGCATAAATATTCTGGGGTTTTTTCATTGAACCAGCAGGTAAGTAAATACTTACTTGTATATTTGGAAGGTTGGGTTCGAGATTGAAGTAAAATTTTATAGGCAAATTTTTTTACTTCGTATCTTGAAGCAGGCGTAATTTTCTACATTGTATAATTAGTTTCATTTTGCGTATAATTTGTTTTTTAATGTTTCCTTTGTAAAATTATTACGTTAGTTGGATACGCATATCAGACCCAGGAGAAATACCGTTGATAATTACCAAATCGAGCGTAATTATTATTTTATTTTTCGCCTAAAGAAATTAGCGATGAAAACAAAAACACCTCCCTCGATTACTTCCCCACCAACAAGAAGTTCTCGAAGGCACAAACATGGTGTTACGATTACATGAGAGAACATATGCCGAAAATAATTTTTATTTATACCCGTTGCCACGCCTCCGCAAAAAAGCATTCTAACAATCAATAAAGGAGAGAAAAAAAAACCAAGCATCATGGAACATGGCGCCCGCCGACGAAGTTTTCCACAATTCTTTATCATTTTTGTACTCGGCTCTACACACGCACGAGACATACACTTTTCGCAAAAAGAAAAGGGAGCGCGAGAGTGTAATATAACGAGCGAACGCCCGAGAACGTCGAGCGCCGAGGAAACAGCGGGAGAGAAAAAAACGATCAAAAAAGCAAAAAAACTTCCAGAAAAAGAGATATTACTCGGCAGTTCTTGCATGAAATTGATTGTGCGTTCTAAAGACGGTAGGTTTTTTATGATTACATTAAAAATGCGCAGCATAATGCGATATAGCGAACTTCGCTTACATTATATTCCGGACTTCGGTACCCATATACATATTTCGCGTAACTAAAAGGAAATATGTGTACCTTCGCAGCGCCCTTACAAAAAGTAGCCGAGAAAAAACCGGGCTTTTTCAACCGCATTAACGTGAAGATGAATCGTCGAATTTATCTACTCTCTGTCGAAGTCCCCGATGAAAAAGCAATTTGTATTCCAGGCAAATTTTTCAGCAATTTAAAACCGCTATTCAGGTTCCACGAAATACAACTGAAATCAAATCCATAATAAATTCAACTATATAAATAAATGAACGAATTACAAAATATACATCAACCAAACAACCACTGGCTAACTACCAGGTAGTAGTAGTAGATATGGAATAAAAAACTAGATGCTTCGATAACAAATTAAAACACTTAAATAATCTCGCGTGAGATTAAAAAATAAAATGCAAACGTTACGATGTTAATTTACTATTCGAGTATATGGAAAATACGTACCTACTTGGAAAATTATTGAAAATGTGGAGTAATGAATAATATGTTTTTTTTACACTATAGCTCGAAGCTCGACCAACTTGATGCTATAATCTGCAAACAAACATGCATCGTGAATAAAACGTATACTTATAAACAGTTAATTTTTTCTGGCATATTTAAAATTAAAAATGTCGCCAAACACCGAAGGGAATTCTAAGAAAAAACGCCTACTAATTCGTCATACTCACAAGTAAGCATATAATGATTACACTATTTTTTTTTTTTTTTTTTTTTTTTAAGATGGGAAATAAGCAGTGACCTAGGAACGGATTTCACTAACCGGCGAAAAACATTTGAATTCTGAAAATACCAGATTCTATTTTTTCCCCTATTCTTATCTCGATTATCTACCAATTAAAAACGCTTATAATTACTCAACCTTAAAAAAAAAATGATAATTCAATTAAATTCAACAAAAAAACACTTTTACTAGCTAAATGTAGAAAACTGTAAATCTGACGACTGTCAAAAAGCGCTGGGGGAGCTCCCTCATCCCTTACCGCCACGTTTTTGGAATTGGAAAACTTGGAAAGATGTGGAGATGAACTCAAACTTGATATAATGTAACTAGAAAACATTTATTGTATCTTCACATTTACAGTTCTATAACTCAGCATTTACAACAGCGATTCTAATGGAGTAGTTTAGTGCCTGGTCCGTTTTCTGATTGGTCATACATCAAGTATGTAACGACCAATCATAAGGCTAGAATGTGATAAAACCTAGACATTGTCCGTCCGAAATAGCATGAGCTAAATTGTGTCAGTTGCGCAAGCCAGAAGCCAAAAAATTTTCAAATTTTTGTTGGTTTCCCAAAATATTATTAAACTAAAATAATAAGATGATAATATTGAAAATAAGATAATGAATGGATTTTAATTTTGTGAGTCAACTGGGATTAATAGTTATTATCAAAACATAATCTGATAGCATGTTTGGACGTGTTTGTTTACGCAAATCAGAAAAGAATGAAAGTAAATAAAATCTTGTTTTGCAAACCTTGGTGATATTTCGTTTTGGCTTTCAGCAATGCATTTCCTACAATTTAGCTCATGGCATTTTTGACGGACGACGGACAATAATTTCATTTCTACTTTTTTAAATGATATCGTTCAGTTTTCAGTGAACGATTAAATTTTGTTCGTGATTTGAGTCATCATAGCTGATTAAAGTTTTTATGTTACGAGTGAATCGAGGTAATTTTACACTTTCCAATTCGCTGATTTGTTGTTACACGCGCGACATACGACTAATCAGAAAGCGGAACAGTCACTACGATTACTCTAAACTCAAAGCCACCGATTTTCATACCTTTTTGTCCTATCTGGTTGGTGAAGACTCTTGATACATATTTTACGAATGTTTAAAAAAAATGATGCATCACGAAAAAGCAATTTAGACACTTTTAAAAGTGTTTTCATTTTTGAATGTTTTTCCTTCAATTTTGGATTTTTTTCCACAGAATTTGCATAAGCAAAAAATTATCTCAATGTAGAGCAGGGCTGTAAAACCATGAAAATTCATGGTTCTGGTTCTAGGTTTCGGTTCCGGTTCCAAATAATCTTGAATCTGAGTAGGTTGTGAGGGGAGTGGTATAATGACAAATACCATGTAAAAAAAATGTTTTCAATTTGAAAAACGGAATCAAAACCGTTTCATTTTATTCGGGTTTGAGTTCGGTTCGGGTTCTGATTCTAGGATTTACTAGATTATGGTTCTGGGTTCAGGTTACGTTTCTGGTTTTAAATTGTTTTGGTTTCAGTTCTGCTTCCGATTTAACTCATTGTGTCATTGTTTCAGCGTTTTTCTGGGTTCTGATTTCGGTTCTTTTTGTACAGCTCTGATGTTGAACCGTTAAGAAACAACTCATAAACTGGTCATTTTTTATCTAAAAAAAAAAAAAAAATGCATAGTGTGCATCCAATTAAACCCCACAGAGGCAAAGCACCAAATTCCCTTCTGATGAGCAACCATCAAATAGGTATAACATGTTTGTTACACTGATTTCTATTTTCACAACGAATCTCAACGCATTTATAGCCAGGGATGTAAATGAAAGTATTTTGAACTATCATAAAAGAGAATTTGCTAGTTGAGCTGTATGGGATTCAATGGGACGCACGGTATATATATATATATACATATCAAAATCATAAAGAACATACTGTTTGAGCTGGCTCAAAGGGTTCCATAGTGCTGGCTCACTCTATGAGCTTATATTTCATCATTAATAATTTGATTTTAGTGCAAACAACTAGAAATAGAAAAAAACTTTAAAGGGCCAAAGTCTTCATTGTAAAGTAATTGCTTTTATTTTAAGTAGATATTTTTATAATTTTCTTCCAAGTCTGATTTTTTATATACTTTATGCCCAGAATTTGTTTAGAAGTACCAGAGAAGGAAAATGGGTACAAAAATACTTCACTTTCTAATTACTCATCTTTGTAGTTATTCATATTCAATGTTTTCTCTTACTACATTTTTCTGTCACTTTTAAATTTTCAAGGTACTTTTGAATATTCGGATATACCGTGCGTCCCACTGATCTTCGATATTACTCACCGCAAAAATCTCAAATAATTTAAATTGGAGTACTTTCGATTCGTTGTGTGGTAACACTGATTCAAGATCTCCACGTTTCAGTCAGTGTTACTACGTAGCGGATCCAAAATATTGTTATTAAAGCCATTTGAGAGAAAGTTTTGTGTTGAGGGAGTCGAAGATCAGTGAGACGCACGGTATAAGCCAATGGAGAGGCCAGCGGGGAAGCTCATAAATTTTTCGGAGTCATGGCCTACCTTGACCTTCCCTTTACTTTACACCACTAACTTTATTGTTAGGTGCGTAAGAGTATGGTTGTGTTCTGCACTTCATGCATTTAAAAAAAATTTTTCATCTTTATATCAAGTCTCGAACAAACCAAAGAACGAGAACGAAGAACAACAAGAACGGAGAATTTTCATTGTTCCTGAGGAACAGGACCAAGAACGAGAACATAAAAGTGATATATCTGAAGAACAAAGAACAGAACGAGAACAGAATATTTTCAAACTGAAAGATCAAAGAACAAAACGAGAACCAACTAATGAACAATGTTGAGGTACAAAAACAAGAACAAGAACGATGTAATTTTTGTTGTTCTTCGTTTTGAAAGTTCATGATTTATTATAAAATTAATAGATATCATGAGGGAAAGAGAAAATAAAAACTTATACTTGAAAGCGGGCAAGTGCTACATATACCCATATAAGTAATTTTTTTTTTAATTATTAGCTTCAATTAATTGATTTTCAATTTCAACAACAACATTAACTGTAAACACGTTATCAAAAAAGAGAACAAAACGAAGAACGAACAAGAACGAGACCATAAGGGATTGAATGAACGAAGAACAGAACGAGAACAACATTATAAAGAATTAAAAGAACGAAGAACGGAACGAGAACAGTTGAAACATTGAGAATAAGAACGAGTCAGGAACAGGATCAAATAACTGGGTCTTTCCAGGAACGAGAACGTGAACAAGAACAGACCTATGTTCGTTCCTACAACACTGGTTATAGTAACTGGTCTGAGTTCTGATTGGTCATATGTTACGCGCGTAATGACCAATCATAAGGCTAAAATGTGATAAAATGTAGGTAGTTTCATTTCTACCTTTTTTAAATAATATCGTTCAGTTTTCAGTGAACGACTGAAATTCGTTTGTGATTGAATCATCAGCTGATTTGTGTTTTTATTTTACGAGTTAGTCAGGGTAATTTACCACATTCTAACTTGCTGATTGGTTGTTACACGCGTGACGTACATATGACGCTATGAGCCAATCAGAACATGGACTAGTCATTATAAATATTCTATTAAATCTGAAGAAGAAATTATTAAAGAAGTCAATTTCCTAATCTTCCAATAATAATAGACATAGTCATAAAAAAAAAATTATAATAAATGCAAGTAAATCTTTTTTAGATGGATTTCTTTATGGTGAATCAAATTGTAAAGTTAGATGGAATACTTGGGGTATTGACATTTTTGCAGATTTCCTAATTGTTGAACATTTACTTCTAAAGTAAATTTTAGAATCTGTGGCTATTTTCAGACTGCCTGAGCCTGAAGTAACTTCCTTTTTCTATACCATAAAGATGCTAATTTTTTTTTTTCATAAATAATTAATTTTATCTTAATACAGTGAGGAAAAAATGAAATACATATTTGAAAATTCGATACCTACATCGGAATAGATTCTCAACTAAGAAACGTGTATATAAGCTGGTAAAATAGAGTATAAAAGTTATTCGTGGTAAAGGCAGCGTCATAATAAGAAGAAAAAGTACACTCCATACCGCCCGAATAAAAAAGCCTCGTTTCGATATACACTCATTTACATTTTAACTGCGCTTCTTCTCCTCTATTCTTCCATTCTTCTTTTTCTTCTTCCTATTTTGGTTGGCAACGTGTCACGTATACCATCACGACTTTTCCTTTAATATTACATCACGGTACTTTGTATATCGGGGAAATAGGTTCGCACACAGCTACCTACTACCCGACTACCCGTATATTTTTCTCGAGAACTCTTGGCGAGAGCGAGACAAACTCGATGGTAGTTTATTTTAGGTGTTATCGTTGAAGTACCTTTTTCTCGTATATTCGCAATTTTCATATTTTAATGAGCAATTTATTTACTTTCTTTTTTTTCAGCGTATCCAGTTTTATGGGGGACTTCGTATCAGAAAAGCTGTAGTCATTGTTTTCGGCTAATCGATGCTTGTACACGTTTCGGTAGAAATACAGAATTCACAAAACGCCGCCCAGCTATAACGTTCTATATGGAGTTGAACTGTTGCCAAAAAATTGATGATGTGAAGTTTCCGCGACGGGCATATAAAACCGAGCAATCACGATAACAGTGGAAAGAGTTTCGGAAAGTTCATCCGTTCCTGTATACTTAAAGGTTCATCGTGATGGGGTGAAATATCGAATTTATTTTTCTTGGATTTAAAAAAATTCCCACCGATATCCCGCCACCAGCCATCCATTCCAGCGGTAAAAATCTGTGTCAGCTGTATTTCAACGCGAGCACTGAATAAACAATCACATTCTGAAAATGACAAATATTTGAAAAACATTTACATTCAAAAACGTTCGAAAATTTCCACGAAAAACTTACGACGACCTTGTTCGCAAAAAGTCGCGACTAAAATGAAGAAAAAAATCCATTTCGTAAAACGACTTCGTTACTTCGTTTATTTCTAACACATAAAAGGATAAAAACGAACAAAATGCTGTTCGTATCTTCGCATCAAATAAAGAATTTAATATTTACAATTTCACGTTTAAATACACTCGAAACGAAGTAATAAGCTTCTTCGATGTTTTTCATTCGACGATGTAATAATAACGAGATATGCGGAAAGAAATTTCAGCAAACAATGATACTGTTCACATCGACAGGGGGGCGAAAAATTTTACGCAAAAACAATGTTAAATTTCCGAACGCTCAATTTTTTCTCAATTATTTAAACCCATAAGAATAGCGATATACCTATAAATTTATAATCAAATACCAATCGTCGCTCATTGATTTAAACGAATACCAGATCGACGCCGAGAAAAATTATAACAATAATTTTCTCACCACTGGAAAACTGCTGAAGAAAAGCCACCCTCAATAACAAAAGCTTCAGTATATTTATCGAAAAGCTGCACGGGAGTTGGCTGTTACCTTTCTCCCTGTATGGAACTTGTCAAGTGGAGCGGAAGCGTGTAATAGCGCACTAAACAGAGCAGCAAAAAAAGAGAACACTTTCGGAGGAAAAAGCTAATGCAATCCATCCACGTTAGAGCGTAGCTCAAATAACTGGAAACGAGGGAAAATGTAAATCCACTTATTTTTTTCTTCGCCCTCCCTCATCACGATCTGCGAGAATGCTACGAAAGAACTCGATGCGGAGAAAAAACCGCGTCATTTTCGAGCTAGGTACCAACTATCATGCGTTCGCTATATGAGGGGGATTTAATATGAAAAACCGATTAAATTCCAACAATCGAATAAATTCAGAGGATTATCGCGCGTTTCGCTAATTTCATTTTTAATTGCTTATCAGCTATTACAGCGGTCTTCGCCAGAGCTGATTGTGGTATTTATTGAAAATCGCCGTGACTCGAGAGGTTCAAATGAGCCTTTGGCAAAATCATCATATTTCTTTTAAAAAGTTAAAACATAATTTTAAGATTTATTTCTCTCACTTTTTTTTGAATAATTTTTTGTTCTGGTGAATTCTTCATTTTCGATCAATTTTTTCATATTGAGTATTCAAAGTTTTTTTTTTTTTTTTTTTTCATTACAGTACATTATTATGCATTTCAATAGACTAATTACACGATGTTTTTCTTGATAATTTATTTTTTAATAGTTTTCATTTCGTGAATTTTTTATTTTTGCAGAATTTCTCATCTTATTGAGACATGGTTAGTCGAGTTTCAATAAAAACAATAGGTATTGCAGTGAATTTTATTAATGAAGGAATGTAGGAGGGAGAGAGGAGTGTTCTGGAGTCCTTATATTTTTCTATGTAACCGATCTCTCACAAAAATGCACGCTGAGAATTTGGGCAGAGATTATTAAATTCAATATTATGAATCTCTAATATCCAAAATTGAAATTTCATTTTTTAACTAAATATTGAAAAATTAATATTCAACAATTTTAGCTCCTAGAAACCTTTCCTAAATTTTCGAACAGATTCAAAATAGCCATTCACACAAATCTGTAAAGAGGATGGAGGAAGCATCGAAGCCTCAACATTTTCGAACAAGAGGCTGAAC
This sequence comes from Phenacoccus solenopsis, assembly GCA_009761765.1. Lineage (NCBI taxonomy): Eukaryota > Metazoa > Arthropoda > Insecta > Hemiptera > Pseudococcidae > Phenacoccus > Phenacoccus solenopsis. The sequence continues at coordinate 30,511,341 of CM019752.1, forward strand.
GATTAAAAACACTAACATAATCAAATTTCAGTTTTCCAAAAGAACTTGAGGGGGGGGGGGAATTACAGAGAAAAAAATCTTCAGAAAGTTTTAAATCATAAAATTTCTGGTTCCTCACTGAGGCCTCCTAGATAGCTCGAACTTTACACACAGCTTTGTTTAGGAACTACATTATCATCCTTTGAAGTTGGTTCAACGTAAATGCGAAATGGCAGAGCTTGAACCTTCGAATTACCCAAATAAGATAAATGTACACTCATGTGATTGCCGGAGCCAAGAAGTACAACTTATCGCAAATCCAACCTCACAGCTATGTCAGAAGGGATAAAGAGGGATTATCGCGCTCATAATGAGAAGAATTCCATTATTAGTTTTTCAAGTATATGTGGACGGGAGTTGGAGTAAAAAATGCTTTTGGAGGGGAAATCACAGCATGAAATTTCATAAATTTCGCGTATCTCTTCACCAAATTGACCTAGAAAGGTCAAACTTTGTGGAGTTAGTTGAAGACTAGAAAATAACTACCTTGAATATGGTTTAACATAAGTAGATCCAAAATAAAGGATGGGCAAAATTTAAGGTAGGCTTAAGAAGCCTCAAACAACTAAAACTTGAAAAATATGGGCTTTACTGATTCTTGTGAACAAAAAGTTCTATATCATATTTCAAATTAAACTTTTCGGGTGTTCTTGGCAATGATAATCTGGGTAACATCTTTTTTAAAGTAATTATTTAAGAATAATAGGCCTTTTTAAAATCGTTGGCCTTGGAGTTGAATTTTCCATTTTTTCTTTCTTCTCGCTTACTTCACATTTATTGAAGCTAAAAATTTGATCTTCGATCGTGACAAATTGACAACGTAACCTGGACAGATCAGCAAGAAAAACCTTACTTCCCAGAGCCAAAATGATCATCTAAACGAATAATGAAAACAGTTAAAAACAAAATATAAAATAATATTCTCTTTAAATTTACAACTCGAGTAATCCATAATGAAGAATATTTCCCATCAGAATGAAAACAGAGCGAAAGTTAGCTTTCAAAAATTGCTGCGAATAACATCGCATTAAACAGGTACACGATGAATTCGACAGTTTTCACGTACGCTCCAATAATACGCGACGTCGAACAAATCGGAACCGTACTGAACGGAAACGCATTCAATTCCATACACAAATGATTAATTGGAAAATAGCTTTTCCATTAAAAATTACAGTTTAAATCACCGCGCCTGAAATACCGTTGCGAGCGAGTAATTGCATAACATTCATAAATCGACGGGGTCGTTGGTAAATTATCTAATTTTCGAATTCGTTTACAACTGTATGTCTGTTAGTCATAGGTAGGGATTTTTTTTCTTCGTAATGAGAAAATTAGCGTTAATCGTATGAACCACGCAGAGTCGATGTTATCGTTTATGATTGATGTTTAATGATATTTTATTTTCCTACGGAACCCGAGGATACTATGCAAATTCCGATGAATTGTAACAGACAATACGCATACAGGCATAGGTGGCGTGTTTTATACACTTCCACAGGAATGCATATTCTGCCATATCGGATGCGATTATCGCGCGTATGTATATTCATATAAATTTACATAAATTATCGTCGTTGGGCACTTTTTACCGAGCTTATAACCCTTTTCGGAAACAAGAGTTATCTTTTTTTTTATCTTGAAAAGTGAGCGCACAATTGCGTAGCGCAAAAAAACACTCACTGACATATTTCAACTTGTTTTAATGCTCATTGAATATAATTATTTAAATGAAAGATAATTAATTAAATTATCCACGCTGTAATATCTGCCGCTCGTTAATACACGGGTGTAATAAACATACGATGAGAATTACCATCGCGCCTAAGAAATTACAAGTAGGAAAATTTTTCAATTTTCAAGACGTGCCGCCAAGTTAGCGTAGCGAGCAATTATAAGGCTCCGGCTGAGGTTAAAAATGTGTTGCATTTGTTCCTTATCGCAACAACTATACTAATGAGAAAAGCATTAATGTGTCACTCCTGTAGCTTTATCATACTTTACACCACATTAATCAAAGTTACCGCAATAGCGAACGGATCAGCGTCAATACCTACTTACTTATCAAAGAGTTGAAAAAATCAACTACATGCTTTAATGTGCCGTTGTTGGTCGTATAAGAAGCAGGATGTGGTTGTAATTAAAGATTAGGTGGTTAACGTGCCACGATGAACGTCACCTTTCTTTCGGTACCTACCTATTGTTTTAAATGAGGATAAAAATAATGACCACTGGCGATACCCATATTATCAAAATTACACAATAAAAAACTCAAAAGCTCAAGTTAACATCGAAATAATACGAAGACTTTCAGAACATCGTTAGATGAAATAAGAACTTGAATAACTTCACATTTGTCTACAATAAAGTAACCAATTTTTTGAAAAAGAAAAATTCACCAAAATCTAATAACACGATAAAAATAACAAACAAACTGAACAAAAACAAGAAATCGTTTCAAATGAAATTTAATGAGTAGTAAAGTCATCGAATGGGTTCCTTTGTGAAGTACGCATATAGACCAAAAAATATACAATGACTTGGTCCTTTTTAATTTCATCGTTAGTTTTGAAAATACAGTAAAATAAATAACAACACCAAGATTCACATTTCAGACATTCAAAGGAAGCAAATAAGATATCACTGATAGTAACCCACGAAAAAAAATGCTGTCATTGAATGAAGTGGTAAAACTAGTAATAATCAATTATCATCAGGATGCTCAAATGTTAGTAATCATCATATAAAAACTGTTAGTAAATCGATAATGCAGTAATGAATGCATAGATAAATAAAAATTAAAACTATAACAATAAATTCCCAGTAGGTACATAGCTAACTAAGAGTAATGCTTTGAAAACTGATAACAGTGAAACAGTGATAAGTTTCTTTTGGTATGTTTTCACGAGGAAATGGGAATGGCCAAATTAAAACCAAATGATATAAGATGAAACCAAAAATTAAAGGATCTGAAATGATAAAAACACATTTATAAATCGCGAATCATGAACACATATTCTTGCAAAGCTTGAGCGAAATCTGAATCTTCAAGCCGAACGCAGTTAGTGTATGCAGACACCGAAGCCGAATTCAAAGACGAATATACTGCAGATATCAGGGTTGGACGTTTTAAACAAAAATGTTTAAAACATGTTTTCAAATAATTATGATAATAAAACAGTACCAAATCTTCAGCAAAATTCTGGCGTAAATATCAAACATGTTTTTTTACAATGAGTTGTTAATTGTTTGGAAAAAAAAAACACTTTTGTTTACTTTCTAACAGTTGTTTATCAACCCTCGTAGACACAGACATTGTAGACTACTAATCCATATAGGAATGTCTTAAGTTCGGAGATTTTAAGGCACACAATTTGTAAGTGAAATATCATTTCATATTTTGATTGATTAGATGATCTTAAAGAACTAATTAAACATGAATATTGAGTCTGCGCAAGCATACTAGTGATTTTGATTTTTAGTTTCAAGCACCAAACTGTTTTTTCTTTTAGCACAGGGATTAGCAGTCCATATATTCAAGTATGAAGTCAATGGAACCGACTCGAATAACAGTCCGAACAACTGAACTACCTATTAGTAATCTCTTCACAGCTAAAATACCATGCGACTAATTGATGTTTGCACCCCTCAGCGCCAAATTCTCTTATGAAAAAAAAAAACTTCAAATCCTTCAATTTCTCTCCTTGTTTTTGGTTGGATTAAGAACAAAAAATCGATTGTTTCGTTTATAAGCAATTTAAATCATACTTATCAAAGCTATGTACTTTATTCAACTTTTGATCAATATTACTCTACGTTATTCGGCAACACTGATTCTTGATAAAATTGCTTTAAATCATGTTATAATGATAAAATGAAATGTAAAAATTTTGTTAATAAATTTTATGATCGTTTTTACCATTTACTAACGTATAAAAACGAAAAGAAATGAAACAAATTTAAATTCTGTTTAGAAGTAAGGAATTTCACGCTGAGGGCTGCAAAGATTACTTGGTCACATAGCAGTAAAAGCACATTTCCAAGCATGATACAAATTGAAAATCTCCGTTATATAAATACGTAGACACTAATACATTATTACAAGTAGGCATACTTTTAAATTCTCAGCGAACTCAAAGTTTAAGGCTTCTTTACAATTTATTCTGAATGCGACCAGGTTCTACCATATAGTCTTTCAATTCATCATACAATACACATTCCACAATCTCTGAACAAGTCAAATATAGTACCCTATTTCCAATACCAACCCAACTTGACTCATATTTCAAGTTTTCAAATTCAAACTTCAGTAGACCTATCGACTGTCTCATACGGATACCTTGTAACTCCCAAAAAAAAAAAAAAATACAAAAAGAACGATCAGTGCGTTAGGCATTTATTTAATTATCGACGCGGCGTTCTTTGGGTGTATTTGCAGAAAAGCGAATTGCCAGAGCTACAAAATCTATATTAGCTTTTATTCTTGGCTAAAATTCAGAGGAAATTATAAGATGCTGACAAAATTGGCCGTAACAGTTATCAGAGCATGTTAAAAATAGATTGCTTGTTTATGTTGATAAATGTTTATGTTATCGGGTAAACGCTTCGAGTTCCACCCTTTTCGTGAAAGAATTTTTTTTAATACATCGCTTGCAGCACTACCAACATCTGTAATCTGTAAATTGTAGTTACAACTTAATGGTATATTAATAGTCTTAGCGTGGCATGTTGAACTAATAGTTAGAAATTTCAATCGTTCGTGAAGAAAATATTCGTAGGTACTGAACTTATAGGAATTTCAGCGATTGACCTTCGTAAAACAAATTTGAATATCATTTTTTGCAAAACTACTAGTAGATGAACACGTACCATACTAAGTTTGTTAATGAAATTTCATAAGTTATAACCGCACTTCATCAAACCTTCGGGATGATAGTTATGCAACTCATTAAACATACACTCTTTTAATGTTGGTATATCTTTGATTTGTAGGAATTCGAAGAACACGATAACGTGTAAAACGCACTTTTTGCACCAAAAAAAAAAAAAAAAAAAAAACGATCAAATAAATATACGTTAGACTTGATAAAAATTACCCCATAGCTAGCAGATATTTAAAAACAATTACGCCTCCCGATAAATCGTGTCATTTCATCGATCATTCTTAATACTCGAACGCTGAAAAAAAATAATAGGAAACCACCACACATATATCACATTATACCGATAATTGTGTACATAAGAAGGTGTCTATATTATATACGAGGTAATAATAGTGCTGCCGCATGTGTACACACTTAGCTAGCACATACCCAAATACGAAAATTTTTACCATCCTAAGTACGTGTTACTTTTCTCAAATACAATGGTATTGTGTATGAAAAGCCATTAATCAGGTAAAGGGGTTCTTTTTTTTGAGGTCACAACAAAAGAAACAGTTTAGACACTATTGAATGATCAGAAAACGATAGTTCGATCGTATTAAACGTGTACACGTCGTTCGGTTCTCCGATATCCTTTTTTCGATACACTATACCCCGCGGATAAAAATATACGCCGTCAGGGATTACCAAAATGAATACGCAACAAGTACCTATACCTTTATGTAGGTAAAGGTAAAGCTGTATAAGATGATAACTATATCTGCCACGAATACAATGAAGATTTGCGATAAATGCAATTTGTCGGTATTATAGTTTTTCTAAAGTCGTCGCGTTTGCTTCGATCGTGTAATGCGATAAAAACGCTACCGAGGGTTTTCATGTTACCTTTCACGCGTCCTATTAGCCACTATGTATGTAGTAAACCAGTTTATATCGGCGATGAAAATTCGCTGTTTTATGTTGATCGTATGCATACGGGTGCAGGGTATCTTAGTTTTTTCGCATGCGGCTTTACCTGAAACAAAAAACACGGTTGTGAAACACGTTGAAATTTTTCTCCTAAGCTGGTACGCTTTTATTCGAATTTCAATAATGATTTCTTAAACATATATATGCGAATCGAAGGAGCCCGATCGATTCGACGAAGCCAACACCACGATCTTAGTCAAGCATATAATCACAATAGCGTGTAGTGTTTATACCAAAAGCTAGACTGAGTAATTCCTACGCTAATGCGCAAACGTTAAATTACCAGCAAAGGTAGGTACGTTAAATATTTGTCATTATTGTATGCAAATTTCCGACAGATAAACATTCCCGCATGAATTGCAACATTAAAAATGTGTTCGAGTATCAACGTACGACGAAGGTGTTTCCATTAACCTATTTCGACTTTATCAGCATACGCGCACTTTATCTTCCAGAATGATGTGAACGTCGGCTTACAAATTATTTTCCTTTTTTTCCACCTTCATCGGCAGCTGCGGATTTTTGCAATAATTACGGGTTCCGGTTTCACTATGTATGTACCTACCACTATAAGAATATCGTCGTCCATTGCGAACGAAAAACCTCAACACGTACAGACCGTGTAATTTCACGCATCGTTGCGAAAGCCCAAATTTTGAGAATCATTACCCTATCAATATAAATAAATTACGGAACAGGTAAGGTCGAATTTCATATTCGACAATGCGGTATTACACAACGGATATCGTTTATTTGTTTACTGCAATCAGATTGCGGTCTAAAATACCCGAGTGCCTTTACCCAGCGCATGTAATAAATTACTTTTTTATTTATGAACCATCATATATACGCTGCTCGCAACTTCAAATCTATGCAACAACAGTTAATTCAATTTTTTTCTCTCTTCCTTCTTCGATTCAAAATTATTTTGACAACTTTTATCGTACGCTGTTCGACAGAAATTAATACCAACAGAAATGAAGTTTATATTTATCATCTAATTTATAATACACACCGTCGTCGATTTTCGAAGACTTATTTATCGTGAAATAGGTACTGAACATTTCAACTTTTTCTTCGGAATCATACGTCAAAATTCTGTACATCATTTTGTTCCTTTTCTTTTCTGAAACCAAAGAGCATCATTTTAGTAAGCCAAATACTGGTGATTCTCTGACTTCGAATTTAATTAAATTAAATTTTTTAAATTCTGAACATACAATAAAAAATAAAAAAAATTGCCGAATTAGAAAATGTAGTAGAAATCTCAAAATTGGCGTAAGTCCATTTATACATTCTCAATAAAAAGTAATTTAGATTCTATACGACATGTTCAAACACTAGTGTATATAAATGTGCTTACACTTCATAATATATAATATGAAAAACTAACCCAAATCTGGACTACTATTTAACTTACTATCGTTTCAATACAAAAATACTGAAATATTTATCAAAAAATTCTACAAAGCTTCAGCTAAAAAAAAGCTCGAGAATTCTGAAATCCATGGATTAATTACTTAGATGTCTAAATATCAAAGACTATCCACCCACTTCTAGATTGCATTCACTCTCGATTAGATTCATAAAGCATGAAGCATCTCCTCATACTCATAGGGGAAAAATTGAGAGTAAAATTCATACGGACCATTCTATTTCTTAAAATTGATAAATATCATAAAACGAAGTCCTTGCCCGTAAATACAATCTGCATCACCTTTTTCACTAGGCTATCAGTAATAATCAGCAAATTAATTTCTGTATCCTTGTTGCACTACCCTGCAATAAAAATAACGAATAAAAATTAATGGAATATATATTTCACAATCCTCGCCGAGTACCACATACGGTTGAATTAATAAATAACCAACCAATTAAAAAGGTCATCACCGACACGTTGGCATTTTGAGAAATAACGCCTCTCGAGTCGACGAATTATTACTCGGAATACCTACCGCTTTTTCTCGCGTATAGGCAATTAAAATCAGGCACCTTTTGACCTAAAGCGAGTAACACGATAAGGATATCTAGTAAAAATTTTTCAACACACAATAACGAGTATTTCCAAGGGAAAAATATATATTTCACGGAATATCAAAATCGAATGCTATCTACGTTTCTTTATCTGTTATTAGGCATAAATAGGTTTTGAAACTTGAACTAATGAAAGAGAAAATCAAAGGTTAAAATGATAAGAATCTCGTACGTAACCTATTAACTTGAGCGGCTGCAATTTACTTCATATACCGTTGATTTCTCTCCGTTAAAAAGCTCGTATAGCGATCCAAAGGTCGCGTTGTGAATTTTCACGATAAAATAGAACCATAGTCTACCGACGTTTACTCACTGGTAACCAGTTTCAAAACTCCAACTCATTTCAACTTGGAATCGCTTACTCGTAGGCTCCATTACGTAATTAAAGGACAAACGGAATTCACCAGAATTACAAGGTCACGGCCAAGGTTATTACAACTTATTCCGTATCTACTAAAGGTTTGTTCAGCTAAATCTTAAAACGAAAAAGAAAAAATCCTCAAACTAGACGACATAAAGAAACAACCGCGCGACGATTATAGACCAAATGTAGTTTAGTACGAAACTAATCTCGAACCACTTTAGTCCTTAATGCTGATTGATTTACTCTCTAATCAAGCAGGCGAAAACACCACCCGAATGGTTATTTTATTCAAATGAGAAAGACGAGTAAGCGTGAGAGAGTCGCGGCGCCATATAAAAATCACTCCTCGAGAACCTATTACGGTCATTCTACGATGTTGCTCAGGTTCAAATGCCTCTTTATATTTCAACCACAAATACAACTACACCCAAGTACCTAATAGATAATTCTCGTCGTTTTACTCAAATACACCGTACAAATATGAAATCACAAAATGGTAAAAGAAGGCGCGTTCAAATGAAACGGAGCAGGGTGTTCCCTCATTTATTATTTACAACAGAGGCGGGCAAAAAAAAAAATGCAAGCAGCCATACCGCGTTAATGAAGCTGAGTTTTTCAAGAGAATGTATACGGAATACTCCCAGATAACACTGGTAATCTTGTACAGAGGCTATAGAGCTATTTATGCCTTGCAAAAACACCGGAGAGATTAAAATTTCGATATACTGTATGTATACTTCTTGTTCTTCTATAATCATATAAATTGATTGTAACGAAATCTGAGCTATTTGAAACTCCTACTCTTTATAACCTGATTCATTCGCAATCTTTGGTCATTTTCAACCTCTTGTAAATTAAAAATTATTTTACAAAAGAAATTTGAGCTTTCTACGTACATTTGGTGGGGAGATATGAAGGACTCAAGAAATTTTATGAGCAAATTTCCCCTTCAAAACTGTTTTTTGCCCCAACACATCCCTTCAACCGTACTTCTTTTTGTATTGTGATCCAACTTGGAGGCCTCAAAACCATGTCTGCAGGAACACTTTCTGGGGGCCAGTCATGCGAAGAAAGTTATCTGGCGACTTCACTCAACTGATTCATAATGATATAAAGAGCATCATGGCGAATATCCATATTTTAGTACAATGGGATTTTAATGAATCAAACAAACATAGTGAGAATCAACGAATATCCTCACAAGGCATGATTCACAATTCATAAATCATTTTCACTGCCAAGTGCCCGCAACTAATATAAGAATCATCTCCTGCGTGCATCATTTTCGAGTAGTAAAGAAAGATACACATAGCAACGTTGAGTACTTGCTTAGAATTCAGTTTGTTAGCATTCATAATGGATATTTTGTGTGTCAAAAATAAGGAATAAAAACATACCGAGGATTTAAATTATTCATTAAACTTAGTTTAATTTTTTTTCATATCATTAATCCTATAAAAACATAAAATATATGAAAAGATGTTAATATAAAAAAATTTGAAATAATAATTGAATTATTAATATTAAAATAAAATATTTTATATTCAAATAATTGAATTATAATAAAATAAATTCTTAAAATCATTGTTAAATTTAAATAAAATAATATATTTTTTATTTAATAAATTTATATAAGTTCTTAATATAATTGTTATTCTCATTTCTTTAGCACTAGCTTCAGAACCGGGATGGGAGAAGGGTAAAGGGGCAGATTTTCACCGAAGGTTTAAATTTAAAATTTAAAATTGTTCACAATTCCGATTACAATAAGTTTTTAATTAAAAACAACAGCTATTTCAGCTTATCTGATTTGGAAAGGAGGTAACGGGGAAGGGAGAGTCTTCAAATCATTGTATTTATAATAATGATGCGTCTATTACTATTATGTATATTCTCCCTCATCCTCAATTCGTAGAGAGAACAGATGGGGATGAAAATACCTCAGACTTCGATGAAAGAATCTTCATTTAAATATGTTGAGGTGCTTTTTTGAATTTTTGATTCAACTCAAAATACCGCTTACTCAAATTTTGAGAGGAGCTGTAGGAGGGACAAACGCATAGAAATGTTTGCTCAAGTCGATTTTAAAAAAATGAAAAGATGCATTCGAAAATCATTTTTTGCCCTGTGGTGAATTTTGGCTCTCCCCAACCCAGACTGGAATAGAGATTTCCACTCGTAGAACCAGACAATTATAATACCGTCTGCGAAACTATACTCCTATGTTCGCGTACAAAAAATTAAATTTTTGCTTTCATAGAAAAAATGTTACCAGATCTCTTCATATAAATCAGCTAATTTTATAAAATCAAATTGTCGTTCGCATTGTCAGCATTTCAAAATAATTATGAACTTGTATGCGCTTGTTGGCGAAAAAAGAGAACGATTAGGCACTTCCTTAAATTATTATATTTCTTTTAAATAAAAAACGTGTGGCTACCCGTTGACTTTTATCTATAGACCTTGGACCATATACAATGGACTGATTCACGCAATGTAAATTCGACCGCTAAAATGATGCCAACGCGTACAACGTTTAGTCGACGAAAACAGCTACTGCGCATGCCCTATTAGCGCAAAGTACTGTTTATCCGTGTTTATCACAGCTGTTTGATAAGGAAAATGCTGCTCAAATACGCACTTGAAGTACGCTGTGAAATTGAATCATAGTTATTACAATTGTATCAAGCATTTTCACGCATGCGCAGTAACAAATTTCGTCGACCATACGTTATGGTGTTTTGGGGTCATTTTTGTAGCATTGGTTAATCAGTCCATTCTATATGGTCCAAGGTATGGACTGCTAATGCATATTAGCTCAATGGTTTCAACATTAAAATTTTAAAAGTCGCGATATGCATTATACGCATGCGCGAGTCTTGAATTTATACACATAACATCTGCGTAATATGATATAATTTTTGACTATACACTGTGTCTAACAGATTTCAACATCCCTAAGCGCCAAATTTCCTTCATCTACAAAAAAGTATTCATGATTTCATTTCTTTTCATTTCTTTTTACGGGATTAAAAAATTAATATATGAATAAATAATTGTTTTACTATGAATTCAATCCATAATTTACAAGATAATGAATGTTTTTAAACTTTCAACGTTTCATTCCAATTAATTTGCAACACTGATTTTGGAAGAAATGAATTTAAATCAATCAAAAGAGCAGCAAAAAATTATTTAAATCATAGAATTTGAGTTACTAAAGTCTTAAACCATTCATCATGCTATAATGAAGTCAAACAAAATAAAATAGGTGATATTTTTTAATTTTCATGAAAGTGAATTTGGCGCTCGAGTGTGTTAAAATCAGTTAGACACAATGTATACTCCTGGACCGCTCGAACTCATTGTTTAGAATAGCTCAAATTTCTGTGATATCAAGTGAACGTTCTCAGACCGAAATGCGTCTGCGCATGCGCGAGTTCAAAGTTACCAATATTATTTCGAGTTTCGAGTATAACAAGTTCAACTGGTATCAGCTGCTCCCGTTGTTATCTTTAACTCGCGCATATGCAGACGCATTTTAGTCTGAGAGTGTTCACTTGATATCGACAGGATTTTTCTTTACAGTTCGAGCAGTCAAAGGGTATATAGTCAAAGGTTATAATCTGCTATAATCAACCATATAATAACTGGTAACAAACTCTGCGCATGCGCACTACGCATTTCGAGACTTGTATGTCGGGGACATCGTTTTACATTACACTTATGCAGTTATTAGCAGTCTATACTGTGCGTCCAAGTGAATCGGGTATAATCAACGAAAAAATCTCTTTTCCAGTTATTTAAAATCGATTTTTTCAAATGCAAAGAAATTGTAAGCAATCGAAATGAATTTATCAGTCTTGAAATTCATTGAAAAAATTTTAATAATGATTTTTGATATAGAAATTGTAGTTTAACTCTTATTATGTTATCAATAAACTGAGACTTTTGCGCTAATTGGACCCGAATTACTTGGACGCACGGTATGTGAAAGTCAATAGCTACCACATTGTTATCTTCATAATTATTACACTTATTAACAATAAATCTGGCGATAAAGCGCTTATCAAGAGGGTCTAGTTTCATGGATGGCATTCCAGATAAATATAAATAACAGGTTACACCATTTGAGCCTTTATTAAAAAATCCGAATTGTGTTCTCCATCTTATGACGTCAAAAAGAAAACATGTTATCAAATTTTTAGATTTCTTCCCCCCTCTGCCAACCCTCAACCGATATATTTAGTAAATAAATGATGGAATATACTTGAAACAATTAGTTTTTGTGCAAAATTGAACACGAGCATTGTAATTTCTCCTTTTTGACATCATTAACAGCTGAGTTACTATTGGATTTCATTAACCAATGAAAAACTTGGATTATATTTTGGTGGTCAGCGGGAAATGGCGTAACCTGTCTTAATATTTATATAACATAGGACGACACCATATGTAAAATATTTAAAAGACCTGACAAAAGTTCGAATGTAAAAAGTTTCCACACTGACATGGAAATATAAAGGGACCACATACATAATACATAATTGATCTAAAACCTATACTTAGGCCTCTTTCCCTGACGTCCAGCTCTCCTTCATAAATCAGGTATCGCGTAATAGCTAACATTTTCATTAAAAACCCAACTAAAAAGGGAAACCTGCGACCGCGGGTAATTACAATAAACAATAATTAATGTTTTTCATAAAATAGATAACAAATATGTGCAGAAAAATGTCCAAATGAAGTAATGACATGTACGCATTACGAGAAGAAGAAAAAAACGTTAAATATCCATTAACTGTAATAAAAGTTGAATTGAGAGGCCAAAGTTCACTAAACGTTAACAATCTAAAGCCACAACGTTCGCGTACCCTTTCCCCTGCGCTAACTACGCCGCTTTCTGAGAGGGCAATAAATTTAATAGAGGTCCGAGAACTCTATCTAGCGTCGGATGTGGGTAATTTTATGCGGGTATCTGTTTCCTCGTTACGTTCATCCTATTTTACTATTATTTAAATAAAGCGTTTCTTTTTATTAACGTTAACAACATTTAATTTGGACTTACTCTCTCGATATTAGACTATGTTTTCGCCGTACAGCGTGTACACGTCGAAACGGCGTACTACCAGAGTACCAGTGTACTTACCAATGTTATCGGGCGAAAGGCGACAATCAAGGAATGCTAAGAGCTTTCATTGTATTCGTTGGCGCTTTTACACGTCATTAGAATGCTTTAAACGCATAACCAATGTAATCGGTGAGAGCGTCAGTTTTATTTTTCATTTTTTAAATTTTCGAAACGATTTTTCCTCCTACAAAATTCGTATAAGTTATTTTATACTTTAATTTCAATTTTGTGGAAAAATAAAACAAATAATATTTCGAGGCTGGCGCTAAGTTAGAAATGTATTTCACCTATGGCGACTTTTTCGTACCGATCAACTTTTCTTTTGGGTTTTTAAGTTGCACTCGATCGTATATAAATACCTCAACCCTTAGAAATACGATCTGAAATAACATGAAATACGATACTGATTGAATATCGAAGACGAGACTACATTCGCTATAGGGTATGAATTTTACGCTCTGTCAGCCATCAAAGTGGATATTGTGAAGCGCGTTGGATATAGAGGAAAACGATACGCTTGATACAAAAGCGATACAAAAAGTCACCTTAGCGATGGCGTCGGTGGAAAAATACGTAGCGTAATATTTTCACGACAGTCGAACGAATATGAGAAAAGCGTCGAAGAAATTGTTAAGAAGCCTACTAAAAGATTATCGACTAATGTAGTCAAGGGGTTGACACCCTTCATATTTTACACAATGCCGTATACGTACTCGTGAAATCCTTTTGTTTCAGAAAAAAAGTTCACCTTTTCACCCTTTGGAAACTTAAAAAACTCTCGTACTTGACGACGAACGCCTTTCCATCGATTGAGCGTGATCCCGCGTACTCTGCGCGACTCCGATAGGAAGTCGCGCAACATAATAGAGCGCCGATTTCGCGTTTTCAGTTTTTAACCAGAGCCGGGGACTGATGGAAAAATGGGGCCCAGCTTCGGCCTTTTGTTTTACACGAGTCACTATTCAACGAGTGGGGGAATACATTTTTCATAATTAATCAAATGATTATGACTATTCTAATTGCTATGAATCACTGAAAACAATTTTTTTCAATCTTCTTCAATTATATTCTGAAGTATATCGTAAATTTCTTGCGCGATAAAAGAAAAATTTCCTTTAAAAAATTCCCCCACCTCCTCCTCTTGTTAATCTGGCTGTAAACCTGCAAAAAGTGTGCTCTGAAAATAATTTTTAAAATCCCTACCATAGAAATACCCTGGCTACAGCCCTCCATCAGTGATAAAATCATTGTTATTACTCATTAGTAGGTGTATATTCTTCTGAAGCCATCAGCATAAATGGTTATGGTCTTGGGCTTAGGCAATTCCTTAACCGATTTCAAATTATTTTTAATTCAGCTACATAAGATTTCTGAATTTGAAAAAGGAATTTTTTCTTCTTTTCTTTCAAGGTGTAACGCTTAACGAGCCATCAGAATAATCTCAGGACTGAAGGAAAACCACCATGTTCCTTTGACGGCGACAACTTTTTAGTATAATTTTCCCCCACGCGTAGCGCCGGCTGGTATTCATGATATTGGCTCAAAATTTGGTGAGAGGCTCTTCTTAAAAATGCAAAAAAAGTACTTTTTCATTTTTTCAATACACTTCAAAATGGCGAATCATTCTAATTTTGAGAGGGAGTAGAGATAGCGCAAATAACTCAAATTTTTCGTTTTTGATTTCATATGAAAGAGTGAGTCACGGACACCAACATATCCTAATTTCAACTTCCCAAGTGCATTTTGAGGGGAGTTAAAGCAAGAATAGGGGTTTCGAGGAAGTTCTGAGTCATAAAATTCATCGAATCTTCCATACCTACCCGCCAAATCAATCCAGAAAGATCAAACTTTGTGTGTAGAGTTAATTCAGCACCAAAATATGACCACTTCAATTTCGGTCAAAATGGTTCTAAAATGGCGGTTTATCAAAATTTGAGTAGAACTTGAGGAGCTTCAAAGTACTAAAAATGTAATTAAAATGAACTCGTATTACTATTGGGGATAAGAAGTGAAGTGTATCTCAAATTCACTTCCATGCATAATGTTGGAAGAGAAAAGGAGGGGGTTACCACTCAAAACGTAGTGAGGGTACATAAAAGGTCGAACATTTTTTATTGTGATGTCATGATAAAATGTGCCCAACTGACTAACTTATTCTTATTTTAGCTGCTCAAGTGAATTAAGAGGAGAGTTGAAGCAAAAAATGCTTTCTGGAGGGGGAAATTCCTACAGGAAATTTCATATATTCTCTTCAAATCGACCTGGAAAGGTCAAACTTTGTGCTATGTGAGGTTAGTCGATGCCCAGAATATGACCTTTGCACTTTGAAAAAGAAAAAAACGTTACCTCCAAAAATTCAACTCAATAGATGTAGTAATCAAAAATTTTCGACCTTTAGTTTATCCAGACATTTCGAGGACAATAACCCCTTCTCCCCTTCCTCAAGATTTCTACAAAAGATGCAAAAATTTTTAGCTCTTTTAAAAAATTTTCTGATTTTTCGAAAAAGCGCTGCATGTATAGCTTACAATAAAACCTTGCTTCAGACATTGCGTAAAGCGCAGAAAATATCTAAATTTTTTTTTCAAAATATTCATTTAAATTTCCCTTCGAGGCTTGTAAAATGAATTAATTTGGAATTGAAACAAAAAACTCAGATCATATGGCAAGTCCTTGGCTCCCTTGGAGAACTCTTTGGGGCACATTACTGCTGATTGGCTCTACCTATTCTATTTATTTTACCATTGAAGCACTGAATGACATGCAAGTTTGATAGAGGGCCTTGTGATTAACTTACAAAATAAGAAATGATCAATAAATGATTCTGTGTTTATTTTTCACTTTTCTTGAAATTGTTTCTTTCAATTTAAAATATCTTAATTTTATATCGCTCCCAAAGAGGTTATGAGGTCTATTGGGAATTTCTCCGATGTCCTGGCTGGTCAATCCAGCCATGTTTTTAAATGTATCGAAATGGTTCAAAGCGATGTTAACATTAAACTGGCTCCCGAATACAATTCGAATCCATCTCGTGTTACTTCATCTTACACATTACCTATACAGTATCCAGAAAAACTTAATTTCAATTTCATCAAATTACATACCGGCTACCGAATTATCGCAACGTTTCACACGAACGCGAAGGCGACAGGCGGCGGTATCTTTTATGTGGAAAGTACAATCGGCCTGTTTGGAAATAAAGAGAAAGAAAAAACACCAGACACAGGTTCTACAAGACCGACAAACTTCAAATCTCTCGCCATAATCATACACGAGTACACGACGGACAGGTACTCTCATGGCAGCCTAACAGGCTAACAGCCATACTTATACGAAAAAACCAGAATATTTTTTCGCTAAAAATTCAAAACTGATTTATGCGTAAAGTAAACAGGAAAACTGACAAGTAAGTAAGCGGGTTCATTAACACGCGTGCTATCGCTTTAATGCACCTGAATAAATACAATTTTTACTGGTAAATCGCTAAAATCTCGTTTACATTTATGGCTAATGTACATATACGCGACGCTACACAACATACTGGTAATACCTTTAGGATACATTTACATTGGCTCGAGCTGCGAACTCTTCACAAATTATCCTACCAACGTGTACCACTGTACATGGACTAGTACGCTCGTAAATTCACTTATGGATGTATTTGCTAATGGAAATGAAACTTTTATTTACGTATCTATGTATTTGACGTTTTTTTTTTTTTTTTTTTTATCTGCGCCTATTTTACATCTACATACATGTACGCTGAACTGATAGTTGTCATGGTTGAAAATAACTTCCTGACGAAAGTGGCGTGTATACATGGTGTAGCTTCATAGAGTATTAAACCTAGCTAACGGAAAGGCATATTTTTCAATCTGCGTTCCAAATAGTAGCTGCATCGTGTACCGTAGTGTTGTCGTTGATGGCACACGCCCTCGAATGATGAAGTTTTCAACGGTACAATTATCGTCGACCATCGAGCAGTAAACATTATTTGTGATTGTTATTAAAACAATGGTCAGAGAGTTACCTTTTTCGGTATCTCCCCCCCTCCTCCACAGCTCTCGCTGTAACACTTTTATGTGTACATCGGTTTCAAAATGGGTTAAAATGTGTAATGATTCTGAAAAGACTTTGTTTACAATTAAACGAGAAGTATGAGGACGAATCATCATTTATTTTCCTTTTGAACTTCGAAGAAAGATTTTCAAACAAATTATCTATTTTTTGTGATAATTTTCAATTCAGAAAAGAGTGTCAACCTTATGATGGAAATTTTTTAATTTTATTGCGAAATAAAAACATTATTATAATATTATTTAGGTTTCACTGGTTTCAGAATGTTTATCAACATTTAAACCTATCCAAAAATATTAACATTTTACGACTCGAGAATATATTTATGTGCATTGTGCATGGAATATATGAAATTACAATTTTAATAATATAAATACAAGTAATTAGGAAAAAAAAAATTAATATTGAATATTCATTTCTTTTCAATCATAGATGCAGTGCTCCCCTCCCCTAGTATCAGCTTCAAAAAGGAAAAGAAACCTGAATGAGGAAAAGAAACTCGAATCAGGATGGCCTGGATCTATGATTCGCCCTCGCACAAAATTCATTTTTGACCTTTCTATGAAATGTATTCTATAAATATTCTTCATCACAATCTCAAATTCTTAAAATTTTTAGACCTTTTTCAATTTTTAATTAATTTTTTTTTATTTAAGATTTTTAATATTTTTTGGACTTTTTTTAAATCAATTTGTCAATTTTTTTTTGCAATTTTCTGTTCCTAAATATTTTTGAATAATATTTCTTATTACTTTAAATGATTTCATTATTTAGCCTTTTCGTACTTTTCAAGGAATTTTTTATTTTTAGACGACTCAAGTTTTTTTTGAGGGGGAGGGGGGTGATTTTTAATGAGGTTTATTTTTTTCTAAAACTTTTTACAAGTTTAATGTGCCATGTACTGCCATTTGGCCAGTGGCACAAAGAAAGATTTAAGGCTTAATTTTAGAAAAAATATGTTTTTTTTTTAATTGCTCGAACATGAGAGAGAGATAGGGGCGTGAAAAAAATGTTGAGATTTGTTGGTGTTAGGATAGAAAATCGAAATGGAGAATTGCATGTTCAACACCGAAACGAGGGAGGAGAGAGAAGACCTGTAAAGAAATGAGAACGATTAGTTTTTCATTATCAGTTTTTTGTTTTTTTGCATTTGAATAATTTTCCTTGTTAGGAGATTTTTCGATTTTTGGATATGTTTTCATTTTTAAGTAGTCCTCAATTTTTAAACAAATTGTAAACCCCTTTTTTGGTTTTATTTTCATTTTTATACATTTTTACAATTTTTTATTATCCATTATTTTTGAAATTTTTCATTTTTCAATATTTCTTTTTTTACTTGTAAATAAATTTTTGAATTATTTTCCAATTTTTCATTTTTAAAATTTCCTTTACTTTGGAGTTTTTTCCTTAAAAAAAAACCTAATGTTTGAACAAATCGTTTATTTTCATTTTGTAGTTGGCTGTTCTGCCCTTTACACTCATTGGGGCACTAAGAAGTTTTTTATGGTCTTGGCTAAAATTTAAAAGAGAAACGAGGGTAATTTGACTTTATATTATATAGGTAGGTACTTATTTTCATGGGCTGCGGAAATTTAAAAGAAAAAATACAAAAATGAATTTTATTGAGAACAACTGGCTATGTTTTCGCACGAGTACATTATTTAAACAAGTACAGTTCTATATAATCATAATTTATTCGCTATATACTTGAAAATTGATTATTGAAAATTTTTGCCCCCCCCCCCTTAAATGGGGCAATGTATTACACTGCATAGTGTACACTAAGGTGGAAGAAATTTACGTTATTTTTTAAGGTAGATTTGGCTACGGATGGAATAGTAGTAGAAGGAGCCCAATGGTGTGTTCAAAAAATTTCAACTCACTAGATCAACGTTAACATCGTCCATAATGGGGTCAATTTTTCAAGAGAAATAAAAAATAATTATTTGGCAAATTGAAAATTTTTCGCATTCAAAAGCCATATTTTGTCTCCTAAACTTTACTAACTTACTAAGGAAAGAACAACGTATTAATAATATTGAATATAAATTATGTCTTCGTCACTTTTTTTTTATGGGCCTTGAATATTGTATAGTGAGATACGCAAATTATTTTCTGAATTTTAGTAAACGAAGCATGGACTCTGAATGCAAAAAAAAAATTAATTAATTTTTTTTTTTCAAATTTAAACATTTTCAACTTTTGCCCCATTGTGGCATATTTTACTCTTGACAAATAGCAATGAAATTTTTTAGGCATATTATTCGATTCATTTTGCCAATATTCTGTCACAAACTAGATTGTTTTCGAAAATTATACAAATTCGTTCCACCTTACTATACATAGCACTTACTAAAAAAAAGAATCAGCTCAGAAATTACACATTTTTAAAAAATATAAAAAACTCCAAAATGAAAAGTGTTTAAAAAGAAAAATTGGGGAAACAATAAAATCATTTCTAATTTTCTCAACTTTTCTTACTTTTCACTTCTGAATGTTCCAGTGGTGGAATAACTTGGCCCCTTCACTCCTGCTTTTGACAGCCCATCTCTAAATGGTCGATTTACCAAATATTGTAAGTTTAAAACCTGAAAGTAGTGAATATAAGTTTTCATTTGCCATTGAATAATTGTTCGCTCCAATTTAGTGGGGCAGGAGTTGGACAAATCAACATTTGAGATATTATGTTCTAAATAAATAAATGAAAGTATTTTATGAAATACCAACAATACCTAAATACATCATTTGTTTTGAATGCATTTAAATCGAAATGAATCATATAATGAGTGGATCATAAATAATATAATTGTGCTAGGATTTTTACTCGAGGAATTTCAATCAAACGATGCATTTCATCGCATAAACCAACTATTCTTACACATTGGAATATCCTTCGTTAGTATTTCTTTCCTATTCCTAGATTTGACGTATTACCGAAAAAATATTTTCACTGTGATAAGCCTGATAAAATTGTAACTTCTTTGGTAAATACAATCAGCTTAGGTTGCAAGTAATGATATAAACCATTCACCAAAGAATCATGAAACTCAGCTGGTTTGATTCGCTATACGTCATGACAGGTACCCCGAGGTGCATTAAATTATTTCCATTTCAATCGGCCCCGCCGCGTCGTCGTTTACCCATACATGAAAGTAGACCCGAATTCTATACTCATCGCCTTTAACGTAAGTCACAATAAAAGTCGAAGAGATCAACGGATACAACCATCTGCTACATTCGAAGATCATCCTCGTTCCTCCCCCAAAATAAAAGGATTTTAAGATCAACGTCTAGACGATCCTTATACGCCCGAATGCTACACAGACGAGGGTAAAAACATTAAAAACAGGTTATGCACTTGTTCGCCCGAGGATTTTGGACGATGATAAAAAAAAAGGTACACGAGATTCACATTATTCTCGTTCCAAGTCTCTATACCGTATACCTTGATTACTCGGTGTTGGCTCGCGTTAAGGATGAATCAATCAACTGCCGAAACGATTTTAGTACATTAAACCGAGAACAGATAAAAATATTCGATCCATTATTGGTCCATCATCGAGCTAAGTATAGGTATTTGGTGGACATTATACAGACATCAAAATGATAATCTTGGAAGCCCGTGAGGCCAAGAATTCCGAGTAAAGTATGGCCGCATGGCGCTACATATCGTCAAACGAGTAATGTATGCAAATTACAAAAAAGTTGTCGTTTTCGATACGCAAACGTGCCGCCGAATTTCTCCAGCGCGTATCACTACCACGCTAACTAGTCACTTCCTTCGAACGCGCGTCGGTAATTTCTATCATTGTTAGCATGCTGCATAGGTACGAAGTTGACATCCTCGAAAATCGTGTGCATTCTAAACGCTTCGCTAAGGAGTCATTGGCGATACTAAGCACGTGTATCTTCGATATCCTTTTTCATAAATACTTGGCTTACGAGTACGCTTGATAGTAGTTTCACATGGTACTGCATATCCAGTTGCAATTACGTCGCGTACTGAATATAAAAATTTTTACGCAGCGTACACCGTTAAAAGAGAGAAAAATAGTTGGCCGATCAAAGCCAAATACCTTCGTTCGAATCGATAAATTTGCGTACGTGCCTGTTTTGACTTCTTCATTAGATTTTTGCCTATACGAGTAATTAGATAAATCAAAACCAGCACCGTGCGTTGCTTAAAATGTAAGCAAATAATATATCACCGAAACGTGACGAAATTAACAACCGACGCTGAGCGATGCGTCAAAGAGCCACACGATTAAGGTATCGTTTTCGTAGGCATCCAGCCATCTATTCGTATTTTATAAGCACTCCGACAGGCTAATTTTTTTTACCCGCAGGTTTACAATTAATAGGTTTTACGATTTCAGCCATTATTTCAGCTGCAAAAAAAAAAGGTAAGTAACCATGCTACATTGGTTAGGTCAAGACTAGCCTAATATGTATGTTTATTGCTTTACCACCACTCTTAGCGACCCTGAAACGCACCTACTATCTAGGAAGTTGATATTTAGTCCAAGTGCTGACACGGGTCCCATCCACCGAGGGAAGAAATTTTCGGATGTTGTGGACCTCTCCTTGAATATAAAACTTCGTGAGTTTTCATTTCATTGAAAAAAAAAATTGTAACCCTCTCCAAGTTTAGGACAAACATGAAGTATTGTGACTGAAATATTGGAAATTCAATTGCCCAAATATTTATATCATTCTCGTTCGCCTACAATCAATGGTAGCCGCGATGTAAGTGAAAAACCAAACTGTACTCCTTTGAGCCCCGCTCATAGAGTCTAGAAAAACGTGCTACCACTCAGTATATCGTAAATTTAATGCTGTTCATTCTTTAACTGATATATTATTCACGTAGGAGTGCTGACAAGAAAGATATTTTCAAAAAGAGTAAGTTTTATAATATTTGGAATCTTGGGGCTAAAAGCACTTCAATAACTTAAAAACTATGGGTTTTGGGGAAAAAATGCATATTACTTAATTTTTGAAAAGGCCAAAATTTTAAAAAATTTAAAATTTTAGGGTACTTGAAAATTTTTTACTTTAAAAGGTCATATTTTGTTGGCCAAATATTGCAAACATTTTTAACCAAAAATTTTTTTTTTTTTTTAATTTTAAATATATAAACTGTTTTTAATAATTCCTCAAAAGCATAAACTTTAGTTATTTTCAAAAATGAATGAGTAACGGATAAATTATCGGTCGTATGCACAGTACGGACTCAAATTTAGGCTTTTTTGCATTCAAGAGGCTACACGAAATCATTTTGAGGTTTTGGAAAATATTGTGAGATACAAATTGAGCATAGCTTCCTAATGATTTCGAAACAGCCTAAATTAAGCCCAATGGTACTGTGCACACCACCAATAAATTATCCTTCTTTCGTTCATTTTTGCAAATAACTAAAATTCGGCTTTTTCAAAAAAAATATGGAGTTGAAATTTTTCTGTGTTTGGACGACTAAATATGACTTTACATCGCAAAAAGACTTCAACTACTAAAAAAATTAGTTTTTGTTTAGCTGAGCTTTTAACTTAAAAACGATAGCTATTACAGCTCACCTGATTTGGGAAGGGGTTGGGTGGAGGGCGGGTTCTTCAAATTTTTGCGTTCAAACCATTTGTAATCCATAGGCGGTTTTAAGTGGGAGGGGTTTGAGTGTCTAACCCCCCAAGAGCTCCTTTTTTTCTTTTTTTTAAGTGTTTAAATCAACTTTTTAGTAATTTAAACATTTACTATCTTTCCCACTTGACTTTATGGAACACAACACCCCCCTCCCCAAGCAGAGATTCTAAAACCGGCACTGGTAATCATATTATTCGGGCCGGGCATCGAAAGAGTTGGCCTCTAGCGGATTTTAGTGGAGCCTCTAAAACGTGAAAATAAATAAAATTTTACATTGATTTATATGGAAGCAATTTCGTTTTTTCAATTTTACGAAAAAATAAGGGTATTTAGAGGAAAATTCATAATAACTATTTTTTTAGAACATAAAATTTCCTTTCCAAAGATATAAAGATTATTATTTTTATCCTCGATAACAATAGAAATTAATTGTTTATTGTACTATTAATCATTTGAAGTCAACTAGTCGCTTATCACTTGACACTCGTTCTGTAATCAGTCTGTTGGGGTTGTGTTAAAGTGAATTGTGGAATAAAGATTTTTTATTCAGTATTCATACATTATCATTATTTGCTATATGGAGTAGGTAATGTGTCACTGTGAAAACCATTTTTTCAAATTTTTATCGATACTGTTGATGAAAACATAACAATATTCATATCATTGAATAGGAAATTTTATCTTCTAAGAATTAAGTTATGATAAATTTTTCTTTAAACCCAACAGTTTCCTCAGAAAATTTAAAAAACAAAAACGCTTCTATTTAAACCAATGTTAAATTTTGATCAGATTCGCCTTTTCAAGTTAAACGACACTAGCGCGCCACACGCCACAACCGTGCCCGGCCTGAATAGCAAAATGTCCAACTTTTTGGCATATACACAGCTATGTCTAAATGATCTTAGCACCCCTTCAAATCATAAAGTACTTTAATTTGAAATTTAGTTCAAACTTCCAAACTACGAATATAGAAATTATTAGATAATGAAATATTAAACTATAATTCCTCACTAAATTTTTCGAATGTTTTCTTTAATGTAAAAAAAATTGATTTTAATATTGCCGCAAACTGTGGGGGTGCTGAGATCAGTTGGACACAGTGTATATTTCTTCTTGCTCACGCGTAGTTCAGTGGGGTTTTTATGAAATTCACCTAAAACTTGGTGAGAGACTTTTTTTAGAAATGGGACAAAAATACTTTTTTGTTTTTTCGCTACACCTCAAAATGGTGAATCACTCAAATCTTAATAGCTCAAATTTTTCGTTTTTGATTTCATATGAAAGAATGAGTCATGTACACCAACATACTCGAATTTTAGCTTCCTAAGTACATTTTTAGAGGAGTTATAGGATAAAACGATTTCTTGAGGAGGTTTTGAGCATGAATATGACCTATTCAATTAGGGTCCAACAGAGCTTGAGGGGCCTTAAACTAGTAAAAATGTAATATTAATATGAACTCATATTATGATTGGGAATAAGAAGTATACTATATCGCCAATTCACCTCCACGCATGATGTTAAAGTGGAGAAGGAGGGGTTATCGACCTCAAAATGTGGTGGGAGTACAACAGAGGCCGATAATTTTTTATTGCGACATCATATGATGAAATGAGTCCAAGTGACTGAACTATTCTAATTTTATCTTCTCAAGTGCATTTGGAGGGGAGTTGAAGCGAAAAATCACTTTTGGAAGGGGGAATTGCTGCAAGAAATTTCATGAATCTTCCATATCTCGTCACCAAATCGACCTAGAAAAATCAAACTTCGTGTGTACTGTTGGTTGATGCTTAGAATATGACCTCTCCAATTTGGGTCAAAATGGATCCAAAATGGCGGATTGTAAAAATATGAAGATAATTTGAGGAGTCTTAAGTACATAGTTGTTCTAAATTCAACTTCTTAAGTGATTTTGGAAGGAATGGGTTAGGCGTTTAGACTTCGTATTGGGTGTGGCAAGTAGACATGAAGAGGTTAGCAATGTTATTTGTAAACCTGAACGGCTGAACGAGCCCAGTTAAAAACTCAGCTCCAGTAATGCAGCACGACTGCTTACATTTTTTCTTATTTTTTTTATATTTTTTTTAATGCATTGATTTACTTTTTGTGGGAGAAACGAAGTTTCAAAATTGAATTAAAGAGTTGAAATTTTTATGATATTTTTTCTAGATCATTCAGCAACTCTTATGACTCTGCTCCTTTACTTTTTGAAAAAGAAATGAAATTAGGCCCTTTCTATTACCTAACTGATCACAATAAAAAGAAGATGCATCCTTGTAAATTAACGTAGTGTCATTTATTCTTCAAGTAAGATATTTTCGCAAGTAAAAAAATATTATACTTTTAGTCATATTAGAGCTGGGGATATTTTTATCATCTTGGGAGATAACTACTCATCGGCTGAAGGGTGCTCAGTAGTCCGTTATAGTTCAACTTTATACGAAAAACTCAGCTAACACATACATAATCATCTAGTCGCCCACAACTGTTATTCTACCATGTAAAGTTTTTGTAAACATTTAGTAACCCCTAAATCTTACTCTCCGGTCTCCAACCATGTTCATACACGGGCTACCAATTCGAAATCAGGTTTTATAAAAATCACGGTAAAAAGACGAACAAATCGAGTTCTTCGCTTATCGCTGTCAAAAGATTATACATATGGGGAAGATCACCATGTTAATGAATATAATACGCTGAATGATAGCGGACCGCGAGCATAGGTACATCAGTGGAGCGAATATTAAAATAAATATGTTACAATTACCACGAATAGGCGGCCAAGCTTTTAAAAAATTTTTCAAAACCAGTTTCCACAGAATACACAGACCGGTTTTTTGGTGAATAAGAAATATATAGTTTCGTGTTTTTTCGTCTCATCTTTCCATCTTTATCTACGTTCATTTGTGATGATGATGACACCTTTAAACCCCAAAAACCAGTTGAAAAAATATTCTGTATGCGAGAAAAATCCATTTTCAAGAAATTCCTCTTCTCTTTTACAATTATCGATTCGCTAGAGGTCTAAGAACTCGAAATCTTGGAGGAACGGAGGCAAAAACTCTTCAGTTCCGATGACCAATGGTAACCAGCATGCAAAGGTTAACGAATTCTCGTCCACTACATTAAAATATCGGGATTTAAAAACTTGACGTTTGAAGCGCGAATGTAATAAAAATTCAAACATATTCCGTAACGTGATATGATATGTTGCGAGATCGAAACGAGTAGATAACGACGAAGGGAATAAATTGCTCGACTGTTTTGGGCACAGTTTACGCGAGTCTGTTAATGTGTAAAAATTCGAAAATACACTCGATTTCACCTAAAGCACTCCCACAGTATTAGATAAGAAATGGATATAAATTTATAGACTTGATGGGTCCGCTATGCGCCCACTACAGTGTACAGGTAGATTTTTTCAACGTTTACCTATACTCATGTACTTGGTTTCTAATTCGAATTTCCATAAATGCGCGCGCCCTGACTGGTATTATTTATAATACCGGTTCTTTAAAAAGGCTATTAAACATTAAATTCTATTAAATTCGAGTGAATTATAAAATATTTTACGATTTTACAACTTGTACGTTCTCATATTTTCGCTACCTGTATGTAAAAGTGCATTTTATTACGTTGACAGTGCTCGGTTAAGCCCATCGAGTCGTGTACCATTTTTTATTTTACGCCTAAGTGTCGTACCCGGCTACTTCATCTTCGTATACGACTTCTTACCGAGAGTAGATGCTGAATAAGTACCACGACCATAGGCGTAGATAAGAAATTCATTTTGGAGGCTGAAGACTTGCGATCAGTTAAAACAAAAACGAACAAATTGTTATTTTTAGCTAAGTTTTCGATTAATTACGATAGTAATTCCAGCTCACTTGATCTGGGAAGAAGGGTAAGGGTAGGCTGGGATCTTCAAATCTTTGTGTTTTAGACCAGTTGTAATCACTCGGCTAACGTACAACTTGTTGGTACACAAATGTTTTTATCGACGGGCGTGAGGAGAGAGATATAAACAAAAATTACTAAAAATTTGCTGAAAAACTTTTCATCAAAGTACATACACTTTTTAAATTATTGATTCATCTGAAAATAGCAGTTCACTCAAATTTTGAGAGGAGCTGGAGGAGGGGCAAGTGGCTTAAAATTTTCAACTGTGGTCTTATGTGAAAGAGCAATTCAAGGACACCAACATATTCAAATTTCAATCTCCAAAGTGAATTTAGAAGGGGATTAAAGGAAAAAACGACTTTTGGAGATGGTTTTGAGTCATGAAATTTCTTAAATCTTTTATATCTCCTCATCAAAACGATTAGAAAGCTATAATTTTATATACAGCATAAGTTGAGGACCTGAATATGACTATTGAAATTTGTGTCAAAATGTATTCAAAATGTCGGATGTTCAAAACTTCAGCAGGGCTTGAGGAAACTCAAATAGCTTAAACTTGATAAATATGGACTCATATAATTACTTGCGACCAGAAATACTGAGTGTTTATTCGATTCGAGTACCCTAGAGCTCCAAAATCCCAAACATAATGTTGTTAATTACAATCACATAAATAAGTACACTATACGAGATTTATAATTTACATAATATTAAAAGAATTCAAAGCTGAGAATTTTGAGATTTTTCACATCATTAACAAGGCAACTGAATGCATAATTAAAATTATTCGCATTTAAATGAATTGTCATTTTATTTTCATAATATGTGCAACACTGCCATTACTGTCCACAACATATAGAATGATTCGATTTAAGGCTGGTTAGTTTGATTCCTTTATTGTTATGTATTATCTAGATTCACATTCAACTTGTGACATCTAACTAAATAAAGTCTATTTAGATAAGATTTTGGTGATAAAAACGAAATGAAAACTATGATAAGTGCGTTAAAGTTATATTAAAAATCAATTTAAAATTATTAAAATTTAGTTATTAGCAGTGTTATAAGAACGAGCATATGTCTGTTCTTGTTCCTGTTCTCGTTCCTAAAAAGACCCAGTTATTTGATCCTGGTCCTGACTCGTTCTTATTCTCTATACTTCAACTGTTCTCCTTCTGTTCTTTGTTCTTTCAATTCCTTACAATCTCGTTTTCGTTCCATTTTTCGTTCTTTCAATCCTTTTTCTTGAAACTTCGCAAAATGTGCGTAGCTGCGCTTTAGAATATCCCCTGATGCACAAATAATAAAAAATTACGTAAAACATTCTTCATTATTAATCAACAGTAAGAAGACAAAAAACAAAAAATATTCGATTTTAATTTCTCATCATGTTAACAGATATCACAGCCGCATTACATCATTGTTACCAACTCATAATATGGAAAATCTAGCGGGGAATTTAGCGCTCAAGGGTACCCGAATCGAATAGACACCCGGTATACGATATTCTAAATTCACTATCATGTGGAATGTTGAATGAGAGAAGGAGGGGATTGTTATTCCTCAAAATGTGGTGGGGTGAACAAAAGTTCGAAAATATTCGATTATGGTGTCATAAGCAGCGCTGTCAGAACGAAGCAAAGTTCGTTGGTTCTCGTTTTTGTTCATTGAATATTTTTTTTGTGCCCGTTCTTGTTCTTTTTTCATTATCGTTCTGTTCTTCATTTTTTTAAGCTTTCAAATTCTCGTTCTCGTTCATGTTTCGCTCCGTTATCAATTATTAATGTATTATGTTATAACTCGATTAAAAATCTATTTAACGAATCTTCGCACCGTGTAAATGATAATCGAGCAAATGCTACCAAATAATCAGATAGTTACGTCTTAATCTGTTAAATCAGAAAATTATACACCTGGTCTGTACTTAATGGTGCTTGACTGGAACGGATAACTTTTAACAATGACCAATGCTCATTTTTTTCCACACCACTCGTCTCCACCGAGTACCAACAGCGTTCATCCTATTATGTTTAATTAGAAAAAGCGGCGAGTGGTTTTTGCATTTAATGCTACAACGATCTCAACGTTCGGTCTTATTAATTATCGAGTCCGAAAAAAAAGATTTAGATAAGAACACCGACGATGATGATAATTTCCTTACGCAGATGCTCACCTGCGGACGAATTAGCCCGATTTTTTTTCTACCTCCACGTATTTCAATCGTTTATTTCGGAGAACGCGAGCGAATAGGTTCCAGTTATTACGAGACGATAAATAATTGTAAACGATTGGTGGAACTGATGGGAGATACAAAGTGGAGTATTTATGTTACCCGAAGATACCATATGCAGGTGTATAGGCGAAAGCGATTTCTCGAGGTGGTTTTTACCGAAACGTAAATTAATAATGTATTTTCGATAGGATTTTTTTCTAGTTTCAAAAGGTTGAAGATGCTGGCGAGTGGTCTCTCACAAAGCGAGGAGGAGGAAATGGAGAATTAAGATTTGAAATGGATTAACGAACATGAATAATAATCTGCAACGTGGAAACAGATGATAATGAAGTTACTTTTTCTTACTTCTGTGAATTAGTTTCAATAGATAGAAATTACAGAAAATATACATCACTATTACAATAATACTTTATACATGACCCACTAGAACGAATAAAACAATTTGGCAACAATGCATCAGTTGTTCTTAGAGATTCTACAATGAACTCGCACTGCTGGTCATATTACGTTTACAACTTCCAAAAAAAAAGTTATAAAATAAAGCAACAGCTCATCGATCAACACTTTGAATTTATTTACTCGCTATTTTCCTCCGAATAGATGTATAACATAATGTAGGCCCATAAAATGAGTCAGTACCCTGGACCCTTTCGCGCAAATCTGCATCTGAGTACAAAATTCTACCCAAATAAATTTCAAGAATTTACCTGAGCCGAGAGGCATGCATACTTTTTTCATTTCATAAATGTGCTTATATCGTTTGAATTATAGTAAATAATAAATTGATTAATTAAAATAAGATTAATTATAAATTTAAATCAAACAGAATACAAAAATCTACTATGTAATGCGCAAAACACACCAATATAAAATTTTTTATTAGCAGAAAGTAGGAAATAAAGCCAATTTTCACTCAATTAAAATTTTTTCATCTTCAAAATAAATATATTTCATAATTAAACCCATATAAATATCTCATTTAAGGCAAGGATTTTCAGTCTGAAAATAGTTTTCCTTTTTTTCAAATTTAGAAGGAGCGAGAGAAAATCAATTGCCAAAAAATGAGATTAAATTTTTCGATAATTTCGAAAAAATTGAGTTTTATAAACTTTCAACTTTTTATGAGCTTGAAACTTGTATTATGTCGTGCAAAGGTTGGAAAAATTTTTAGATATCAATTTTTTCAAAATTTAATGATCACGATTTTCAGAAAAAAAAAATTATATATTACTAAATTTAGTGCATTTTTAATATTGGATATAATGAACGAATAATTAATCGATTGCGAGTGTAGTATATGAGCTTAATTTGAATTTTTCAGAACTCAGAAGGCAAAACATGGACGTTTTTTGCTCACAGTCCCATCAAAGTAAAGTTATTTCTTGGTAAAACACCTAAATGGTTCTTGAAGCGAATGCTGTATGCTTTAAAAAGCCTTATGAAGTAAAAATTAGACAAACTTCATCTTCTGAGCCTTTGAGAGCTCAAATCAAAATTGTGGCACTTACAATTTACTTTTATAAAATTTTATTCTCCCCGCCCCTCACCCAAAAAAATGAATAATTGTTAACTGAAAATTCTTCACTTCCAAATTCTTCACTTCCTAAACGACAAAATACTACTTTTGAACGAAAAAGATTTTTCAAAATTTGCAAGTTTTTAAAATGTTGAATTCATTTTGGCAAGTGTCCCAAACAACTTCGAGGGATCATATTTTTTTATTCTTTTTCTGAAATTCATTTGGCAACTACATTCTTTTCGCTCTCTATACTTTTCGAGAAAAAAAAAACCTATATTCGGCACACCTCATATTATATCATATCCTGGGAACCAGAAGAACTTTATTAGGAGAAAAATTTTCTCATAATTCGAGGATTTCTGTAGGCAGCATTGCGAATATATAATCAAGCAATTTGGCGTTTGATATTAATTTATAAACACTTTTGGAACAGTTGCAAGCCGGAAGCTAATGTATTTTGTATTCAACATTCCCATGAAGGTAAAATTTTATCGCGACTCATAAAACTTCCAATTGGTAAAAAATCTACAAAATTATTAATATTTTCGAAATGAATTAATTTAAAAAAAATCCAAATTTATTTTCTGATAATAATAAAACTGAAACGATGCCAATGCAAATGTCAATTTCAGATACAAAGTTGAGATGCGGAACCAACGAGAACTGAGCATATACATACAAGTCCTTACATGGTGCGATGAAAAATTCTCAAATATTTCAACAATCATTAAGCTTATTCAATACGGTAAAAGATAATTACGACGAAAAAAGTAAGGTATTTCCTTAAGGGCGTTATGTGGTCGCAATACACGACGTGCCATTACATAAGCCGGCGTACGTGGCGGTAATTCATACCATATCGATCAAATTAGTTTAATTTATTAAAGGCGGACGGAAGTATCGCATTAATAAATCTTTCATTAAGACGTCAACGTTGCAAAATTTATACTCGTATGTGTAATTTGTTAAAATGCAACAACGAAAATGTACATCCATACGACTACATGGCAGTGAACAGCCTACTTATACAAAATTAATTCGAACGTGCTACGAAAACAATTACACCGAGTCCAAAATATTGCAATAAAGTTGAACAAAAATCTAAAAAAATGCTGATTAATGAACAACGTGACGATTCGCCTTCCCGTACTTATCATCCAATTACCAATATATACAATAACAATCATCTATTACGGTGTTTTTTTAAACACGGCCCTATTATCGATCAATTATTAATAATCTACGGTCGCTTTTCGTTCTATTATAACTTCCAACACTGGATACGGTCATACGCTAAAATTACCAAAGTACAAGACAAAGTGCAAAACCACATTTATCGTGAACAATTTCCGGAAAAGATAAATATGAAAAAAAAAAACGGAAATCGGAGGATACGGCGGTGCAACATAATTGTTATCGCATTCATATACGATATATTTATTTGTCACGCAATCCTAAAAATGATAACTTAATCGAATATTTCGAATAAATCAAAAGATGTCATTTTTAACGGGGTGTTAAACCTATGTTTAACCACGCCAACGCAACGATTTCCTGACCGTTAACTCGAACGTATTAATTTTAGATTCGATTTATAAAAGAAGGAAGACCGAAAATTATTCGGAATTTTAATATCGAGTGGCCTACCGAGACGACGAAGCCCTGTACCCTGTACGAAGAATCATGCATAGACTGGTATTTCAGCTTCGGGTATAAAGTTACACGAGAACGAGAAAGACGAAACGAAATAGCACCTAATTAAATGTAATTAAAGAAGATATATCGGCAAAACAAAGTATTCACAGGAAAGTGGAAAGAAATCATTACGCGATCACGCGAACAGTAGCTCGAACAACGTTATGGGTGGCTTTAGGATATGCGTTAGAAAGCGGTATTCGGCGTTTCATCTGCCTCGTAGCTTGGTGACACGCACAAATCCCGGTGAATTCTGATAGCCTGGATTTTGTTTTCATCTTCGATATTTTCATGAGCAGATGAATCCGATGAATAATTTGTTCGCTAAGATTTCACCAAAACGCAAATAATGCAAGCATTCTGTTTCTGATCATGTTTAAGACGTAGACGAACACTTCGATGGATTTCGAATAAGCGATACGTGGTGACTCGTGACGATCAGCTCTGTTTATAGAAATGAATGTGTTCTATCTAACTTGACGAATCAGTATTCAAATAACTATACTTTGGTAAAACGCCGTGCCACTAGATGGAATTTAGAACACGATTTCATGCATGGAAAAGATGACGTAGTCGTTTTATACTCTTGCGAAATACTTACTTTTTCAAGTAGGTTTTTGAAGGAAACTATGAAGTGCTGTAAACTGAAGGGTATGAAAAGGCAGAGTTCAGAAACAGAGAGATAGTAGGATAGTGCGAAATACTACTTATGTGACAATCACATACCAAATGAACTAAACTGATAGATGGGGAAAAAATTAAAATACCTATAAAGTAATGTGATCATTCCATCACGTGTAATACGAATAGGTCGAACACAATGTACCATTAAAGGTGAAAACAAAAATAGTGCAGGAATGACTTGATTAACATAGTTTTTTCGGAATAGGATATTGTTGATGATTCAACGAAGAGAGGACACTTCCTAAAATTTAAAAAGTGATATTGTCGTTTGGCGAATGGTGCCAGCTCACTGGAGAACGTCAAAGGTACATAACATTTTGTTCTAGTAAATAATTCAGTTTCTATGGGTCATATATGGGAAATAGTTCAGTGCGAAATTAAAGAGCGACAAATTTTCTACAAAAAAGGTTTATCATTCTTTTAATTTTAAGCATATTCATTCTATAAATATAAGAAATGTAGATAAAGCACTACAACCGTGGGATGGAAATACGCCATCTTCGATCGATCAGGGTTCTTTGTTTTGTTTTTTGTTTTTTTGTTTTTTTGTTTTTTTTTGGAAAAATGGATCTCTGTAAAACCCATTTGGGTCAGTTAAGCACTTTTCTTTAATAATATTGTATTTTCTAATCAATTTGGGCCTTAAATTTTTTCAATTTCCTTAATTTCTATTCTGTTTTTACCCTTCTTATAAGTTTGAACCTTACCATATCCTATCCAAATTAATTTAAGTAGCTGAAATTTTAAAAGGAAGATGGTTAAAGAGTCCTTTACTCATTTTGCTTTGCTTCATCAAAATACATAAGAATATCAGGAAAGATTCTCTCTTACGTGATAAAATTATGTAAAATTACAACATTAGTAATATGGATCAAAGATGGCGTATTTCCATAACTTGGGTTATAGTGCCAAAACGTAGGTACTACCGTACTATGTACCTAAGAATTTCATGCGACATGTATGAATTGGCACAGGTGACAAGTATTAGTCTACCTCAGGGCTGTAGCCAGAATATATCAATAGGTAGGGTTTCGAAAATTATTTTCAGAACGTACATTTTAGAGATCTATAGATAGCCACCAGGACAATGGGGTGGGGTGAAGGGATTTTTTTAATAGATTTTTTAATACACAAGAAATTTATTAATGTACTTCAGGACATAATAGCCCAGTCAAATTGCGACTAAAATCCGTAACTGATTGGGGACCAAAATTTTTCTGCGGAAAATGGTAGCCAATAGAGTCCCTAACACCTTTCACTTTTCGCAAAAAATCGTGTCGTTGGTTCTCCTCCAAAAATCCACATTTTTGCTCTCAAAACCTGTTTTCTGCCAATAACACGCGTCCTAGTGTAGATATAGAAAAAAAATTCAGTTAAAAAATGAAGATGACCAAATTTCTTAGAAGAAGTATTATTACACGTTTTTTGACCAAGTTGATAGAATCGCTAGAAAACGACCATGAAACGCTCCACTTTCATTTGAGGTCATTTTGTAACTATTGTAACCAAAGTCCTGGTCCACTTTTTGAAAAAAAAAAAAAAAGAAAGAAAAATAAATTTGGCCTACCCCAGTACACAATGTAGTATTACTGACGAAAAATTGATGGAAATGGAAAGGAAGAGATAGCGAAAAAGTATAAAAAATGATGAGAAATTATAGTCATTTTTTTTTCATATTTTTTGTTGATTTATAAAAGTATCCCATCAAACGCATTTTTTTAATTTTTTTCTAGTTGATAGTTCCAAAATGACCCTAAAAGTATGCCCAAAAAATTTCAGCCTTTCAAGTTTATACATATTTATACTCTGCATAATTGGGTAGAAGTTTGAACATTTTATGACAAGTTAAAAGATTTAAAAAAAAATTGTTTGTGTCCAAGGATGATATTTTGCCTTCTGAACTTTAGAAGAATTATTATTCACCTACTATTTCCAATATATGTGAAAAACTCCTATTCCTATATTTTTTGCATTATATTCGATACTAGGTACTCATAAGTTGATAATTAATTACAATTATATCGAAAACATGTTTGATTTCACATCTCTTTAGAACTACAAAAAAAGTTAAAATGAATTTCGAGTTTCAATGGTTCTCAAAACAGCAGTTATTTTATGCATTTTTTTCCCCAAAAATTTCCATCACACATATGCCTCATAAACATCATCGTTTCAATAGCATTACCTATACAATCCATTTTAAATAAAATAGAGTCAAAAGCCAGTCTCTCACTCATACGCTATTTCAAAGCGTGCATCTATGAGAGCAATCGTCTATCATCCATTTCACTAATTTCTCATTCCTACACAACAATAATACTTTCAGAATTTTCAATGGGCTAGGCGACACTCATTAATGAACCCGTAGCGCGTAATTATGAGGCAACATGTGATATAAGGCTTCAATATCGAAGGCTTTGTATACACATATTCACATATATGGGTATACCAACGATACTCGTAAATATATTAACTCGCGACTGAGAAATAACGCGAAATAAACTCGGGGAAATATCACTTTATCAATTTTCCGACCATTTCAATGGGTTAATCATTCCAACAAAAAAAAAAAGTTTAAAGACCCGCATACGAGCACTGGTCGTAACTATTAATCAACAAATTGCATGTCTTTGTAGTGAATGTTGAGGCCATCTAATAAACTAATAATATCGTCTGATGCACAAACGCTTACGCTGCACGTAACGCGTGCACAGTGCACACATACAAGGTTGAAATTCCTCTAGAAAACACGCGGCTTATAACTAACCTCCATAACTCGATAACGCACGTCGGTGGAGATCAAATATCTCAAAAAGGAATATATGGGTAATGAGTATAACCTTTAAACCTCAATACACTTTTCCTACAGTACTCTTCACTTGCGACATTGTGACAAGAATAAAATACTCAATTGCATTTAAACGAAGCAAAATAAATACCAAATGCTTTTCGCTAATGAACAATTAAGAACTAGATGAATTTCATTCCTTCCCAGTCATGCTGTTAGTCGATTTAGGACTGGTTGAAGTGCTCGGTTGATATGTCTCTTTCGAATCATTTATCCAGTCCCCTTTGAAAATTTTTATATGGTACGCAACAAATGAGGAGAATAACTTCGTGACCCAAAAGTTGTTATATATGATGTCCTGTGTAAGATCTTAGCCCCAGTTTTTGATCATTATTTTCACTCATTTACGTAATCATACTATTCGCTAAAAACTCTTATGGTCAAAGTTCAAAGTATCTACAGCATTGTATCCATCATAAGGGGCACACTGGCTTAATAAACTCAGAAATTATATACGCCAGTACAAATAAGCACAAAAAATAAATATATTAATATACTTAGCAAATGAAAAAGTTTTAAAAATTACTATACCAGTTGTTAAATCAATTGGGAGTCATTATCTGACCAAAAAAAAAAAAAAACACAAAAATTTCGAAATAAGGAATGAAAGGGTATACCCGAATAAGGGGTGATTTTAGGCCCAAGCGCTTTTTGGGTCCTATACCCCTCAGGTGGTGTGCCTAGACTGGAAAAAATTTTTCGCCAAGTTTTGGACCCCTACCCCCCTCCATTCCCGTTCCACACCCATTTTATTGTCGTTTTTTCACGAATTTTTCATTTCGTTCAGAATGAAGGAATTTTTTTGTTCTTTCGCACATAAGTAGGTATCATAGTGTTGTATCTAAGATAAAATTTTAAGCAATTTTGGTTCATTCCTTCATGGGGTTTTGGTCATTTGAAATTTTCAACTGTAAAAAATACCTTAATGGCGAAAAACGACCACTTTTTTAAAGTATCCTAAAAACGTGTTTTTTTATGTAGATTTATCTTACGTATTTGGTTTTGAGATTTAGAAATGTCGTGGACCGCCAAATGCGAAAAACCTATCATATAATCGATTTCTCAAAACTGAATACGTAAGATAAATCTACATAAAAAAACACGTTTTTAGAATACTTTAAAAAAGTGGTCGTTTTTCGCCATTAAGGTATTTTTTACAGTTGAAAATTTCAAATGATCAAAACCCCATGAAGGAATGAAACTGGGACTTGGAACTTGGGGCATCATAAGCAACAACTTTTGGGCAATAAAGTTCGGAAGTAGGTGGATCCAAAAATGAACTTATTTACACTTTTTTAATACTATACTTATTTTTAGCCTACTTTTTTCAAGCCACCTCCTCCCTCCTCCCGCTTAGGAGATCGTTTTCGCGACCTATTTCGGTTATAGTGTTTTATTAATGAAAAAACTTTATTTTTCTTCAATTTATGCAATTAGTTCTTTTTTAGTTGAGTTTTTAATAAAAACGATAGCTATGACAGCCTAATTTTTGCGTTTCAGACCATGTGTAATTATCTGGAAGATGTATATATGACGAGTATTCATGAAATTCGCTCAAAATTTGGGGAGAGGCTCTTCTTGAAAATGCGAAAAAGGTACTTTCTTGCTTTTTTCGATACACCTCAAAATTACAGATAACTTAAATTTTGAGCGAGGCTCAAGAAAAGGCAAATAGCTCAAAATTTTTGTTTTTCACCTCATAAAAAAGTAAGTCACGGACACCAACATATCCAAATTTCAGTTTCCTAAGTGCATTTGGAGGGGAATTGAAGTAAAAAACAGCTTTTTGAGGATGTTATTGAGTCATGAAATTTTTTGAATCTTCATATGTCTTAACCAAATTGACATAGAAAGATCAAACTTTATATATAGGGTTAGCTGATGACCAAAATATGACCTCTTGAATTTGGTCAAATTGGATCCAAAATGGCGGATCGTAAAAATTTGAGAATAATTCAACGAGCATCAAGTAGTTATAATTTGAAAAATATACGTTCATTGTTTATAATTATAATTATTGCATGACAAGATATAATACTACATTTGTCGTAAATTCAATTTCTCAAGTGGTTTCAGTATAGGGTAGGGGTTTTCAGACTTGGTACTGGCTACTGGGTGTGTTCTGTAAGCATGAAGGGGTTAGCAACGTTATTTGCAAACCTGAAGCCCCAATTAAAAACTCAGCTCTAATAATACGGCATGGCTGCTTACATTTAAAAAATATGTTTTCCCAATTCTTTGTAATGTTGAACGCCGCCCTCATCTATTAAATATTAATCCTCAAGTAATATATTTTCATAGAATTTACAATCTGGTTAAAATTTTTGATTTAGAGTCCATAAGGTTTCCTTGTAAGATACCTATCATTGAAATTCTAAACATTTTTCAATGCAATAACTAATACTTATAATAAAATTTTCGTTTTATCGTATTCCAAAAGAATTTTATTTTTTGTTTAAATTGTTTACATAAGTATGCGTTCAAATTTATTTTAATTTTTTTAAATATTTATGAACTTATGTTCACGTCCGATAAAAATGTTTGAGATTTTTGAAAATATTTAGATTCACGAATTTCCAAATGGAGAGGAGTTGATACGAGGAAGTAGGTTTTTCTACAGGGGATGATATTTGTAACACACCCTGAACCTTTTTACATCAGTCCGCGCCTCGTTGAAGAGTTAGCGCACGATCATGAACAGAGAATTACTCCAATAAGGCGACGAAGTTTCAAGTTATTAAGACGTAGGATGAAATTATGCCTAAGATTATGCGAATATGTTGAAATGTAATATTTTGAATACATTAAACGGGCTATTCGAACGTACAGGTAGGATTATTAATAACCGTCAGTTTGGCTATTTACAAAATAATAATTTCATTAGATTAGGCGTTTCTTAAATGTCAAATCATGATTGTTTACGATCGAGCGAAATATTTGGAACACGAGTCGAGCCTATAAATGACTTTTATTGTTACGTAAGCTACACCCATACGCGTATCCATATGGTAAATTATTAGTTATGGCTAAAAATATAATGCAATCGTTGCACCTCGCCAGACGCGCCTCAAGTTCGCGCTAAACCGCGCCATCGAAACAATTATTACCATAGTATGGTACTCGAAAGGCGATAAACTGAAATGCAATTCGGAGGCCGACACAATTAACGCCATCGAATCAAACGAGCGAATTTACGTTTAAAAATATTAAGCAGATTCGAGAATACTCGAATTCCAAATAATTGACTTTTTTCCACCAAATTTCCAACTACCAAACTGTCGCTGTCGTGTTCGCGTGCTATTAGGGTGCGTGCTGGACAAACATAATTCAGTCGCATAATTCGTTATATAAACGGCTCACATGAGACCAACAAACTCATTCAGGTATACTATCAGATGAATACTAATTACAATTGTATTATTTAATGTTTTTAATATAATATAAAATATTAAGCGTAAGCAGCGCCAGTTCAGAGTATACGTATTAACGCATGGGCTCGTCGCCATAAACGCGAAGATGGATTAACGTCGTTGAATTCGCAACACCAGCGTCGGCACAGCAAGTCGTTAACACAGCGCCAGCGGTGACACTAAATATAAAATATGAAATGGAAAAAAATCTCTACATAATACGGGCGACGGGGCCACCATCGTACCGCAACTCGAGTCGCCTTTCACAGTTCATTCTCGACAATAAAAATCAATTAACCGGCATGTACTTACGATTGTACAATGTACATCCACGTGACACAATAAATGCTTTTTTCCCCCCGTATAAATTGCTAAAAAAAGAAATATCAATTTTAAGCACCGCTAAACTTATAAACCGATGGTTATAATATTTTATAATTAGCTAATAAATATATCTTTCCTTGAAATATTACGACCGTATTAAAAGGGTTCCGCTTTCTAAGAGACACCAACGCTATTAAGCCAATTCGACTTTTGTGTTTCAATTTATCTTTTATCGTTCCTATCTTTCCATTAAATTTTTCAAAAACCATTCAAACCGCTCGATTAAACGGTATTTATGGTCGTGTACTCAAAAGCCACTCGCGTACCATCGAATTTAGCTGATATTCCTCAACACGTTGAACTGATTAGAAAATTACACGTGACGAAGAAACCACGATCACGTCATCGAAAAGTACGTTAACAATGACTAAATCTATACACATCATCTTTCCGTTTGAATGACAATCAACTCATACAAAATATGAATTCGAGGTGAATATGTATGAGTAAAAGGTCGTGAATAATGAAACCCCGAACAACAACTCGTATACATATTGCATATAAGGCGATAAGTGGAAAAGATGGCTTGATTAAAAATGACGTCGAGTTTCATTTTCAATTAGTCACACGAGTTTCGTTTCCCTTTATTACCTTAAATAATCAAAACTGAATCGTGTGCGCTAAATTACTCTCCTCGTAACGCACGAGTTATTCTTCATTTGATGCTACACAAAACCCAGCGTCGAGCCATCGAATTCCACCGGCGCCATTCTACTATGCAGCAGGTAGCTCTTCTTTGAACAGAATCCACTTACGAGGAATTTAGAGGCTTAGGTGCTTATAACACAAAAATGTGTTCTTTTTTGTTGATTCTACAGAGAAAAAAAAAGCTGAAGAAACTAAAGAGTATCTAGCGAGGTGGAAGCAAGAGGGTTATGTCGGCTTTCTGAAAAGACCAAGAGGTCACGGATTTTAGGTTTTAACGACTTCTTATTTTACAATTTTAAATAATTTTTCAATCATTTTTTTTTTTAATTTTTGGTTTGAAAAATTTGGTTTACCAAAGGATATTTTTAGCTGAGTTTATAACTGTATAACGATAGCTATTACAGCCTTTTTTTTTCTGTCTCCCAGCTGGCAGAGGACCCCCGAAACCGCTATTTGGCATTACTTCAAGAACCCACTGGGTACATGGAACGCCTACATCCTCAGCTGGGGGGTGGGCTCTTTTCTGCCTCTTTTCGCATCTTTTGCAAGGATTGGAAGAATCCGGCTCTAGCTGGATACCCTTGGAGGTTCTCAACAGTGGCGTTTGCCCATATTTTTGCTCATGGCTTGAATTATACCATGGCATCCTACGTAGCAGTGGCGCTTATCCCCTAGTTTCCAAGAGGTTCAGCGTTCCTTCCTCCCCTTTTTCCCTGTGGCTGGCTTTCTGCCTCTATTGCCTAAAGTTGCCCAAGTATTTGCGTATCCGGATATAAACCGGGGACTTGTTTCGCATATTTTTGTAACCGAGTACCCGGATAAAACCGGTACAGTTTCTTAAAGAAATATTAGAAGCGCTATATGATTGCATTCTCAACAGTTTGAATTTACCGACCAATATTCAATACTGGAAGGGTATTTTTTAATAAATTTGAATAATACCCAGCGAAAGAGCATGAAAATCTCTTTCTACATCATCCTTCAACTAAAAATCGTTATTTTTGAACATAGGCCTACTACATTTTCACTGAGTAGTAGCAACCTATTGAAATTTAAAAATTTGATACCTACTAAATCGATCAACTACCCAAACAAAATATCATACCATAATGCCTAAAATTGTTATTTTCTGTCTGTTATCATTATTATTTTCAATATCCGAATATCCGGATTTACGTAAACAAAAAAATCCAAATACCAAGTACCCGGATACCGGACAACGCTACTATTGCCCATTTCTCCGGCAGTGCTATTTCTTCTCAGGGAGTCTAATGCCACTGTGCATGCTGCGCAGATCACGGCTGGTAAGGTCGCTAGCCCTTGTACATCCCCACAGTTCAGATGCTGTGTTTGATGCACCAGCGTCTTTTGCGCCAGCATACAGCAGTGTCGCCTCCCCTACGATCCCTACATCCCATCCTCCCGGGTTCAGGATCAGGACGGCCACTTGGCGGTTCCTCCGCGCATCCCCAGCAGCCCAGGGGTGCTAGTCCTAAGCTCATACTAGCGTGGCTCGTCCGTCTTACTGTTCGAATTACTTTCCCAGCACTATCCAGCACTCACACGATGCCCTTGCTATAGCTGCTCTCATTTGGCGTCCTCCTTCCTGAGCATGAATGCGTTGACGAAATCTTGCATTTACCGCCACCGCTCTGCTCCTCCCAGCATCGTCGGGAACATCGTGTCCTCGGTCATCTCGGTGAGCTGCAGGGACGCTAGCATTTCCGCACGCAGGGAGGACCATGTCGGGAACTGGAGCAATGTGTGACCTGGAGTATCATCCTCTTCCAAGTCACAGTCCAAGCACTTTGGGTTTGGTGCTTTCTTGATGCGATGGAGGTATACACCGAAGCACCTATGCCGAGTAAACATCTAACTCAGGT
Organism: Phenacoccus solenopsis; assembly: GCA_009761765.1. Taxonomy (NCBI): domain Eukaryota; kingdom Metazoa; phylum Arthropoda; class Insecta; order Hemiptera; family Pseudococcidae; genus Phenacoccus; species Phenacoccus solenopsis. The sequence continues at coordinate 30,553,679 of CM019752.1, forward strand.
AGAAGTCTAGGTCGCCGTTCTCTCGTTGGCACCAACCACTCAGATTTTTAAGGAGGGTCCTGTGTTATTCTTGTTTTGCCTCCATCTTTGGGACGAGGACCGCAGGAACTCGCCTTCTAATCTTGTTCTAGCTCTTCTGAGGCCTCGCTAACTGATTTGGGAAGGAGGAGTCGGAGAAAAATGGGAGTCTTCAAATCTTTTCGCTCAAAATTTGATAAGAGACTCTTCTTAAAAATGCAAGAAAAGGTATGATTTTGTTTTTTTGATACACCTCAAAATGGCGGATCACTCAAATTTTGATGGGAGCTTGAGAAGGGACAAATAGCTCAAATTTGTCATTTTTTATTTCATGTGAAAGAATGAATTATGAACACCAATATATCCAAATTTCAGCTTCTTAAATGCATTTTGATGGGAGTTCGAGTAAGAAAAGGCTTTCTAAGGAAGTTTTGAATTATGAAATTTCTTGAATCTTCCATATCTCTTCACCTAATCAACTTAGAAAGATCAAACTTTGTGTGTAGGCTTAGTTTGTGACCAGAATATGACTACTTGAATTCAGATAAAAACGCATCAAAAATGGCCGATTATTAAAATTTGAGTAGAGCTTGAGGAGCCTCAAATTAGTAAAAATGTGCTTCATATGAACTTATATAATTATTGAGTATAAGAAGCATACTATATCCTCAATTCACCTTCATACATGATTTGGGCGAGGACAAGTAGGGATTATTGACATGTTGACCTCAAAATGTGATGAGAGTACACGAGATGTAAAAAATTTTTTATTGCGACGTCATGCCGTAAAATGAGTCCAAGTGACTAACCTATTCTAATTTTAGCTTCACAAGTGTATTTGAAGGGAAGTTAAAGCAGGAAGGGAAATTGCTGCAGGAAATTTCATGAATCTTCCATATCTCGTCATCAAATCGAACTAGAAAGGTCAAACTTCGTGTGAAGGTGTAGTTGATGGCCAGAATATGACCTCTTCAATTTGTGTCAAAATGGATCCAAAATGGTGGATCTTAACAATTTGGAGATAATTTGAGGAGCCTCAAGTAGTTATAATTTGAGAAATACATACGTGTTCATATGATTATTGCATAGCAAGAAATAATATACATTTGTTTTCAAGTATTCAAGTGATTTTGGAAGGGATAGGGTTCATGTTTTTAGACTTGGTATTGAGTGTGGCCTTTAGACAGGAAGGGATTAGCAATGTTATTTGCAAACCTTGTAATGGTAGGTAAATACCTATATTTCGTTTGTTGTGGGGTATGGGCGAGATCTCGGCTCCGATACCTATGGAAATTTTCAAACTTTTTAAACATCTTATATCAGGATCGAATAGGTATCGGAGCCCAGATCTCATCGATAAGCGAGCTCGGACATCACAACGACTTCAGGAGGCCAACGGAACACTTGATGTGTTTGTAGATAATTTACCGTTTTTTTCACAGCTACAACGGGTTTTCTCTTGTGTTTTTATGTTATTTTAATTTTCTCTTTCGTTTGGCTTACTTGCACCCTAATTTTTAAGTTTTTTGTCCTTTGGCTCTTACCGGAGAAGTCGTTTTCATATGCAATTTTCAAGTTGGTGCATCCCGTTACACTTCGTGATATATATACCGATACGTTCGGTTTTTTTTACGGGGAAGAAACCATTCTGTCGATACCAACGCGTTTTTGTCAATTACCTGTCTTCTTCGTTCGGGCGACCAGCGAAGAACACAACGATTAACGTTTATTTCAAGGATTATTATATTAATTGCTAATATAAATACGATTTGCCGTTAGCTGAGCAAATCGAGAAATTTTGACCCGAAACTCTTGTTACAACCTGAACAAGCTCCAGTTAAAAACTCAGCTCCAATAATGTGGCTTGGCTGCTTACATTTTTTTCACCTCCCTGGTGAACATTACCTCCCTGTGAAACATTACCTTTCTGCGAAACATTACCTCCCTGGTATACATTACCTCCCTGATAAACATTTCTTTTTTCAGTTCGTAGACATCTCTGCAATTGAAGAATCATATGTAGTTATCTGAATTTTTTTTAATAATCATATCGATGGTAATAATTATACGAAGAACAGTAAGCAATAATGCAGAATCTTTCTCCATGAACTTGCAGACTTCGGCGAAAAAACTGATGAATCTGCCGGAAAAAAGATCAGAGGTCTGTTTTTGAATTTTCTGTTTTCAATTTATATGGAAAAGAAAAGAGAAATATAAATAAGATGCTTTTTTGGCCTCGCCTACTTTGGAACCTTATGGATCAGAAGTATGTAAACGGTGAATACAACAAACGTTGTCAAATAATGGTGAAACATGGATAACCCAAATCAGGTAGGCTGTAATAGCTGTCGTTTTTTAGTTATAAACTCAGCTAAAGATGGTAAAATACAAAAGGAATGATCCAATCACTAAAACAAGCAACTACGTATCCCCAACATTCTTTTGCACGAGCTTCACACCCATCAAAATCCCATATATAGGAGTAAATGGAAAAAAGGTATTCGTTAATACGAGCCAAAAATACGTTTTCTTTTACATCGGACTTTTGCACTTTTCCTTTATTTGCTCATTATAATAAATATTATGTTTATTTTCTCGTTTATTTATTCACTTGGATATTTTTTTCAACAGTCAAATCCTTTACATTCAGTCATTCCTCTAACGTTAACTAGCTCCAATATTTACTAGGGTAATAATACACGATTCAGAGTAAACATAGGGAGGCGCTTCTACATTTCGCTACCATATTCGAGTGAAAAAATTCTTTTCGGGCTTGATTATTTGCGCTTCGAAATATTTTTCAGTCAAACCGAGCGTACTACTTCTCTCATGCGAGAGTCAAGTTGGAAGAATGAAAAAAGCTTCCAGGTTAGGTTATTTTATACTCGATATGAATTCTGTACATGACCGCGCGACAAATAAGGTTGTACGCCATTGCCACACGTGCCACACATATAGAATAAGATAGAATAAAATCCGAAGAAAAAGTAAGATGCAAGGTTAACATGTTGGCGTTATTCAGTATGCTGAGGATGCACTTGCTGTAAGATTATAGGTATCGAGGATACATCGCCAGTTTCATCCCAACACCGGAAGTGATTAGTTACACGTACGTAGACGTTTAACGTATTCCATTAAATTACCGTAATACGGCGCCATTTTTGGTAACAGTTAATGATACCTGTCATGCCGATACAATACATATTAAGAATCTAAAATTGTATCCATAAAATCACCGAAACAGGAACTGGTTTGATGCGATTAAATGTATATCAAATATATTACCTTTTCTAAACACATTTAGCTCGGAAATTCAAACTTATTATACTTTTTTTTCAGAAATAGGCGTAAAGGTTCAGTTTATATAGTACTTAAGTATTATATGGTACGCCTATATTTTAACTACGAGAAATTTAAAATAAACTTCCAATTTAAACTCAAGCCGAACTCATACATCACCGACGCATACAAGAATTTATATTCCAGTATCGTAAACATATTCAATTTATTTTAGTAAATATTACTCTTCCCTCATTCTCGCCATACCTTGAAAACTTTATTGAGAACACAAAAATTAACTTATACTTTGCATTTTGGTAATGTTATTGCCATTTTCATATACAGCAGAGCTAAAATATAGTCTCATTCACTAATAAGGTTTCCTTACAGTACCGATTTTTGTGCGGCTTTAGAAAAACGACGTAATTGTTGAATTGTGTGAAAAAGCACAATAAATTTAGCAACATGAATGTTTGGTTACTTCAAGGGTGAAAATTACTCGTTCGAAATGTCGAGCGCTTAATGCTTACCATTTGAATGAAATATCAATTGTAATTAATAAGAACTCGGCCATTTAACTTTGGTCACAAATTCGTTAAGTTAGAAGTTTAGAATCACACCTATAGATACAAATTTCTACCTACTTATTAATAACTGCGAAGGTAGACATTAAAAAGTACAATTAAACGTAGTTTTCCTTATAGCTGGTTGCATACCCATTTGCAATTCACTTCCTGAGTAATAAATTACAAGAAATAAATTATTGCCTGTGTATCCATAATAAAGCATATGCGTCTCGATTTGTGCGGTATAACCGTGTCGAGAAAATTTTTCTATCTAATAATATAAAAATCTCGTCGAAATATCAGAATACTTTTCTTACTTATTCCATTTCCATAACAGCTTCTAGTTTTTAAATAAAGCGAATCCGTTTATAACGATTGGTTATTTTATTTAGAAAAAAAAAAAAAAAAATGATTTATAGTGTTTCTTGTAAATTAATAATAATATATTAAGCCAATGGCTTAGAATTAAAAAATTATTTTTTCAAGGGCCAAATATTTTGAATTATGATGCTAGTTTCCTATTAATAAAAATTTATTTGGAGCTTCGTTTTAGTCTAGTACATCTAATTTAAGAAACGAATAGGAAACAAATTCACAATAAAGATTTTTTTCATAAATATATAGAGACTAGACCAGCTATACTAACAAGATGTCAAAGTCTCAATTCCTAGGTGGTGAGTGATTCCTACTGGGCAGGAGAATCACATCAAAAAAATATCATCATACTAAGATAGGTATGTATTTGGGATGAGGAAAGGGAGCTGAGAACTCCGTAGGCGTGTAAGATGATGATTGGGTTGCCTGCAGACATGAATCACCTCATGGATTTTTCATTCGCATATTCAATGTTAATTTCACTCAGTACATTTGAATCAATTGTAACGGAGAGCCTAAAGTACCATATTTCAAATATTTTAACTCCCCACCTATGGGTTGTTTGAAAAAAAAGTTGATGTAAAAGTTGTAGGAAATTTATTGTAGAACAAAAACGCACTAGAATATTTTTGCCCTACGATCAAACCCTGAAGAGATATAGCGAAAAAACGTTTTATGCGAGCTCCAACCATGCTGTGGGCTACATTCACCATTATTTTTGTAGAATAATAAAAATAAAAATTCTCAAATCCTATCTCCGGCAACAATACTTCATGATGTTTCCAACACCGTCCCTTTCGTTTTTGAACCACTGCGCTAACGTAGGCGAAGCAGCAAATAATGAACTTTGTTCGTTCAAATTAAAGTAAAGGAAAAAAGTAGTAGTTTCATTTTAAATTAAGGTGAACCAGTTCAACGTATCGATAAATTTATTAAGTAACTAGTTACCAGCAACCGTCACAATGGCTGACATTTTCGACCCAGAAGAAACATGTTCCGTAGTCAACAATGTTTTATGCTAATTTATAGAAAATTATATAAGGATGTCGAATACTTAATGAATTTTCATGCGATCATCGGGCGATAAAAGTAGAAAAATACCGTTTCACCTTACACTCAATGTACGATTCGATTTGGGGCTCATTAGGCTGCAGTTTTTTCCCTTCTCTCGTGAATTCACGTAACAACCATACGTTAATGTTGTAAACTTCGACGCAAATAAACGCCACGCTGTTTCCGTGACATCGGAATACGTCGTCGTGCTAAAAATGGCATGACAATTAGCTTATTGTTGCAAACTGCATGCCAAGATGCGCGTAGTACCAATCGCTTCGCTTTCATTATGCGATGCATTTTATCATACAACAAATTTCAAAACCATTTTCGATTAGATGTCGTTTTCATGCAGGAGACATCCACGCAATACGTATATACGTGGCCGCGTCCGATCTAATGATCACGTTCTTGGTGATTTCGCAAATTCAACCTTACACAGATCCGTTTTAGTTCAAATTATAATTGAATGAATAATGTAGATATGTTGCCTGCTCCGTTGATCGTAGCAGGAAGCTCGATAGATTCAATAATTCGCAATATGAATATAGAAAGGCCCGTGGAAAGGGGGACACATTGACAATATGTCGCGGATTAGGGTTCTCCCTTGAAGCATCGATATTCTAACTTCTAAACTTGACTTTCTTTTTTTGTACAATTTTTCCGCCAAATTGAGAAAATAAGGATCAATAAAGTTATAAATTTACGCATTGAAAACCTTATTTTTATCGAGTTTAAGGTGTTTACAGCTCCTTAAGCCTTCCTCAAATCTTGACCATTCGTAATTTTCATCTTTCCTGATCCAAATTCAAGGTTTAATATAATGGTTTCACTTGACTCTACACATAGAGTTCCATTCTTCTAGGTCAATTTGCTGAGAAAATATGGGAGATTACCAAGAAATTTCATGACTTAAAATCTCAAAAAACCGTCATAGATTTCAATATAATAAAGCACTGAAACCTATTCGTAAACGTTTTTTTTTTTAAACTGAGTTTCTAGTGAAAAACTAAGCTATTACAGCTTACCTGAATTATGGAGGGAGGAGACTTTAAAAGCTGACGTATCGAACCATTTTTATTATTTTATTTTATTTTTAATTTTTCTCATCGCAAAATAATAGTAAAATGTAAGCAGCCATGCCACATTACTGGAGATGAATTTCGAATTAGGGCTTGTTCAGATTTGTAGATAATGCTGCTAATTTTTTCATGCTTAAAGGCCACGCCAAGTGCTGAGTCTTAAAACCCACATCCATTCATTCCCAAAATCACGTAGAGAAATGAATTTAGAAAATGCAATATGTACTTCTTGCCTACAACAATCACATGAACACATATTTTTCAAATTTCAGCATTTGAGCTTTCTTAAGCATTCCTCAAATTTTGACCACGTGCCATTTTCGATCTGATACATTGACCGAAATTTAAAAATGCATATTCTGGTCTCCACCTAACCGAACGTACGAAGTGCAACCATTCTAAGACGATTTCGTAAATACATATACACGATATTATCCCTTTAGTACCGCTTCTTGGCTCCAACTCCCCTCCGAATTCACTAGGGAAGCTGTTCGTCACATGGAATCATTTTATCATCTGATATTGCAAGAGAAAATTTTCGATATTTTGTATACGTCTACTGCTTACACTGAAAAAAATATTCTAGCAAATTCTAGCAGTCGTTACTAAATTTAGTGAAAAAGTGGGATATGTAATCATTTTTGTGGATGATTCCAACTTTTATAGAAATGATTACTAATTTTTGGGAATGATTATTCATTTTTTAAAATGATTCCAACTTTCGCAGAAATGATTACTAATACTGAAAATAGTTCATGAAATTTTAGTTATCATTTCTATAAAAGTTGGAATCATCTTCAAAAATTTTTACATATTCCACTTTTCCTATAAATATAGTAATATTCGCTAAAATATATTTTTCAAGGTATTGAGCGGAATGAACCCCTCCCTTTCCTTTCCAGCATAATGTGTGAAGGTGGATTTGGAATATTGCAGTAATCGTATGAATCTATATTTTTATCGAGTTTAAGGTGTTTACAGCTCCTTAAGCCTTCCTCAAATCTAGACCATTCGTAATTTTCACCTTTCCTGATCCAAATTCGAGGTTTAATATTATGGTTTCACTTAAATCTACATATAGAGTTCGATCTTTTTAGGCCAATTTGCTGAAAAAATATTGGAGATTAACAAGAAATTTCAGTGCTCAAAGTCTAAAAACCGTTTTTTCTTTTACTCCCATCCCAATTCACTTAGGAAGGCGAGATTTCGATATGTTGGTCCTTTCATAATAGAATCATAAACAAAAATTTCAAGCTATTTTCCGTACTCAAAATTTGATTAAATCGCCATTTTGAGGAAAATCAAAAATCCAAAAAATTACTGTTTTTTATTTTTGGCCCTCCCTCCACCCTCCTCTCCTTAGTTAGGTGGACTATAATAGAGATCGTGTTTAATCAAAAACTCAACCAAAAAGAATTCCAAAAGAAATTTCAAAATCTTTTTTTCATATCCAATTTTCTATTTGAATCCAGACTAACGATTATAACTTTAGGAATTCCCAGTAAAGTTTAGCAAAAAAAAAAATCAATTCTAAAAATAAATTAGAAAATGAAACACGTTTCGTACATATGCACAGCTCGATTTCAGGAACACCATTTCCCCTGTTTACTTCAGTTCCAAATACTAGAATTAGCAGTCGGACACCAGATGAAGGTCATTGACAAACATAAGCATGTAAAAAAATTCAATACTCGGGTATTATCCCGAAACAGTAACCTCAAATCATAAGATACTGCACTAGGACTTTTCGCACTCAATGGGGAACGCTGTCACTGCATCAGCTAATAATGAAAAACAGCGGTCAAGTTGATAGGTTGAAATTTCCTCCATAATGAAGTTCTAACATGATTCCGAAAAAGGTGTAAAGCCCTTAAAAATAAGTTATCGGCATTTACCTCACTTTATGTGACACTTGAAAAAAAAATGAAAAAAAAAAACAAAACTGATGCATTTTTAATTCTAAAAAAAAAAGTTCAATTAATTTTTCCGATAATGCTTCCCAAGGCAAAAAAAATTAGCGATCAACTTATTTTTGAAAGATGTTGTTTCAACATGTTCATTTTGATATCTATTTCCCATTTATCTCTGTACGCATAATAGTTACGAGAAAAATGGTTATGCATAAAATTATTCCATATTCAATTTCCTACAAGAAAGGTTCGAGCAATTTTTTGTATAATATGGTAAAGTGGAATGCCAAAAAATGTTCCTGAATTATTTCTCTTATGGTATCAACACTATTTTTACCAATACTACCAATAATTTTGCATTATTTCTTCTATATATTGTATTTACGAGAAAAACTGTTATTAACAAAATTAATTATTTTTTAATTTCCAATAAACAAGGTTACAATTGTTTTTTCTATAAACTACACCATACAAACAAAACACGTCTTTATTGATATGTATAACACCTTTTCTGGCTCAGACTTACAAGTACAACTAATTCAAGTTTATAGTGTAGAACAATTTAAAGTTATGCGACAAACATAGAAGTAAAAATTACACGAGAAAATTTATATCCTATTCTGTACAGAAAAAGAGAAATAATTTTCCGAACAATGCTAAGTTAGTTACCACATTTGCCACTAACACTAGTACCAGAATGCTTTGAAAAAAAGCTAAAATATTTCTAAAAAAAGGAAGAACTCAAAATCCATAAACATAGCCATAAAAGACAAAGGTAGCCCAAGGTCAAAATTTTTCCAAGTAATCATAATTGAAGGAAATATCTTAATACTTGGTCACCAAAGGCTACTAACAAATCGCTATGTTTGCAACCTACGACCTCACTCCCAAAGAAATAAATTTTAAATAATCACGGCACATTTCCGACGTTATCACATTTGTCACCTTAGGCTCTTAGGAACCTTTCACACCACGCCAACGCATCCAGTTAAAATCACCTCATCAAAACTCACGCCATTCACGCGTAAAACTGGGTCACAATCATAATGCTGAAATTAATTATCAAAAAAACGCGCCTACATTATAATAAATTATAAATAATAAATGGTTAATTAATTGAACTCCAACTCATAATGGGACGCAGTATCGGTGATATAGAATTTTTTATTAATTACGTCATTAAAGGGAGTAATTGCAGCTTATTATTTTTTTTCGAAAAATTACTTCATGATTGGAAAGCTTGTATGCGTGAATACCACTCGTTGATAATCTTTCCACCATTACGAAGTTGTAATCTTTTTAAACGTATTTCATTCATATTCGTTCACTTCACATAAATCGTAAAGTCGAAATTTCTTTAAAAATGATTCGAAGACTGAAGAAGGGCAATTTATGCAAAAGTAATATCTAATGGCAGAATAGATGTTAGTGTGAATAACCTCAACTTACGTCAGTTGTCAGTCATACAACGAAGTGAAGATAGTGACTAATCGCTGACTAACACGAGTAGAGAAATTTTGTCTTTTTTCTGTAATTATCGCAGTTTTACCATGATTTTTTTTTCAAGTATATAAGAACGTAATTCCCTGATTAACTAACTATACATTACGTTACACGTATGTCTAAAAAAAAAAACACATACATACTCATCACAACCAATTTGTGATTCAAGTAACATCATACAAGGTGGTATGAAAAAAATCACACAACTTTTCTCCCCAATACCGAAACCCAATAGCTCTCAGAAAATCTATTATTTAATTCTTCGAAAATAGTAATTTATCGATAAGGTAACCTATGAAATCAAGTTTTTCACTGGAACTCGGATGCAAACGAGGCAACGGAAACCATATTCAACCATCGAGGAATCTTTACTATCTGGACTATCCATGCCCAGGAAATTGAGTCGGCACCGTCACTCCTTTAAGCATTCGCCGAGTTACGAAACACGACACGATTGTCGACCAGCAAATAAATATGTTTCAGTATGCAAGGACGCATCGGGCGAGCTCACCGGCCAACCTTAGAGGTCAGTTTGAGGTGTTCTCAACATTTACACACGTTGAAAATATATTTATCAATTATCGCCGTTATTTTCAGACCTGGGTGTAAATTTAGTCTTCGTAACGCGGTAGTGGCTGGGTAAATAATGAAGAGGAATTTGAGGAAGCGTCGGTGGTGCTAATATAATTAGCGTTAGTTGGTTGAAAAATTTCAAAACGTTGTCATCGTGTCTTGTTAGTTAATTCTTGGCGAAAATTAATTTCGACAAATACCATACGCTTAATTCGATAGACTGCGAGGTATTTCGTTAATTAATCCGAACGTCGTGTCGAAGAAGTGTAGCCGCGGAGACGAAGTATTTGGTTATTTTTGTCGTCGTCAGCAATACACGAAACGAGGCAGCCAGCGAATATACTGCAACGAATACGAATTCGTTTGAAAATTAATTATTTCAATCTTGCTATTTCAGTAGCGAAAAGGTCAATACACCTGTTAAAGGCGACCATTTATTTAATTCAACAATGATATTTTATCTCTTTCTATAAATACGCCGCTTCGACTGTAATGTTAATTTATAAGCGACGTATAATGCTTAAACAATAATTTATGGTGATAAGGCGACCGTTTTATATTATACTTATAATTTCGCTCGCGGTAAAAATATGTAGCTGTTACATTGTTTCATTTAATTCATTATGATCGTATTTCTAGATGCCTATTTTTTCATCATTTATAACCAATAAAGTTAATCCGATTTTACGAATTCCTTATCACATGATTCTGGCACATGCACGATTTATATTCAGGAGAAACAGGCTTGTAGTGCAACATATTTATCAGGTAAAGGGTAAACGAAAATTTTAGGCGAGGGGGAATTTCATAAATCTTTCATAAAAATCTGAAAAATTTTCATAATTATTAAACATATTTAGAAATATGAACGATTCTTAAGTTTCCTATGAAAATGGTGGTCTACAGAATGACTTGAGGTTTTGAACATCGATTTCATTGTAATATATATTAGGTAAAAAAAATTTTTTTTTAAATTCGTCATGGTTCTCATGGGGTACCAATTTAGAAGTCGATCAGTTCAAATTATTCGAAGAGAGAATTCTTATTGCATAAATCATCAATTTACATTCTATGACCAATCTCCGTTCATCGTAAAAGCTCCATGAAGCACATGTCCCTTTCAAAAGATGTGGAGTAAACCTAATTATTTTTCACTAGAAATGACCAGAGAAATGCAATTTTCAAACACACGCATCAAGAACACTACCCTAAATAACATACTAAAATTTCCTAAAATTACATATTAATAAATTAAAAAATAATCTATTCACATAATAAAATCTATAATTAATAATAACAAAAAAATAATCGAATATAAAGAAATTAAATTTAATCCAAGGTGAATGAAATCTCTCTAAATGGGTTTTGGCCACACGTCGCGATCAAAATGATATGTACAGAAAAAATGATGATAAACTAAATTAATCTATTTTCAATTTTAAACAAAAAAAGTTATAACCATTTTTTTCGAAAAATGCTCGCCAAATCTAAAAAACCGCTTTAATTTTCATTTTTCAAACTTGACAATTTAACATTTTTTTTTTAATAACGTATTTAACCACTGTTGGGTTATCATGCCATCTTTCAGGGGGTTTAGATTTGGTGAAACAGACCTGAGCGGTTCAGGAATACTAAGACTTTGTGGATAGTGGAAGTGTTGTCTGGGATGTTCTGTTCGGAGAAAGATATAGATTTTGTAATTGGGTCAAGTTTTGTGCATCCATTTAAATGATTTTTGTACTTATCTCAGTAAATATGAAATGTGAAATGAAGAAAAAATTTCTCTTTAATGTTGTTTACTTTGAGTTTGAACAGCCTACAATAAATTTTGAGCCCTCAGAAAGTATACGAAGGGGGCAATGTATTTACAACGTTGCGATATTTGAAAAAAGAATCGCTGATTCTTGTCATTTTGCCACACAAAAAGGGATAGGAGAAACCCTAAACAACACTTGAATGGTGCGCAATGAGATGTTGAATCATTTTGTACATGATTATTTTTCTCCTAAACTTCATATGTAGCCAAACAAACGAAGTCATGCCTAAATAAATACGACGAATCGCCAAATTCAAAAAATGAACGGATTCTGAGCTTTTTTGGCTATAGACAACATTTTTACAAAAAAATTGTTTAAACCTTTATTGTTCAAAATTAAAAATAGATTAATTTTGTTCATAATCATCTTTCCTGTAGATGCCATATTCACTGAGATATATGCTGAAAGTCATTTTGGAAGTATCATTCATTTTGGGGAGTAAAACGGAAGACCGAAAGAAATTAAATTTTATTATGGTATTTAAGGTGTCTGAAAACTGAATTTCCCTAGTCATTTCTAGTGAAAAATTATGAATACACTACATCTTTGAAAGAGGGTGATGCATCATGGAGCAATGGAGGAGTTGAGATATTACATAATTCTCATCTTCGAGATGCTCTTTATCGAAAAGTTGATGTCCCTAAGGCCACCAAAAAATACTTACAGAACGATATTTTGACACTTCAGTCCCCCACCCACCGGCACTTTTTAACACACTTCACATACTCCATTTTTCATGCATTACTTTTTAGCCAACTCTTGAACCGAAAACTTCGTTTTCTAGGACATTTTTGGATCACAAAAAGCAAACTACATGATTTTAAATACTAATCCCAGGAGCAGCACTGTCAGATAAATTAATCATTGCTTTAAAAATCACGTATTACAAATATCTAATGAAAAATATTGTGAAAAAGAAAATTCTATACGAAGACATTTTTCATCATGAATAATTTTTTATCATGAGTAATGGACTAGAACCTTCCAAAAAATTAATTTTTTTTTCATGTATTTACGCGTCATGTACATTTTTGAGTATGGGTAATTTGAATTTTTTTGCATTTTATAGAGTTACTTTTAATCATCTAAAAACTAAACAACTTTTTTTTTTTAAAATGTGTTTATTTTTTGTCGCTCAGCATCAACGGCTATTTGCGATGAATATATACATCTTAAAGTCTTCATTAGAAAGTTCTTTTAAAATTTAAGCGGTAAAGTTTCCTTTTTGATTTTTTTCGATAAAGCACGAAAATATACTTCTCTAATGACAAATTCTATTCTAAATTAAACGATAATACGATCGTCGAACATCCGCCTCGGTGTGATTTTTAATTACATTTTTATTTAATAGCACCAATCATGCAGACACAAAGGCGAACAAACAATTAAAAAAATTCAAATCATACTCGACAAAAACTACCGCCGCCGGGTGTTTAAAAAGCGGAACCCACCTTTAGATTTTTTTCGAAACCGAAATTTCCTACTCCCAATAGAAGGAATTCAAACGGTATATGAAAAAAACAACAATACGAGAGAAATTAATAGCATAGGGTTGATAATCGAATCCGATGTCTATTTTATTTTTCCGCGTAAGCTTATCAGGCGCAGTCATTTTCCAACACACGTATAGTCTATGGTACGATCTAACACCTAGATGAAACAATAAGATCGTTCTTAACTTCCCTACACGGGGGTCATTTGTTATTCCATAGTTCTGGCCTTTGGCATTGTTCACCCGCTTGTAACTTTTTTTTCCACTGACTTCCATCATGCATCGACTATACAGATGTGAGTTGTCCGATACTCGCGTCAACGCTTTCAGGGTGCGGGGATTTTTTTGGGCATTTTTTTTTCCACGAAAGCCCGCTTCACCCTTGACAATTTTTTTAACGCGTGAAATGCAAAATAGTTTTTTTCGCTGTAATTGTCAACTCGTTCGTGATATTTTCAAACACACCGGCGATTTTTTTGGGTCGCGGGGTCTTTTGTGTGGAGTTTTTTTCGAAGTTTTTTTTTCGAACCGACGTTTTATGTATTTTTTCATCCCCTGAGTCCCGGCTACGTTTAATCAAGGTTAAAGATGTTACATAGTTAAATCATGTATCATATTACTTGTCAATGTTATTATATTTGGAATATTGTTTTTCTACTGCGATCGCAATCGCTACGTTCTTTTTTCCTTTTGGTACCGTATGCCTCTATGGTTAGAGCTATGAATTTTGAAATGAACGACGTCGCTGAAAAAATATTACTCGACGTTTTAGATACGCCTTCGTGACGTTTTTAATTGTTCGATAAATTAAACGATGAATTATAACATTTTGCTACCAATTGGTAACGTATGCGAGGTATATAGGTCGTGTATTTTTCTAGTATTCTAAACCTAAATCTTTTCAAAGTAGGAAGTATATATTAGGCGTTAAATACTTTTTTCATCTTATATTCACATGGTAGGGTTTACTTTTTCTCATATTTCTGGATTTCAGTTTTGCTCTTCAGGACCATTTGGTACTAAATATGATAGAGACTGAGGTAGAAATGATTTCTAGCCCAACAATAAATTATGGAAGTTAATATTAAGTTGGAAAATTATTTTTCATTTTTAACAATATTTACAAAATTTTGGGTAATTTTTTCATTATGATGTAATTTTTCATTCTTTTTTTTTTTAACATTATTAAATTTTAAAACTTTCAACTTTTGAAAATTTTATTCATTAGGATTTTTTTCAAGGTTATTTTTGATTTTTAAATGTTTTTCCATTTTGAAGATTTTTAATTTTCTTAATTTTCAGATATTTTTTCATTTTCAAACATTTTTATTTTTGGAACATTTTTTATATTTTGTTCAAAGTTGAGAAATTTTTTTCATATGATTTTTAGCGAATATTTTTACATTGCTAAGCAGTTTTTAATTTGTAATAATTTCTTCATTTGCTTTGCTTTGGTTTTCTTTTGCTTTGTTTTGGTAAACATTATTGTTACTGCAAATTTCGTCTATTTTGAGACATCACTTCATTTTTGAAAATTTTTCAATTTTTTTCATTTTTGTTATAGTTTGTTTCAATTTCTTCTCATTGTGTCATTATTGCACAATATTTCATTTAGTTTTTTTCTTCCAATTTTTTGGAATTATTTTCATTTTTTTTTTTTTGGGGGGGGGTATTTTTTTATATTTGAAAGATTTTTAATTTTTGAATATCAATTCATTTTTCTTTGTTTTTATTTTTCGGCTTCGAACATTTATTTTGTTCAACTTTTTTTACGTTTAAACAATCCACCAACAGAGTTTGGAGCAACTTGCCCTCTTTCCACCCACTCTCAGCCATTTGGCTGATTCCAAACGATCGTTTCAATTTTGGAGTGGGGGGAAAGGGGCTGGTATTTTTTCTTTAATATTTGTAGTATTCATTCCATTTTGAATATTTTTTCATTTTTTTTTTATATTCTTTTTGAAAAGTAATTTTTTTTTCATTTTTTCATGTTTAAATAATTTTTCATCATAATTTTTTGGGGAGGAGAGAAATAATTTCTTCTATTTTGAATTTCGTTCATTTTTCATTTTTTTTTCTAAACAAATTTTTCATATTTTTTTTTAGATTCTGAATTTTTTAAATTTCTTTTTCTTTTTTAAAAATTAATTTTTTCCGATTTTTTCATGAGTGAACAATTATTTTTCATCATAATTTTTTGGGGAGGAAAAACGGAAAGGATTTCTTCTATTTCAAATTTTGTTCATTTTTTAATTTTTTCAACTTTTTAACGATAATTTCTCTTTTTTGAAAATTTTTTCAATTTTTGAATTTTTTCCTTTTTTTGATGAACAATTTTGTATAAGTTTATTCAAGAAGGGAAGGGGGCAAGGGGGATATTTCATTACTTAATTTTTTTCAATTTTTTAACAATTTATCATTTTGGAAAAATTTTTGCATTTTTTGATTTTAATTCCTGCATTTTAGAACAGATATTGAATTTTCAATTTTTTTCAAACAATTTCTCGTGACATTTTTCTCATTTTTGATTTTGATTTGATTTGTTTTTTGAACACCCTTCATTTTTCAATTTTTAGTTACTTCTTCACTTTTTAATTTAGATGCCTTATACTACTACATTGGCCAGAGGCACGGGTTGAGATATAGACTAAATTTGGGGGAGGATGTAACTCATGTAAGTGGTTTTGAAGAACTTCATGAGGTTTCTCAAAGTAGTTTCTTCGTCTGCGAGTAGTATTTTTCATCCATTCTTCATTTTTTGAGGTGAAAGGAAAATATTTTTTCATTTTATGATATTTTTTCTTTTTGAACTCTACAATTTTTTTTTAAAACAATTTCTCATTTTTTAACGTTTCTGTAGCTTTGTTTTTTGTTGTTTATTTTTTAGCATTTTTCTTTCTTTCTTATCTTCATTAACGTGCCATGTACTGCAACAAAGGCCAGAGGCACGGAAGATTAGATTAGATCTGGGATAGGAGGTTAGTTTTTCTGAGGAAGAGGAACAGCCCGACTATAGTGGATTCGTCATCTCGAAGGAGGTGAGCGAGGGTGGTTGGAAGAGAGAGGGAGCGGTGTGTTTGTTTGAATTTTTGACAGTCTGTGAGGACGTGTTGAACTGAGATAGGGACATCATTTTTGAATATTATTTAATTTTCAGACATTCTCATCATTTTTCAACTTCTGTAATTTTCCGAATTAAAAATTTTTTCGAGATATATAAATTAAGAATCTTCCAAATTAACCATCCAACTGGGTCTGAGGCAACTTGCTCTCTTCGTTCTTAAATCTCGGGCACTCCTTTTATTCTAAATTACTACTGTAGCGCAGAAAATCTAACAACACAAATTTCATAAAATTAAATTATCTAGATAATGTTTATGCAATTTATAAAAATTTAACTAGTCTACAATCTCTGTATCGTTCTCACTAATCGAGCTAATATATTTTTGATTATTCACTTTATTTCCATTAGATATTTCCTCAACTTTATCGAATATTGGATAACACATAGCGTACGTATTAATTATAGACGGTTATTAATACGAATATATCGCGTTGAAAAATAAAACATCACGCATCCGTGATCCGATAGTTATTAAAATTTACCAACACCAATGAAGCGCGTATCTCTATGATAAAAGCACGCGGTAACCGGACCATAATTATATTAATAAAACTAAACGCCGCGTAAAGCGGTAGTTATCTAGTTACCCATTGTCTTCGGCGCTATGGTGCGAGTAATACGATGTTACACGAGGTAAATTGCTCATCGGGGGAAAAACTAAGTAGTATTATAGAGCAACGGAGAATTTAAAATTAATAAACATCTCGAAGAATTCCCTGGACAAGTGGAAGATTAATCGATTTAATTACCGTAACTATTCGGTTATATACGTAGAGAACTGGTTTTTTCGACGTTTTTATTTATAAATTTCGGCCAGAAATTTTTGGTAAACATTGATACAATTCCATTCGACTGAAAACCTACAGATTACGTAAGAGGAAAGAATGCGGGCCGAAGAATTCAACAAGCTTCTAGGGAGACTGGGGAAAAGTTACATCTCAAAAGTAATCTAACATAGCTGCAGCTTGCAGAGAAGAAAAAAAAACCGTCTTATCAGTTCGCTTAATGATAAACGCGATCTGAATGGAATATTGTAGCCGACGAAACAAACAAGAGGGAAAAAACGCGCCCAGCCGAATCGTAGATATAGGAAAAAAAACCGTCGAGTAAATTTTCGAAGATACTTTATTCCGTATGTGATCGCAGTTTTAACCTTCTGTCTTTTTCGAAAAAAAAAGGGGGGTGTCTCGTTAAAATCTCATCCATTATCCATTGCTTGTCTCGATGCAAGAAGTACGGTTTCCTTCCCCTTTACGTTGCCAGTCTACCATTTAAAGAAACGCCATAGAAAATGGAAAAATCACGGCGTCTTTTGCTATTACCATCACGACATTTACCCCATACTACGACCTTATCGCTGCTTCGTAACTTTTCGTTCTTCCTGCTTGGAAATTTCTTTTCTATTAGCGCGTTATTGGTTCCCAAAATTGATTATGTAAATTATTTTTTTTTACGGCGGAGTTTTTTTTTTTACCTTCGTGCTTCGCTTAAATTAGAATTTATATATTTCTTCTACTTTCTTCTTCTTTCTTTTACATCTGATTAACTACTGTTTAACTACAAATTACGATTGTCGAGTTATCTCCGGTTTAATTCGCCCATTAGCATATTATTTTCGTTTAAATTTTCGTAACAAGTTTGCGAGCAGCCTTCTCAGATTGTAATCTACGCGTTTACAGTGTTGCTGGCCTGGTATGGCTGAGGACGGTGCTTTTCTGAAACCTCGTCTTGGACGTTTCGACGTCACCATTTTTCAACCGATGTTTCCAATCGAACATACGCAGAAAGAATTCTCGGAAACGCGTTAGCGTTGATACGCGTAAATTTCGAATTTGTTGATTTCATTAAACCGTCATCTGCGCTACCCACCGATGGAACCTAATTTACAAAATGACTCGTCCAATAGGCATGTTTACCGGTAGGTAGTTCATTTAAATGAAAAATAAATAATAAACGTAAACAACATTCGACGAGCAGGCGCTTCTATGTACTAACATTTGGTACAGTTTGTGCATCACTGCTTCAAAATTATTCTACAAAACAACCCCCAGCCCAATAAGTTCAACTTTCTAATGCATTTCATTTATTTATTTTGCTTTCTTTTTCAGCTCTATTTTTAGGGACTTCGCAAAATATAAAATCTACATTTTCACCCTTTTTTCAATTTCTGGCAGGTATTGTTATTTTTTTTTCTACCCTGAAATTCTCGCGTATATATGTTGAATTCGTTCGCGTTTTACCCCTCGTCTTTCTTAATGGATACCAGCGAGCGCCGAGCGAAAAAATCGCAAAGAAATTCGAATTTTCTCTCGACGCTAAAGCTATTTTTTATATATATAAATACAATATAATATCAACACTGGAATGAAATTGAAAAGAATAAAGTGTAAACGTAAAATACATTAGAAATGAATTTGTATACTCGGCGTGTTGAGAAAAATAGAAACTCGTTACTCTGCGATATTGATTTTCGAGTGAGTATAAGTACTCCATGGTATCTACTTCTGTATAATTTCTCGGAAACTTACTAGGCGTAGAATTGGTATTTTTCTGGACTAGTTCATGGCTTATGCCCGCTTGAAAATTCAAGTCAATATCGTAAACTTCAATATATTTACTAGATATCGTAATATCTCTATTTTTCTGATCAAGCGCATATCAAGTCAAATTTAATAACCGCGGGATGTCATTAGAATATTTGTAATTGATTTTGAAGTTCGATCAACCTATTTCGACATATTTATGTAAGATATTGAGATAAATATCATATACAGCGGAAGGAGCTTTGAGAGTCCATTACTCTTTAAAGTTTCTAAATTTTCAATTTTTTTCTGATTATTTATTTAATCAACCCGAACAAATCCGAGAGATGAAATTTTTTTTTTTTTTTTTTTTTTTTTTGGTGGCGTTTTTAACTGCCTTGGTTATCACGCCACCTCTAGGATGGTTAAATTTTAAATAGAAGGCCGCAACGTTGTAAAAGAGTTAAAATGTTATGGATATTTTGTGGGTTGTCTGTTATTTCTTGTTTGATTTTTAGTGATTTTCGAATGTCGTACAATTTTGGACACAGAAAGAGAAGGTGGTTGACAGTGATATTTTGTTGACTCTGCGATATTGATTTTCGAGTGAGTATAAGTACTCCATGGTATCTACTTCTGTATAATTTCTCGGAAACTTATTAGGCGTAGAATTGGTATTTTTCTGGACTAGTTCATGGCTTATGCCCGCTTGAAAATTCAAGTCAATATCGTAAACTTCAATATATTTACTAGATATCGTAATATCTCCATTTTTCTGATCAAGCGCATATTAAGTCAAATTTAATAACCGCGGGATGTCATTAGAATATTTGTAATTGATTTTGAAGTTCGATCAACCTATTTCGACATATTTATGTAAGATATTGAGATAAATATCATATACAGCGGAAGGAGCTCTGAGAGTCCATTACTCTTTAAAGTCTCTACATTTTCAATTTTTTTCTGATTATTTATTTAATCAACCCGAACAAATCCGAGAGATGAAAAATTTCTTGATTTATTAAAAAGTAAAAAATTTATTATTGTCATGTATAATGTTCGAAACTGTGAAAAAATGTTGTTCTCCTGATGAAAAAAAATTGCACATGTAAAAGGAGAGAGATCGGAATGACCCTTCGATTCTTCACGACTTTTCCTCATAAAAGAAATTTCAAGAAAATTTTCTGGATACGTCATTGCTTTACGATATTTAATGGATATTGAAATATCTATAAATGTTTTTGATCAATACGATATGAAGTTGAATTTATATTCACGGAATATCATTAGGATATTTGTAATTAATTTCCAGATTCGACCAGCCTATTTTGACACATATACATGCATATATCACATTGACATAAATATGATACACACATGACATGAATTAAAAATATTACGTATGGAAAGAGAAAGAGGCAGAAAATGCACTTGCCTCTCATGGAGATCTTGAATAATTCATAATTATTAGGACAACCCAAACTATAGTCATATTCAAGGTGAAATATTGAATATTTTATTTCGATATTTGAGGTGAAATATTCAGCCAAAAATGCGGATATCGTGAAAATATTCGAAATATTCGAATCAGGGACGTACCGAGAACATTCTTACCAACTTTGGACCTTTTTTTTTGCTCCAGGAAAATATGATTTACAGTTTTGTTAGTCTTTAAAAAATTTAAAAATAGTCGTGATTATACCATACGCGCGCAAAGCGCGAGAAATTTTTTCATAATTTCCTTGTTTCATTATATTGTGTGCATACACCTATACCTACTTCTAACCGGAAAAAAAATTACATTCTTCAGTGTTTTAATTTCAGCAAATTGGCAATTTTTCATCGATAATACGAAATTAGTATTAAAAAATATATATTACCTCCGCGCAAATTTTAGCGATAGATATAGTTTTGATCCCTGAATGATATTTCTTACGATCTTGTACAACACTAAACGAAAATTTCTTCGAAGTTAACAGATCTTCTTTAGTTGTAGGATGACAATCGAAATGTCATTCTTCATATTACCCTATCAACTTTGCTAAATGAGAACATCATCCAAGTGGTATGATGGGTAAAAAAAATACAACGCATTAAGGGTTAAAATGTTTTATATAAATTCGTAATAAAAATACCGCGCGAAGCGCGAAAATTTTTTTTTCATCTTTTATACAAGTTGGCAAGTTGGTAAATTACTACATTCCAAAAGTTGGCAATTTCAAAAACTACAATATTATTTAATTTAAGAAAATTCATCTGTTTTATTTTTAACATTGCTTACTAACGCAAGTGGTCAAGTTTACCAACTTTACGCTAAAACTCCAAATTTACCAACTTTCCAGAAGCCAAGGGGGGTAAGCTTCCCCCTTCCCACCTTTCGGTACGTCCTCGATTCGAATTCGACATGGGTGTCATTTCACTCATCTTGACGAGTTATCTTCAAAAACTATGGTATAACTTTCCTGAAATTGGCATACAATTCGCAAAATAAGGAGAGATTTTTTGTAATGGTGAAAATTAGTGTAACCATAGTCAAAACGCGAAAATTCCCTAAATATGCCCAAATATTCGGAAAAATGTGAATTTTGCGGTAATATTCGGCGAAAAAATGTAAATATCAATAGAATATTCGAAAATATGCATTTTTAGGCAAAATATTCAAAAATATGTTGGGCTTATTTTAAAAGAAATTTTCTGAATCGAAAAATGATTTCGTTACTTTTTTAATCGGAGCGCTAGAAAATATTCGCATATAAAATATTTTGGATTGCCCTAATAATTTTTTTTTTTTTTGTTAATTGACGCCGTGTACAGCCCTGCTTCAAAATGAAGAAATTAAGTCTTCAAAATTAAAAAAAAAAAAAAAAAAAAAGGAAAATAATGAAAAATGTCCGAAACCAAAAAATAATATCCTAACGTAACATATACACATGGAAAAAACCTCACAAAGGAACCTTTTCAATCCTCAGTTCGCAGCCTCTAATTCTGAGGAAATTAATTTTCAACTAAAATGTACCACTAGGACCTCCAATCAAAATATCATTTCTTAGATGAGACTATTTTTAATTGTTGAAAAAGCACTTGTCACGTGAGTGTCTTAGTAATGCGAAGTCTTGAAATTCATTTTGAGAATTGAGCATTTTTTGTGGTAGAGTTTTTAAGTCACTAAAAAACTTTTATAACGCTTACCTTATCAATTTATTGAAGTTGTCAGCAAGGAAGCAAATTCTTAGATATTGTGTTGTACTATAATTCTTTTTTTCCAATCGTGTACGTTATTTGATAACTTTTATGAGCCTCAACGGTTGTCAGTTTCGAAAACAGTGATTACCATTCCATCTTGAAGAATATTTCTGGGTTCTTACATCAGAGTTCCGTCAATCTAGAACATAGAAAAAAGAATCTGTTAATATTTTTACATGAGGGATCATTTTCCGAACTATAGTACTAAGCTCATTTGGTTCGGTGTCCTTCAATTAAAATGGAAAATTTCATTTAGTTTGGTAACTTGACTGATTCAATGGTGCTACTCCTACTCGTATTTTCATTTTAGTCGCCCATGATACTTTTGAGCAACGATAGGTAACCTAATTCCGCGTTGTAACACCTATACAATATGGCCATTGAAATCCTCTTTTTTAATATCCATCCCCTCGTAATTACTTTACACTTAGCAGGTCGGCGTCCTATACCTTTGGCCAAAGGAGATCTAATTTCTAACACGTGTTGGCGTTCTACCGCAGACGAAGCTGAGGTAGCTCGATGCCGAAGAAAAGGGTAGAATTTTCTAATTATCTTTTTCTTTTCATGAATCCACTTTACAAAAGGCAGTTCATTTACATGTTGTATGGTCGTCGCGGTAGAACAATAGCAGAGGGGGGTTTTCGTATACGATAGGCGTAATATACGTGTATATATAGTTGTGAAGTGTAATTCTTTTACGGATAAAAACATACGCCGAGGTTTTTAATAACCTCTTTTGTCCGAGGTATAGAAGCGCTATTGTTTACCAAGAATTCCTACTCCGTTGGATAGTCTCTAGAGTTTACCAAACAATCCGCGCGCGTTTATGTTTTACGTGTACGCGAATAAATACGAAATCCGCGAGTGCTCGTGTAATATACGCGCGCTACCTAGACTGTCTATTCAACGTAATGTTTTACAAGAGCTATACTTCCTTTTAGCCAACTCAAAAGCTAGCAACTCATTAAGTTGCATGAAATATTCAAGGTCTCATTAACAGAATGCTCGCCAGAAAAGTGTAAGTGCCGTTCAGATAGTAATCCTCTACCCCGTTATACGTGTTTTACACCGTATTGTAGGTCTTTCCGCATTAGCGAGCTATAGAAATTCTGAAGTTACAGTTTGCGTTTTTTCAAAGTAGTACATTTTTTTCATAACACCGGCTATAGTGTTCTGCGATGTAAAGGGTTCGTCGTTTTGTTTAAAGAGAGTAATTTTCAGCGTAGTATCGGCGCGATGAAGCTTTTAAAATACAGCGATACAGATGCCGTCGATAGACGACGTCGGCTCGACTTGAATAATTGATACTTCGCTTAATGACTGCAACGCTGTTGGCGCTGAAATGCTTGGTATCTGGTATTTCACTAATTCCTCGAATCCGAAGTATCGTTAAATTGATACTCGTATGATGACGATGATTGCTGGTTCTTTGATGGAGGTTTTTCGTCGTTTTGGAATTTCAATCATTTTATTTTTAGGAGCGAGTTTTGTAAGCATGAAAATAATGAATATAAAATCATAATAATATTATGGTATTTAGAGACGTGAAGGAAGAAACATCCACTGAGCTAACAATCGAGGAGAAGGGTCGAAAGAATGGGGGGGGGCAAAATTTTTACAAATAAAAAAAGCTCTATTTCCACAAAATCGGTCGATTATTAAATTAATGTCTTTTCACGTTATATTGAATCATAAGAAATTATTTTGTCATCAAAAACAAAAATATTCGGTGTTCCTTGAAAGTTTCAAACTGTCCTACCTTCATTACTAACAATCTCTCGTACATCCCCACAGTCTTCACACCTTACTCAAAAGAAGGAATCTTTTTCACTTCATCTGAATTTAACTTCCTCGTGAGAGTAGCGTAAAAACTATATGGCAATTAGAGAAGCTAATATCACAAACTAATAATAACAAAAATTCAATTTCAGTAGTAGTTCCAAAACCTTCTTCAACTTTCACTTTTACAACTCCTCGCTCCCTGCAAATAATCATAAATCAAATATTGCTCAATTGTTCTTGAACCAATAGTAAGAATGAATTGTTGACAAAGTATGTCGTAAATCATGATATCATGGGTATGTCGAATATGTCCGCTTTTTGATATCATAATGATATACTCATATCATCTCTATGATATTGGACATCATTATAACATCCTAATGATATCACATCGCTCATATCATGATTATGATATCATAAAGATATGTATATGACAAACTTTGTTAAGAGGATAGGAAAAATACAAAATTTGTTAAAATTTTCAAAATAACACCTGATAAAAATTAAATTAAAATAAAAAAATTTAAATAATATATATAAATTAAAGCACCTTTAAATAAATCTAAACATAGGCCTTATTCACATTCTTCTTTTTCTTACAAACAGTGTAGATGGAAAAATCTATAATTTAGAAATACTAGAAGCAAAACTTTTAAAATTATTTTTTTTTCACTCGGGAATATTTTAAAGTTATCTAAGTCCGTCTCTCAGATTTTTGGTCAACAGTACAATTTCGGGTAAGAGACAAATGGTGCAATATTTGGTTACAATCTCCCACGTATTAAACATAATATCTAGCCTTGGCTCAATACATCATTCAGAAGTAACATAGGAGAAAAGAGAGAGGTCTTTCTCTGTACACTTCGTAGTCTCCATTATGTTCTTAACACATTCATACCTTTAATCAAATTCTACCATGCCCAAGTGAGCTCAGTTTTTGCAGCACACTTATCACTGAGACATATACTTCGAGGCTCCACACTACGATTTCCATAGACGACTTTTTAGTCTACCATAATTTCTTCCAGATCTTCGAGGAGACAGCGCCTATAAATACAGCCTTCCTTCATCTATTTCACTCTTTTTGCCCTCCTCAACCAGCTCTGACTATCTATGAAATGTCGGTGCACAAATAGAAAAAACCGTAAGCAGACAGGCTTATTCAGATTCATAAATAACAATGCTAACCCCTTCATGTCTACACACCATACCCAATACCAAGTCTAAAAATTTCAACCCTAATCTTTCCAACACCAATTAAGAAGTTCAACGTGGAACAAATGTAGTATTTCTTGCCGTGCAATAATCATACGAACACATATTTTTAAAATTATAACTACTTGAGGCTCCTCAAATTATCTTCAAATTTTTACGTTTCGCCATTTTGGAGCGATTTTGACGCAAATTTGAAAGGTCGATTTGGTGACGAGATATGAAAAATTCATGAAATTTCCTGCGGCAATTTCCCCTCCAAAAGACATTTTTTGCTCTAGCACTCCTTCAAATTTACTTTGGAAATTAAGATCAGAATAGGTTAATGATTTGGGCTCATTTTACCTTATGAAATTTTTGAATTCTTCTGGCTTACTTAAATTAATATAATCATTACAACCGTGCCTCTAGCGATAACTGCTGTACACAGCACGTAAAAATAAAAAATAAAAATAAAAATCATATGAGCTCATATTAATTACATTTGTACTAATTTGAGGCTCCTTAAGCTCTACTCAAATTTTGATAATCAGCCATTTTGGATCCATTTTGACCCAAATTCAAAAGGTCACAATTCTGGTAACCAACTAACCCAACACACAATGTTAAACCTCTCTAGATTGATTTGGTGAGGAAATATGAAATATTCAAGAAATTCCATGACTTGAAACTTCCTCAAAAAGCCATTTTCTGCCTTAACTACCCTTCGAATGCATTTAGGAAGCTGAAATTTGGATATGTTGGTGTCCGTGATTCACTCTTTCATATGAAATCAAAAACGAAAAATTTGAGCCGTATGCCCCTTCTACAACTTCCCTCAAAATTTAAGCGATTCGCCATTTTGAGGCGTATTAAAAAAATAAAAAGTACCTTTTTTTGCGATTTTAAGAAGAGTCTCTCACCAAGTTTTGTGCGAATTTCATGAATACCCGGCGGCGCTACGCGGGGGGGGGGAGGAGAAATACACTCGTATATACCAAAAAGTTATAGATTTGCCAGATGATTACAAATGGTCTGAAACGCGAAGATTTGAAGATTCTACCCTCACCAACCCCCCTTTGCTAATCAGGTAGGCTGTAATAGCTGTCGTTTGTAAGTTAAAAACTCAGCTAAAAAAAATTATGGATATACATAGTTCCATGTTAGAAGTACATATGGACATAAATTGCTTCATTATTGGGACTTAGCGCTCAAAGTAGTCGCGCTCTAGCGGCCGAATCAAACATCGCTGAAAAGGGGCAAAACAAACGAAATCTGATTTGATAACTGCTGATAACAAAAATTTTCAAATTATTAAATTTATGTTAGTACATTTTACTTGATCTTACTTAATCAAACAAGAGTTTATAATGATCAATACACTCATTAGCACTTAGTAGTAACAAATTTTACGTAAATAAACTTTTTTTGGCACCTTTTCAATACTGACAAGGATACCTACTTATTCACCTGCACACTAGCGCTCCATACCTACCCTACGTCCCAATAATTTTATTACTGTTTCATGAAAACTTGGATATATATTTAGAGTCACATAAGATGATTTTCAACTAGAACCTCCTAGAAAAAGAAAAAATGTCGAGCTAGTTTTGTCCTGATTTCTAGTCCTTCGAATACATCTGAATTAATTTTTTAAGATTTTAATATTAGTAGTTCTAGTTTTGTCACGCAGAATTGTAATGTGATCCACCGTGGAACTAGGTACCTCTACCTACCTACCTGCCAATACATTAGGCATTTCTAAAAGAAGATGGAACTTCAAGGCATTGTGTGACCTGAAATTTTTCTCAAATAATGTTTTCACGTGTATGAGCAACTGTTAAGGTACCAAAGATTGCAAGGTGGCAAATTCTAGATAATCCCTAATGTTCATCCATTTTGCGAACTTCCTACCAACCTCTACATATTACATAACCGTAGGAAAAAACCGTTGGAAACAGATACGTATAAAATTGCACGAAAACGATGGCACACCACGCGGAAATATGCAAATACCATGGAACTGTCGAAAACCGCGAATCCGTCGACTCGCATAACATCAACCTCCGTACACGTACTGGTACGCATCTGCATTAGTTCACACGATTTTACACGTATACTGATTGATATGGAAAAAGACGATTGAAAAAAATCGCCGAAATTCGAATAAATTTGCGTTCATTTGCATCGGCATTCAAGTCCCTTTAAACCCGTTCCTTCGAGTACCCGAAACGTGGCGAGGCACGATTTTGCATACGCGATACAAAATTATACCGCTAACTCGTTACACGCCTTCTCTCATACCTGACGCGGTAAAAAGAATTTATTAAAGAAAAACCTTAAATCAATCGCTTAATCTACATATTAAAAGGTTACACCAGTACGGGCCATTTAAACGGGCGACTGTATTCGCCGTAAAGGTCCTGAGAAAAAACAGCGCGGGTCTTCCGTAAGGAATTTATGCAAACAAGTAACGCCTTCTTACCTGCGCATGGGTTGACGCTAAATAAGTAACTGTTCTTTTTTTTTCGTTGTTATTGTAATTTTTTTTTCGAGGTTTGAAAAATGTTCGCCAAATAACCCTTTAGCCGACGATGCGGTTTTTTCTTTCGAGGCAATGAGAAATCCAACTCGAATGATAATTTTAAACCGGAATACATTTTGGGTTGCCCTTTGTGATTAGGTTGGTAGTTCCTTTTTTTTTTCTAAAGTCGATGACGACAAGCAATAAAATTTCGATTAATCATGCCGATGACATGCGTATGTCGAGGAAGTATAATTCAAAGAAACACACGAGTCCTTTTCGTCGTGTAAATAATGTCAGCGAGTGGCTCCGTGGTCGTGTACAATTCGTGAATGATTTTGTTTACAGTATATCGCTTATTAGGCTCGGTCTAGCAGTGAAATTGTAAAATTCTAATTGCCCGTCGCAAGGACACGACCGTCGGATAATTTTTTTCGCAAGAGAAAAATTCGCTCCACCTAAAGCCGACCAATTATATTTTCTCCGCCACTTTAGTTATGGCTTATAGAAAAATTACGTGGAATGTAGGAAAATCAGGAAACCGCAAAATTAAATTCTAAAAAATAAATCAGTAATCACAGTTCAGTTCTAATAATTCTTAGTATGTTCAGAAAGAGGAACTGAGAGCATGGGCAAGCATAATTATTGGACTTCTCAAAGCAATGAATCCACCCAGAAAGACATAAATATGCAAGTTCTTTGGGCGTTTACTGCTGAACATTTCAATTTTTGGAATTTTTTTCAAACTGAACATTTCAGTTATATTTATACATTCATATAATAATATTGGTTGATTTAATAGAAAGAATAATTTTGATAATTTCTTTTATTAAAATAATATATTTTTATGGTAATGAGTTTTCATTATTTAAATTAATAAAATAATTTTTTTTTTCTATATATTTTTTTCATAAAAATTTTATAAACTTATGTTTAATTTTTTTTTCATTCTTGAATATTTTCAATTTTTTAAAATTTTTCACTTTTGATATTTTTGTAATTTTTCAACATTTCCATTAATTTTTTTGTTGAGGTTTTCACATTTTTGAAAATATTTTATATTTTAATCCTTTCATTTCACTCTCATTTTTATATTTTACAACATTTTTTGGTTTTTCAACATTTTGCTAACTTTTTTAATACTTGGAGATTTCTAATTCTAAGACATTTATTTCTCTGCGACTTTTTTTTTACTTGTCATGAACAAGAACAATGGCTATTGGATCGGGGGAGTTGACAGACAAGTCATAGAAATAGACCTTTATACTTTAACTAAATCTTATTTATTTATTTTTTAATAACAGTTTAATTTTTCATATTCTTGATTTAAATACAATTTTAAATTTTTGTGAATATTTTCATTTTTTTTAAAATAATTTTTTTTTTTGTTTTCATCGCTATTTTCATTAATTTTTTTCCCCATCCACATTCGTCCATCACTTTTCAGTTTTCAAGGGATGTTTAGAATATAAAAAATTATTGTAAAGGCCTCAAGCTAGTGACAGGTTTAGGGGAGGGGAGCAGGGAGATTTTGTCCCTAGGATCTCCGCCACAAAAAGTCTCCACCTGGATTCAAAATACTCAGTAATAATCTAGATATTTTTATCGCATGTTGAATATTGAATGTGTGAAGCGCTCTGTGAGAATCAGGCTTAGCCGTACATGGCAAATTCTTCTTCCAGAATTATCACACTTTATATGCTGAAAATTCAATTCGCGATATTTCCTGAAAGAACGAGGGGAAATTTTTGAAATTTTCATACGTTATACCTAGTGCACGTACGTTCATACGATAATTTTTTGAAATTTGTTTTGAAATTTTTTCCTCATTTTTTTGGGGGGAGTGGGGGGGGGTGGTTTGAAAATTTCAAAAAAAAAATAAAAACATTTTTTTAGTGAGGGAGCCATTGCTGAATTTTTTTCATAACTTCGTCATACCTTGGGTACAACGTATAATTTTTTTCAAAGTTTGTTTAGGGGGTGCAACATGTTGAAAAAAATGAAGTCGAATAAAAACATGTATTATTCAACTACCGCCTGCAACGATTACACTTATAGCCCACTCATTTCAGGATCGGACCGAGAAAAAATCACGGGAAAGCTGATTTTTACAATACATGCAAAGAATGTCTTACTAAGTAATATACTAAAAGTTGCATCCCCTACCCCTCCGGCTAAATGTGTAAGGGGGCAATAACCTCTGAAGAAAGTGGTTTTTTGCTGATGGCTCTGAAATGAGTAAGGGAAGAGGTAAACTAGATCAGTGAGAAAATTTTATTCGTTCAGTTTCCTATAAGATAAAACCTTCAAACATTTTTACAATACGCGCCTGTTTGAACCTCTCTATGAACTTTTGTTACTCGTAACCTAACATCAATGATTTTCTCGGAGCGAAAACAGATTTAAAAATCGTTAAAAAGGGTCAACCCAAAACCTGCAATTCACAACAACCTAAAACACGGTGAAAAATGAAGTACACCGACAAACTTATCAAAGCTACGTCGTAAAACTGACCATCGTAACATCGAATGAATGCGATACTCAAGCATGAAAAATAAAACTAGGCCATTTCGCGATCCCTGCATGCCTAAATACTACTTGTAAAACCGGATAAACTCGAATAACCAGCTCGAAGGGGCTCAAGATTAATGAAAAACCACGACTAGTTTCGAGTGTTAATTCGACCTCGGGCAATATCCAGCCACAAATTCCAATACATCGCACCCCTTTCGAATATATAGGTGTCAAATCATCGGCATCATTCAGCGTCGCTCTTTAGCAACCTCAACACTTCAACAGCTCGCATAGCAGTACACCAATCTGGTTCTGTGATCGAACTCACTTCGCCTTATAATCAACCCTTGACAGTGGGACGTTTGTTGTCAACGAGTCAATAACCGATGATGGTTGCGTCTAAATTAATAAAAAATTATTCGTGATGCTGCATACAAATGAGACACGGCATCCTAAGACGTCGCTTGAATAAAACCGTAGGGAGTTTCTCTTTTTATTTTTTTCTCCAACTGTACACGTAGAGACGACGCTCTTCGGTTAAGGTGAAAAATACACTACAACTATGCCGCCGCGATAATGGGTAAGTCATAAACAGCGAGTAGTAAACACAAAGGCAGGAAACAAGCGGCAGTATAGTTTACACGACGTTTCCAAAGTGCGGTTTACCAGCCACAGTGATCGATTCGATGACAGAAGCGAGCTTGAATAAGACATTAAATTCATTCGATACGCCGGTTTTCAGTTTTTTTTTTTCACCCCATTTTTTTCATTTCGACGAGAACGGAATCTCCACAGTTGATCCGTTCTATATAGGTTATTAAACGAGGTTCGTATCATTTGAGTACATGAGTAACGTAGATGGCCCACCAATTCGCCATCTTTAACGTAAAACCTAAATAAGAGATAAATAAGGATTCGAAACGTTATAAACTGATAACATATAATACGCATAAATTCCAACAAACACGCAATAAAGGTGTAACCTTCGCGAGATTTTCAAACGAAAACCTTAAATAATCCGAAAAAATACCAACATCTGCTTTCTGAGCAACCAGAAATGCTTGGTCTGTTTTTGGAAGGCAATAAAATCGAGCGTAGGTTAAGGCAACAAAACAATCATTATCACACCACAGGTGGAAAATGCATATGCAACGGGCCGCATTATGCAGCGGCGTAAATCACGTACCACATTAAACTTAATCACTGCTCATAAAATAATGAGTAAAATGTTCGCCTCAGAGACATAATGTTGATTTTTCTCAGATATAATAAACGTAAAACGCCAACCAATGCATGTAACACGAACACAATGAACACATATCTTTTTGACGTGAAATACTCTATGTTCGCGTACCAACCTTCATTTATTCCGTGAGTTCCTACCTGGACGTCTGTAAGAAATGGTTAGGCACTTACCTACACAACTTCAAATCATGTGAATTGAGAAACAATAAATAGTGAAGCCATTTTTGCAAATGAAAGGGATGAAGGGGGGGGGGGGGATCTGAAGATGAATGCAACATAACCCAAAAGTAGTACAGTACATCTACACCTTATAAGTATCATTTACGAGAAAAATTGGCCTCTCCACGAAAGACCATACTGTGCTAGATGGCGAGTTATCGAGCTCTCTAGATGATTATTTATATTCCATTCGTATTAATTAATTATCATACGTAACTCTGTTCAAAAAAAGGGACGTAGAGTAAAAAATCGATTTTTTTTCAACTTTTTTGTCATACTTTAAGTGATCTTTTTGTAATAGATTCAGAAAGTATTGATTTTAGTGCAATTTTTGATTGAACGCTTTTTCTATAACCCCGCAAAAATCGTATTGTCCCTATACCTTCTCAGGGTTTCGTCGTAGAGCGAAAATAGTTCAAAGCTATTTTGTTCTACATTAAATTTCCTATAACTTTTATACGAACAATTTTTTGCTACGACCCATAGGTGGGAAATTAGGGGTGTTTAAAATTTGGTACTCAGGGAGCTCCATTACAATTGATTCAATATGTGATATTGCATATGCGAATGAAAAATGCATACACTACGATTTGTGACTACATATACCAACCAAATCGTGGTCATGTGGAAGTCTCACTCCCCCCCACACAAAAAAAGAAATACCTACCTAAGTATGAAAATTTTAATGTAACTCAAATGCATTCGATGTACCATATACTCCATTTAGCCTTCAATATCGACTTCTTTATTCTCAAAGTGTAAAGTTCGAAGTAGAGACTTGCATGTACCCAGCACAACACACACCTAAACATTTTTCACGATCTGCATTCATTACTACATTTGTGAAATGTAGTTACTTTTTTATTTGAAAATAAAAAAAAACTGACAAGAAAATATCTCAGATTTTGAATATATATATTTTTTTTTTATAATTTCAAATACTTTTCTTTTTTTTTAATTAACGAGAATGTAAAAATATTTCTCACACTTGCGTGAGGAAAGCGCTACTTTACCTCCCGCTCGCTAATCGCTAGGGTCTCAAACGAACGCTTTTCTCCCGCATTTAAGAAAAATTTCGTTCACAACTCGGGAGAAAAATTGATTCTTGACGAGTGTGAGGTTCTCAAATCAGTGTATGTTCTACATCTTCGATTTGTTCGCACTATGTTTGTGTATGCCTAGTCTTCAAATACAAGTAGATTCTAATATAGAATTTAAAATATCTTACTGTACTTAGGTAGTGGGGTGAGGGGAGGGAGAGGGCTGAGACCTCCAGACGCCATGACTGAGTTGGTACTTAGTGACAAGTCGTCGGGAATGCATTTTTCATTCGCATATAGTAATGTCACATAGCACAGTTGAATCAATTGTAATGGAACCCCTAGAGTACCAAATTTCGAACACCCCAACTCCCCACCTATGGGTCGTAGAAAAAAATTTTTTGCATAAAAGTTGTAGGAAATTTTGTGTAGAACAAAATTGCACTGAACTATTTTTATCTACGATCAACCCCTGAGAAGGTATAGCGAAAATACCATTTTTTGAGGACTCCTTGGGTAACGTTAACTACCTAGAAATAAGGACTTCAAGTACATATGTTGTTAATAAATCTTTATTGCGAATTTTTTCAGGAAGAAAGTCTGGAATCACTGAACTAAAGGAAAATATTAGCAACTATATTTCGCAGAGAACTGAATGTTTGCGCGGAAAATAGCCATCATGATTATTTTATGCAAGCTTTGATACGACACGAATGATTCATAAATATTTTCCCAGCTTCATCATTGATGAAATATAAACTTCGAAGAACTCCTATCTAGTATACAGGAAAATGCAAGAAAATAGTGAAAAAAAATTACCAATTATTAATTCAAAAACTAATAACTTTCAAAGTTGCATATTGCCTCCATACCATAAATAAGTAAGTATACAATTCAGCGAAGAAGCATTTCGCGTATGTTTCCTTTCTCCATATCCTAACACATACGTAATTATTAACAACAAAAAGGAGAAAAAAAATTATCTCGACAAAATGGAAAAATCCAGAAACATAACATTCTCATGGTTCATGAATATTTTCATAAAAATAAGCATTCTCATTAGCCATAGGTTATAATACAACGTCCGCGTATGTGCGCGTATAATCTAAATCCAAGCATATTATTATTTTAAGAACCACCGATTTTAACCCTTTGAATGAATCGGTAATTTCAACTTTTTAAAATGTGCACCGGGATTACACACTCTTCGTGCGTAACATAGTGTATAAATATGCGAGCGTAGGTATTCAGTTTAGCATGCAAATGCGGTTTGGACCTCTTCCCTTCATACGCGCAAACAAAACAGAAAAAAAATCCGTGGGAAGACACACTGAATATTTGATTCTTTCGGATCCTCCCAGAGCACTTTTTCCTGCAGTGGTACTTTACAACACGCGATGCCGTTCTGCTCACCAGTCATACCGAATCAGTATCACAGGAAAATATAATATGCTCGCTTCACGTATCGCTTTTGTATTATTTTTATTTCGTTTCATTTTCGTACGTGTATGTCCGTTTCGATGAGTATAATTAACATTTCGTTTGGTCATTCGCCATTGCGAATTGGAATTGCAGAAATGCTTTAGTTGGAGAGACGATAAGGTTGGATGAGAAATACCATCACCTCATCTATCGAGTATTTCTCTTGGCTTCCGCGGTATGAGTATAAAAATAATAATCATCTAAATTACGTAAAATTAAAAGATGAAAGAAAAAAAGATGAACTCGTTTCATTGATACATTTTAAATTTGAGAAAGATGTTAATTTTAAAATTTACCATCATATGTACAAACTCTACTGATACCTTTAATTCAAAGCTCCATCAGCATCGTTTTGGCTGGGTTATGACCGCAAAAACAATATCACTTTTCATTCGCAATTTTTTATTTAAATATATCTTTGATTTTAAAATGAACCTCTCCTCCACCCAAAAAGACTGCACCCAGATAAAACAATATTAACATAAACGAATGATTTTTATTTTGAATAATTACAAGTTTTTCAAAAGTTCTAATTTTAGACAATTCGAAAGCTTTTGCATTCGAAAGTGAAATTTACTTTCTTAAAGACTAGAAAAAAATGTAAGTGTAAAATTGTCTCAGACTCAAAGAGCTAGCGATTTTTTTAGATTTGAATTAAATATGTAATATTTTACGGATTTTGAAAAAATATTGAAAATTTAATAATTCATCATCATAGTAATAGGATGTACGTTCAACTTCAACCATGGAAATGATAAAAAAACATCTTTGCTCAATTTTTGCCGTTCGGTGGTTCTCGAAGTTTCATTCACTCACGATGAGAAAATATACAAAACCACATGAATAATAGTTTACGAACCTCTGAAGCATGAAAACTCAACTGAAATATTCTTGTTTTTCACAAACAATTGAAATCTATCATATATTCATACTTACTTTGTTTCCATGACTATGAATTATTCAATTTTGAATATTTTCCTGCAATGCACAAAAATAAGGGTTTAAAAAAAAGTCTAACCCATTGAATTTTGAAAACATTCATTTGATAAACTTAAATTTTATTTTAAAAAGTCTAAATACTATACAGCTTTTGAAAACCAAAATAAAAATTATTCCAAATGCTCGCAGTTTATGTTAATATGTATTAATATTATCGAAGTGAAATTTTATGAAGGTTTATTTCAAAGTCAAAGAAACAGACTGCCCGGTAGGGATGAAAAATGCGAATATTGTTTCATAAATTTTTTTCTTTATTCTGATATTCGGGCCAATAATCGAAAATTTTTTCATAACTTCATCACAAAGCTTTATTTTATCGAGAAAAACAATTTAATTTTTTTTATGATTCTTTAAAATGATGGAAAAAAATTGGGAAGAATTTCAAGGTTATATCTACACATCTTACATGAGATGTAAAAACCAAATAAAGAACATTTTTATCATATAAAAAAAAAATGTAAGCACCTATGCCATATTACTAGAGCTGAGTTTTTAACCGGGGCTTATTCAAGTTTGGAAATAACGTTGCAAATCATTCGTGACTACAGGCCACACCCAATACCTAATCTATGAACCTCAACTCTATCCTCTTCAACATCACTTGAACAGTTGAACTTGGAATAAATGTAGTATTTCTTGCCATGCAATAATCATATGAACGCATGAAATTTCCGATCTTTCATGTACCACTCACCATATTTTCAGGTTGATAACCCCTCTTTCTCTTCTCCAGCATCATGTATGAGATGAAATAAAGATATTGTATACTTTTCATCTCCAATAATCATGTGAGTTCATAATAATTACATTTTTACAAATTTGAGGCTCCTTAAGCTTTACTCAAATTTTGATAATTAGCCATTTTGTATCCATTTTGATCCAAATTCAAGAGGTCATATTCTGATCACCAACTAATTCCATATACGAAGTTTGATCTTTCTAGGTTGATTTGGTAAGGAAGGATGGAAGATTCAAGAAATTTCATAACTCAAAACTTCCTCAAAAAGCCGTTTTGTTGCTCTAACTCCCTTCCAAATTCACTTGAGAAGCTGAAAATTGGATATGTTGGTGTCCGTGACTCACTCATTCATATAAAATCAAAAATAAAAATTTTGAGCAACTTACAACTTCTCCAGCTTCGCTGAAAATTTGAGTGATCCGCCATTTTGAGATTCTTCGAAAAAACAAAAAAAAACCTTTTTCACATTTTTATGAAGAATCTCTCACCAAGCTTTGAAAAAATTTCATAAATATCCGCCAGCGCTACATGTGAGGAAAATATGTATTTCACGAATCAAACTTCCTTAAAAAGCCATTTTTTGCTCTAACTCCCTTCCACATGCACTTAAGAAGCTGAAATTTGGATATGTTGGTGTCCGTGACTCACTTTTTCATATAAAATCAAAAACAAAAGATTTGAAAAATTTGCCTCTTTTCCAGCTCTCTTCAAAATTTAAGCGATCCGCCATTTTGAATTTTATAGAAAAAACGAAAGTTATTTTTTTGATTTTTCAAGCATAGTCTCTCACCAAATTGACTCTACGAGTGGGAGGGAGAAATATATATACATAAAAAGTTAGACATTTGCCAGATAATTACAAATGGCGTGAAATGCAAAGATTTAAGACCACTCTCCCCCTACCTCTCCTTCCCAAATCAGGTAGACGATAATAACTATCATTTTCATGTTAAAAAATAGGCTAAAAAAAATAGCACAGATTTATGCATCAGCTTGCCTATGAGGCAACTGAAACGTGATGTGTACGCTATACATTTGTACCCAAGTGGTGTGCTTTAGGGTTAAATAAAGTTAAATTGTTTTAAATCATAAAATCATTGAGTGGTGAAACTGAGTGGTATTGGTAGCGACATTTCCATAACTACAGGTATGGTCTAAAATTGTTGATATTTAAAAGGGTTCCGAAACACTAGATCGCGTTCTATCCAGGGCACCATGGGTCTCCACTGTCTTGTCTCTCTCTCCTTTTTCGCTTCACATATAGATAACTTCTCATAAACAAGATTCGACCTGAAGTTAGCCGAGTAGTGCATATTTATTTCTTCAAGTTGACAAGACTTTTCAGCGGAGCGGACTGAAGTTATAAAAAATTAGGTCTTTAGGTTATTCAGTTTTCAGAGTAAGCTATAAGCGTGTTTGCCATAAGGGTTTACTCATTTTCCAAGTTCAGTTATATTTTCGTCGCGATAATGAATAATTCGTCGATCTAATAACAGTGATCAATATGTAAAAGTGATTCATGCAAACAGTGGCCACTTCAAAAATCCCCCAAAGGTTTGAATCAACGGAGAGCACAAAATGATATCACAAGAATTTTCCAATTGTTGGAAATCAATATTACAACACACTCGAGCCTTTCTATTTTTAGCACAAAAGAAATACGTGACGTCGCCGGTGCTAATCTCATGTATCTATACTTGAATCAATGTCGTCCATAAATTGCTATTAAAAAATTTTTTCTTGTTTGAAAAACATTCGAATCGCCTAAACGGATTATGTATATTTTCGAATAAATTCTTCAAAATATAAAAATAACCTCGTCAATAACCGATTTGTACGTAT
Source organism: Phenacoccus solenopsis (assembly GCA_009761765.1). Classification (NCBI taxonomy): domain Eukaryota; kingdom Metazoa; phylum Arthropoda; class Insecta; order Hemiptera; family Pseudococcidae; genus Phenacoccus; species Phenacoccus solenopsis. The sequence continues at coordinate 30,591,813 of CM019752.1, forward strand.
AAAAGAATCGCGTAAATGTTAAGTCGTTATCCTCGATTATACGGAGAGAAAACATGCGTCGGTATGTGGCATATAAGATTCACATAGGTAAGTATGGGTATTGCTTTAGAGGAAACCTGCTAAGCACTATTACACCGATTATGAGTAATAATCGCTTTACGAATTATAAATAAGGCGAGGAGTCAAACGATGGTTTAGAATTACTTGAGATTACAGGCGATTTCGATATCAAGCGACGATAATCGTTACAACCCGTACGTAATTAAGAGTGCTGTAGAAAAAAACTGCGATTTAAGGTATTTCGAGTACTCTATCGACGTCAAATAAGGCAAAAAACTGATTACAGGGCAAGTGTCACAATACACGGGGACTAGGTAGAGGGCGAATTAAAATATTCGCACATTGAAACCGACTGCGAGCGGCTTACCGTACGATAAATATATCGACAAGGCTCCCACGATATTGAAAGTTCATCAGAGATCCCTTTAATTTCCGGCTCTTTACTTAGTTTGCATATAAACCGCGCGATTATTTATGCTTATATTGTGGAAGATCAAAAAAGGTCTTGAAACTTATTTACCTTCCAACCTTTTCAGACTCGGCGATGAACTTCTTTTGAAATTTCCATTCCGCTAATAATTGCTTATTCGTTCAAACTAGATCGCTAAAGAGATGCGTTCGAATGCGCCAGTGTCACGTCGAGTTGTAAACCGATAATATTTTCGAGTCGTTGCGGAGTTCGCGGTACGTTTTATTTTTATACGTGCACGAATCGCGAGGTTTTTTTTTTCTTCTCAACGCACGGTAAATTATTCGAGGCTATTAGATGCAGGAAACATTACGAGGTAATTTTTAACGATTTTTTCCCCCTTGGCTTAATTTTTAGCCAGTTTTTCGGAAATCGGGCCCGAACAGGGGAGGAAACGAGACGTTTACAACGTTAATGTGTGATACTTACGAGAAGTTTTCACGTATACATATCACAAAGTCGGGTATATCTTGTAAATTATACGTTACGCAGTTAATTACGGTGTACAGAGTTGTTCGTATTAAAAGAAGAGCTTTTTACAACTCGTAATAAATTCAACAATTTAATTTCGTAAGAAATAGCATGGCTGTTTCGTTCGCCATACAATGTTATTAATTAAAGACTTTTGTCACGCGAACATTGCAACCGAGCAGACGATGATGAAAATTACCATACACAGTGCAACGTGCACGCCGATGCAGGAAACAAAACATTCAAGGGTGGCTCGTACGCGTAATTAAAAACGTATAAATAATTTCGCGATATACCAGACAAGACAATAACACGACAGATGGTCCTAGCAAGGGAAGTCGAGTAGTGGACATACGAGAAAAATTACTACACGCGAATACAATGGCCAATAACTTTTTACGCCTTTTACCGGTACCATTGCGAAAATACTCCGAGTAGTAATTTATAGTCCGGTAAATGTAGACATTTTACTGGAAGAAATTACCAATAGAGATTTTTCCATGGATATCTATACGGAATGACAACTCGAAACAATATACTTCAAGTGTCCATAGATAGGCATGCAAAGCCAATAGGGAGATAAAAACCTCCCCAAAAATTTATTTTTCGCCAATATCTCGAGAAAAAACACTCCCACGACAAAAATAGTCCAGTGCAAAAATATTCTGCTCAGAATTTCACACAAATTAGGTCATTACACTTTTTCATCCAAACTTAATAGAAAGTTCGAAAAGCTCACTTCAAATTTACTCCCTTTTTTTTGTCCATAAATGAAAACATATTAAAAGTTGGAAAGCACTATTTTTCACTACTAACATAAACCACAAAAAGTATGTATCAGTTTATTGATACATATTGAAACTAATGTTTAGAGAAGTGGTTGATTTCATTCATACTCCCTCCTGATTCCCTTGCAAAAAAGAGTAGTGGACAAAACGGCGTGATCGTAAAATTCCCTGTTTTTCGATCATTTTCAAAACAATCAAAATCAACTGGATACAAGAATACATATGAAAATTTCCATACAAGTGGCCTAAAACATCGTCTCTTAAAATGACCACACAATGGCCAAGGTTTTACTCCAGGTTTTAAATTTCATCCAGTGGTCTCAAATATTGGAAAAAAATACCCTGCTTTACAACACATTTACTTCTATACAGATCCTCGAAATTATGGTAGAAAAATAATCGAGCACTGAAAATACTCCGAAAGAATGGTTCGCCAACTTTAATGCATAAAATTTTATTTCCTAGCGTTTTCCACTTCATGAGGAGTGCACAAAGTGAAAACTTCTATTTAAAAATGAAGTAAAATGAATTTCAATGTCATTTTATTCCTTCTTTATGGGCTTTTTGGAAAAAAGGTTTTCCATAAACGTTGTAATCCTTTTCAAGAGCTTTCCAACCATGTATTTGGTTCTTCCCCTCACTCCTCCCTAATTTAAATAATCGACTTTGACAGCAAAAAAACGTATTTTATCTAACTCACTTACATAAACTACACGTTATACAATCACAACAAAAATATGTCGCCTTTACACAAGTAGGTATACGATAAACATTATCGATTTATCTTACCCCCTCCACCTGAAATTTAAAATTTTAACTACCATCAAGTTCTTTGTTGAACCAGAAGAAATGATGTATCAATTATTTCTGGTCTTTGTAATTAATTTTTTTTCAAACGTCCCACCACAATTTGAGGCTTTTGGGAGTTCGGACATGAGCTGAGACACATTATCTCTTTACGAAAATAATGTTATTTATTTATTTATACATACTTAGCCTTCATAGGTCAATTACGAGGGAGCACTTTGCCTATACATGTAAGTAAAAAACTTCATATAGATTGACAAAAATAGCTTAACCTAAACTTAAATTAGTTCCCAATCTCTCTCCCCCATTGCATGCAACACTCTCAACCCGAAGGCAGGCCTCTTCATGACAAAAATACCAATATTTTTATTATCAATAATTTTATTCGTTAAAAGAACTTTTGTCTCAAGTGGAGAAACCGATTTTTTTTTTTAATTTTTATAAAATTTTTTATTTAAAAAGTTTTATGTTTTCGGGAAGCGAGTTTCGAAGTAATAATTTTTATTTATAAATCTGAGTCTGTAATTCTATTTTGAAGAATATTATAAAGAGTCATAGCCCTATTGTACCCCCTTGTGTTTTCTAAACTTGATCTCGTAACCCTAAAGTAATACTTCATATGATATATCGTGGGGATAATACCAAAACTCTCTACAATAAATTTTTTTTTTTTTTAATTTGGGAATCTGTTCTGTTTTTATATCTTTTTTAAAATTGGGGAACCATACAAGAGCAACAACTTCCAAATGAGACCGCACAAGAGGGGTAAAAAGAGTCTTAATGATTTTTGTCTTTTTGATTTTTGCCGATTTGTAAACACAGAATATGCCATTTTTTCGGCTTTTGTATAGTTACTGTATTTATGTGTTCTTTGAGCGTGATTTTTTTTTATCGAAAATAACCCCAAGATCCCTCACTAAATTCAAGTGATAAACTGCGCGCGCAGATATTTCTCGTTTGCCAGTTTCATGTAATGTTGCATGTTGAAATTTCATTTCATTTTGAATTTAGTTTCATTTTTAGTATACTGTAGTAACACGATCGCGGTTTTCGAAGGAATACTTTTATTTATATTATTTTAAAAGAAACATCACTTTTAATATACACCGCAATTTAAAGGTATTGAACACCATTCAGAAACCCGAATCTAACTAACTGTTTCGTCATTCATTATCTTTTTTATATTGTATTTTGGTTCAAATGCTCGTCGATTTCAAGCGAGCATTCGTGAATCAATTGTTTCGTAACTTTTAGTGCTAACCGATTTTCAGAGAGCACTCATAATCGGTGTCTTAAAGGGTGACCTTGAAACAGAATAAGGAAAATGCTGTTGCGTTTTCGGTTAGCGTTCGTGAGATGACCTCGCTTTTTTCTAACACATGTCTGTACCGATAATTTATACCACATATACCTTTCTATGTACCTGAGCTGAATAAAGAATTTTTTCAAAAACTACCATTTTGAGGAATACATGTACTGTGAATTGTTAAAGCAAGCTGCGAAAATATCTGCGAGACAAATCGAACAGCGGCGGCGCGATCATAAGCGTTCTCGAGAATCATTCCCAACACGCGGATAGAAAAATGCGTAGGATACGTAGGAAACGGCATAACACGAGTCGTAATGGCTGTTCTTAAATATAGCACACACGGATCAAAGTGCATCGAACAATATACGCGCGCTTCTAAAGGAAATATTAAAATCAACCTATACATCAACACGCCAATCATTCGGAACAGCGCGGTATTCTCATCTTCTCAATGGGTACCTCACATAAGACCGTGTTAATCTATGGTAATGTAACGTACACCACCCCCCGCTCTCTTCTTTCGCTCCACTTTGACAACAGATTATCGCCATATACCAACTAATTTCCATCCGTGTATCGCCAACATCAACTTTTCCGAGCCTACATAAGAGATGCCCGATGCTCGCGAGTTTTATTTATGTAAAAAACATGTAGAATTTTAAACCGGCTATGTAATAAACACGGTAGGCGTTATACTTCGGAGTTTACCATTGTAAAACATCATAAGCTCAGTGGGTCTCGCTACAGGTCAACAGTATGCAAAAATATACAATTATAGATGTCACGAGCAGCGCTAAGAAGTAGGAAAGAATCCGCATCACACGCATTCTGACGTTATTTACCTTATACTTACGAATTTGCAATTTTGATTTATCTAAACCAACGGATTCTAAAGCGAGAAAGACGTATTTATGGATTTATACGTAATTTATGATCGTGCGAATGCAAATACGCGTAATCCAGATGATAAACGAACTACGTTGAAGAATTTAAATTCGCCACCGAGCTCGTAATATTGCGACAAACGACAATGTTCGCGCCTATATCATCATAGTTTTAACCCTAATGAATGGAAGAGTGATTCGAATACTGTACGTGCATTTTGGGAGGTGCGAATTGTATTTTTTTTTTTTTTTTTTTTGAGTAAAAATTAGTTAAATTTTAATAAAACTAAAAAACCTTTAAGCAGGTATTTATGATATTAGCTGAGTTTTTGATAAGAACAATATGTAGTTATTACAATCTACCTGATTTAGCAATGGAGAGATCGTTTTCGGTTTCAGACCATTTGCGATCATATGGCAAACGTCCAACTTTGATGTATTTAAGTTCATGCTATGCGTCCAAATCATTTTACATTCAACCAGCGTATAAATCTCTCTTCCAATTATTTGAAATTGAGTTTCTCAATATTAATAAGAGACTATATTGAAGATGAAATAAATTTATCAGTCGTTAATTCCACTAAAATATTTTTTTAAATAATATTTGATTTTATGATTATAATTTAAATCTTATTATGCGATCAAGAAATTATAAAAAAAATAATTTTTATGCATCTAAGATTTTTTTCTCGCTTCGTAGCCCGAACGTTCTGATTCAGAGAATATTCGGTAAGTGAAACAGTTTTGTCCAAATTACTTAATATTCTGACAAATTTGAAAATTTAACTAATATATTCATCACAAAAATTTTTTATGATTAAATTTACAACTTGAAAAATAAATTATATTTTTAATGTTGTAATCAGTAAGTAATGGAAGTAATGCTTAAGGCGATACAAAAACACATTTGCATACTCGATTAACGGTTTAATAGTAATTAAAAACCTTGAAACTTTGATTAAAACATTTCTTGCATTTCACAACCACTCGTACTGTTTGTAAAAAAAGGGCTGACACTTGATTGAATTTTTGCTATATCATATTTCAATTAATTCCTTCTTTCTTTAAAAAAAATTTCTCAGTCTGATTTTTGATTTAAATTTTACAATACCTATCCTTCACCTCACCTTCCGCCCTTCATAAAAATCCCCAGGATTGAAGCTATTTGGATTCTGAAGCTAACTTGACAATTTTATTAAAAATTTATGCGTTCAGAATTTGACACTTTGGAGTACCAAAATGAAGTGGACATATAGTGCATAACTATGTATCGAGTTATTGAATTATTGAAATGTAGACATTTTGTACTAAAAAAAGGTCGAATAAAGTGGTATGAAACTAAAACTTCCCCATCAATTAGAACTTGATTATCAAAAAAAAATATTCGTAATTGTTAACTGGATTTATCTATTTCTTTTTTAGTGATCATCTGTTATGCCAATTTGAAAAAATACAGATAAACCAGGAGCGTTTTTAGGGTTGTGAAGGGCCAAATGCCAGCTCATTAAAATAAGCCAAATTTTATTGGAATTTTCATTCTCTGCATGTTGAATTTTTTTCAGGACAAACTATATTATAATTTAATATTTTGCTGACAATTAGAGAAATTATGTATTTATTCTTCATTGTTATAGTTGTTTTTTTTTTTTTACTAGAGGCAACATAAACTCCCAAACGCCTCAAAATGAGATGGGACGTTTGAAAGAAAATTAAATTCAAAGATAGGAAAGCAATGATACATCATTTCTTCTGGGTCAACAAAGAACTTGATGGTAGTTTAATTTTTAAATTTCAAATGGAAGGGGTAATAGAAATCGATAATGTTTATTGCATACCTACTTTTGTAAATTCGACATACTTTTGTTGTGATTTTTTTGTAGTGGGGTGAAGGAAGGCTTGAATAATGTTTGATTATATTTCAAATATAATGAATTAATAATTATTGACTAATGACGCCATTTCAATGCTGCTAATTCTAATGTACCTATAGCAGTGCCGGTCTTAGGATCGCTGCTTGGGGGGGGGCAGTTCCATAAAATCAAGTGGGAAAGATGGTAAATTGTTTAAATTACCAAAAAGTTTGTTTAAACATCTGAAAAAAAAGCTCGGGGCCCGCCTTAAAACCGGCTATGACCAAATTGAATTAAAAGAAAAAAAAAGATTTGAAATTATCGAAGAATTTTAAGAATAATAAGAAACTATGTACAAACGTATTCATAACTGGTACCTAGTACCTACTTTCAGTAGTGATGTAGCATAGCATGGATTCTCTCAAGAAGGGGACCGAAAATGGAATGACAAAAAATTTCTTATCCTTTATTAGCATGTTTTCCACATTTTCTATTTCTTTTTCTTCTTTTTTGAATAAACAAACATAATAATAATAATATTTTGTTTTCAACATGATGCAAAACGTTGAAGACATTTTTTCCCAGTTTTTAAAGTAAAATATTTATGTACTTGAACATTCAAATCCTGCCTAAGGTCACTGCCTATTCTTCCTTCTCAAAACCTTAGATGTGAACTGGTATTCATTTTTTTGGACGTTTAAAAAATGAAAAGCAAAAAAATAAAATAAAATGAATAATATTTACTTCTCCTAATTTCATTATTTTGAAATGAAAAAATTAATTACTTTTAAACATTTCAACCCCGTATTCATTTTTTTCGATTAAACAAGAGGAGTTTTGATAGAGAGGGGGCAACACGTTTTACACCCCCCACCCCACCCCACCACTCACCACAAAAAATGTTGAAGGAATGAAATTACCCATGGTACCCCACTTTCTACCAACACTAATTTCAATCAAAATTTTATATAATATAATACATTGCTACGAAACTTAAATTTATATGAAATAATTTTACCCATTTTACTTTGTTAATTTTTCTTCATAAGTTCTAAAACAGCTTTTAATTTTTTTTTTTATGATTTGCTTTCAAATTATTAAATAATTTAATGTGTATGAAGGAACAATAAGAAAATATAATTTTGATTATTATTTATTTCCAATAAATTAAAAATTCTACATAGTAATTTCCTTGCTTTCAGTAAATTTTATTTCTGTTTGGAAAAAATTTTCGTTATGATGGAATATAAACAATAAACTCTCCTAAATTAATTGAATATTTTATTTGAAAGAGAATTAATAAATACCAATAAGAAACTTGATTATCTATTTATTTTTTTTAAACGATTTCAACCCTTAAAAAAGTAATAACAATAAAATCGATTCAAAAAAAATTTCAATGCGAATAATATATTTCTTAAAAATGTTCAACAAATCTTCTCCATTCCGTTGGTCAAATAAATAATCCTAATGCCTCAAAGATACAATATCAAGTTCAACATGATTTCGAAGGCAAAACTCATACTATTCTAAATGTCCTTATTTACGAATGACCTAGTAAGTCTAAAAGCTTCATTTTTCAAGCACCCTATCACCATGAACATAGGATCTTCAATCAGAAAGTGACATAAAAACATTTCGTCTGGAAGTTATTTTTATAACAACAGACGGAAAGATAAGAAGATTAATGCTAAAATTATGTTCTATGACTGATGGCTGAACCAAGTGAAGCGCAATTCTTATAATGTAACTCCACTCTGACATACATTTCGGTTTACGTATGCTCTCGAATTATTAATACAACGCATTTCCTCGGTAAAATAAAGACAATTTTTTATATCATCAACGATAAGATGAAAAATGTCGTCAGGCCTAGTTGAAAAAATGTTTCCCGTTAAAATAGGAACGAGGTTAAAGCTATAAATATTTAAGAAACGTTACGAAAATCGGTCATCTAAAAAATCCCCTCCGCCGCAAAAAAAATATCTCTCGATGATGGGAAAATTAGATAATTAAAGGTGTCGCGGAATCCGAATCGAAAGAAACCACGTGACGCGACGTCGCGAATACCCTTATTTCTTTAACGTTTAATCAGGGCGAGGATAATGTTGTTGTGTTTAAGAAAGTGAAAAAGATTTTTTTCTTCACTTTCTCTTTGACCTTATAATTAAGGACCAGACGAAGCTCTCGGTGGCGCGCACGAAGGGTGAATTTAAATCGACCTAACGGAATTCGCTGGCGAAAAATCCGCCAGTAAAAAACCCGAACCCCGGAGTCTGGCGGGTGAAGTAGGATAATGAACTTTTTTTAAGAGTATTTTTCCAAGCAAGAATACAAATTATGTCAAGGGTGTGAAGTTTATAATTTCTCCCTTCCTCCCTCGTTCATTCGCTAACTGTGATTTCCGTTTAAATTGTTAATGGGCAACGAGTAAAATCTATAAAGATGACGTCACTAATTGCACTGCCCTGGCTCAACGCCGCCACCGCCACCATCCGCGTCACCGTAATGGACGCAGCGTTTAGGGTGAGGCGCCCCGACGCCATTTTTGCATACGGCGTCTCGATGCTTTAGAGGAGGGGCTACACTGTAAACAAAAAAACTCCCATTTCGTTTGATTTCACGCTTATTTACTCTTCTTTTCTTCGCGTGTTATTTGCTCGTCGCGAATTTCTTCGTCGTTTTTTGGCCATCGCACGCGTTTACGTAACCGATAGCGTATCCGGATGGTCGGGTGAAATTTTTACACTCGAGGTTTTCGAACTCTTCGTATTCGGACACGCGAACCGATTATTCATGCGTTGTAGTGGTCTCCTTTATCTCGCGCGTCGTGTTGTTTTGATGTTGTTTCGTTGTTGTTTTTTTTTCTGCCATCGGTTTTTATTAAAATGAATCACAAAACGCAGTCCGGCCATTCAATGAGTCATTCGATACGAACGTGAATATTTTCACGCCTTCGTTTTAATCAATTCGATATTGTTTTACGACGAAATTTTTTCTCCCGAACTGGGAAAAAATAAGGTTATTGCAAATTGACGGGGTACACGAGTCATCGACGGAATATCCCAATATAATAAACGCTACGTCTTACGAATACGAGAAATCACGTTTTTTTTTTAACTACCTTTTGTGTTTGTTTTTATTAGCTGTCGAAGATACCGTTGGATTTAAGCGCGTTATTTCGCCAATACCCATGGAATTCGTATTTACAAACCATTTTTACGATCTTTAAGGGCGAGCGGGTGAATGAGTTGAGTAAGTGGTTATTTTTCAAGGTCACCGCATGCAGAACTCAATTCGAGTAAATATGTTATTCGCTAATTACCTCGATGACGAAAGTACGCCTGACCTGCTAAGTCGTAATAAACTTCAACCTTATTCCAGCAAAGATCAAACACGCTATGAAAGGATTACGGTTTGAGAATATGATTAATCACATACCTAAGGCCTTTTCCTATGCGTTTCAATTCACATTTTCAAGTATGGAATTTAAATTGAACGGACTTATTTAACTTTAGAAAGAATGAGGAAACTCAATACAGCTTTTGACGTGAATGACCAGTTAACCGGCAGCGATGTGGAAGATATTTATGTCGTACTGAAACAAACAAAAAAAAAAACTCGATTATTCTCTGAAAAAATAAGCCTCTAACAAATTCGATTGTGACGTCAAAAATCTCCTTGATCAAGCGGCACGCCAAGTTCGTAGCCAAGCTTGAAAGAATGAACGAAACTCTAGCATCGAAAAGAACGAACGAATGTGATGCAGATGTACAGAGTCCGACCACCGTCCTAACATTCAGGCGTTTTCACGCTTACAGCATTTTCGTAATAATTGGGCGAATGATGTGCGTGAAATTTACAGATTTTATTTCTTCGTCAAGAAACTTTTAAACGAGACCAGATTATTTTATACACACGGGCAGTGGCGAAATAGTACCTACGCTGACTACTCAATGCGTCCGGACGCAGAGCTCAAAGTGGCGCAAACAAAATCCGATAACAAAAAAAAAACCGTAAGCAGCCATGCCGTATAATTGGAGCTGAGGTTTGAATTGGGGCTTGTTCGGGTTTCCAAATAACGTAGCTAATCCCTTCAAGTTTACAGGGCACACCCAATACGAAGTCTGAAAACCCCTACCTTATCCTTTCCAAAACCACTCAAGAAGTTGAATTTAGAACAAATGTAGGATTTCTTGTCACGTAATAATCATATGAACATATATTTTTCAAATTATGCTACTTAAGGCTTCTCAAATTATTCTCAAATTTTTACAATTTGCCATTTTGGATTCATCATCATTTCCATGCCACTCATAATTGGTGGAGAAAATGATTAGAGCGGTATCCGAGGTATCTTCCAGTATCACTAATGCCAACCATGATGATTGCATTAGAAATAAATTGGCAAATTGTTCTAAAACTCCTACATTTGTTACTAAGAAGGATTATGGTTGTTGAAACCGTTTGTTTTTTTGTGTTTTTTTTAAGCCATAAAATTATACTTTTGTATTGTACTGCGTAACATTTAATTTTTTCATAGAAAAAAGGATAAAAAGAAGCTGGTAACACTGTATCACGAAAATTGGAAAAAATTTCAATTTTTTGAGCATTTTAGAACGATTTTGGACATGAACCCAAAAATTAGCAACTTTGATGGTGAAAAATTGGCAACACTGCAATGTAAAATTTTTATTTTACACGACTTTTATTTTTATTATAAATTTATAATAGACACATTAATACATTGCATAGCCGTTTTTAAGAGCAGATTGAAAAGCACACAAGTTCAAAAACGTTGATAATGATATAAAATTTGTATATTTTGAATCAGAAACACACGCATTTCTTTTATTTCAATGCAAATGAATATATCCATAACCATGTACCATATTAAGCTAACCTTTGCTAATTCCATTACAGAAAAAAAAAAAAAAAAAAAAAACTTGAAAGCATTTCATCATTTAAACACGTACCTAACCTCTAAAAACAGCGAACACATTACTCGAGTATCTAGACCAAGCCCAACTAGAAATCCAGACATTCAGTAACGAAACCGCACATTCTATCGACGTCCATCATCGTAAACTCTTAACATACTCGCATTTTACAGACTACCATGACTCGACTATTTCTTCAATTACCCCGTTCTTTTTATTGATGATATTGAAAAATAATAAATAAAATTTTTATCGCACAGTTATTTCTATTCAACCCGTGTCCAACCCGTTTCCACTTCAGCTTTCGTGCGATACGAGTATTCAAAACTGATGATGGCATATCATCCCATAAAGATACCCAAGCAGCGAATGTGAAAACATCACACGATCGTCAATTCCCATTTAAATATCTACGCGAATTTATATTCAAAGCGAATAAGAATGCAAGATGGTAAAACATGAAAAGGTGCATCGGGTATATATTTTCGAAAACAACCACAGTTTCAGAAAATTGCCAACTCTCACACGATACACGATACGGGAAAATGTACTTTGCATAATTATTCCGAAATTTATGTTAATACGGGTACTGATTTTTTCTCTCATCTTGTTACAGGTACGGATACGCGCATCGTTGAATATATTAATAGGCCGAAGTGAAGATGCAAGCAGCGAACTCCGCTATTTGGTGATGCGGTCGTATGTGATCATACCTCGATAAAGGTTTAGAGGGACGGTTATTCATTTCATTAGTAAAATCAGAAAATTAATTCCAATATGGAAGTTATCTTAGCAGAGTACCATTGAAATATAGCCTGCTGGGAGAAATAAAAACAAAACGAGTTGATGACACGTGTCCAATTTTCTCTATGTATTCGATTACAATGAACGTGTTGGGATTCAGATTCCAACATCTTTCTTGATAAAAAATTGTATTAAAAAATATAAACTTATAGAGGAAAAAAGAATTCAAGCTTGAATGAACATTGAAAATTAAAATAAACATATCAACTTATAAGTATGCGGGTAATAAGCTACCCAGTACCCACCATGACAAACGTCTTCAGATGAAAATAATTTGAAAAAAATCAATATTAAAGATTACAACCGATTAATTAATTTTTTTTCGAGCGAATATTATAGACTAAATCGTAGTAAACAATCGTAAATTACTCGAAAAAATTTTTCCCTCAACGAAATTATTCGAATTTACCTTGTAACGTTGATGGATCCACTAATCATCATTACGTTGATTTGAATACAACATAGAGGTAATAATTATCGTTCAAAGGTTAATTTGGTTTTAATAGTTCATTATGAAAGAAATTAAAATGAAAAAAAAAACGAAATAGGTAATTAATTTGGAGTAGAATTCCGGCACTATATATTTATATAGGTATTTCAATGTTACATAATATTTGTAGCGAATTTCCGAGCAGTCTAAAAATACCCGAGTAAATAAGGCGGATGTCTAAGATGGAATTTCGATCAACTTCGAATCTTATTTTAGAATCATTTTGCGAATATAAAACAGCCTGCATTACGATTGGTATCGAAAATAATATCCACGAGTTGAAATAACCACAAGTATAGATGATTACAATATTTTCGCTTCTAGTTGCCATCATGTTCGGACCATTTATACGAATCAACCAGTGTAGAAAACCTCCGGTAAGCGCTCGTTGTAGGAATTAAGCAACAAAGAAGCAAATCGCAACTTTAAATCTCGAATCTGGGAATATAAAAATCGGCGCACAACTAGGAATAATTTTATTACCGAAGAACGATTCTTGTAACTATTACGTTGCCAATTTTCTTTTCAAATCGAACGTGAAACATCAAAAAGTGGCATCTCGTTTTATTAGCATTGTCCGTTGGAATGTGGTTTTTCACGTTACCGCTCGCTTCACCAGTACAAAATAGTTTTGAAGTAGAAAAAAACCGGCAATCAAAAATGCGGTTCGATCTGGCAACCTGCAGCTGTAAATTATTATTTTATACTGACGACAAAGGGAACAGGAAGAGAAGCAGGGAATCTAAGCGATGTGGCCGTAGGCTTACTACGGATCAGGCGAAAAAGGTTAACGCAACTTGCATAGGAACTACTTCATTAGAGAAGACTCATATAGGCACTTATAGAGCCGGAGTTCTTCAACGGGCCATCTTCCATCTATAATACCGACGCGGGTGCCTCTTACATTACCCATCGTTCCGATCAAACATACAACTGTCCACCGGGTCCGTATACGGCGCGACTCGCAGATAAAAATCTAAAATACTTATCCGGTTTTTGACAAAATATTCCCTCTGTTCTTTGACATCATTCGAATATTTCTAAAAAAATTATACCGAAGGAATTTTCAAACACGTTTTACCCAAAAGGAATCTTCACGTTAATACCATCTCATCGTACCTATTTGTGATGTGATTTTCAAGTTTGTAAATACAGTCGAGAATTAATTAGGTACTTCATTTTATATTTTCAGGTGTAAGAACTTCTGCTGGTTCTCTCTTCGTACCCATTTTTTTTCGTCGTCTACTGAAATGCACGAAGAAAGTGGGTTGAGGATTACAACCCGTTCGAATTGCCAATTAAAGCGTATTCTGTTATGAAATATCGAGTCCTAATTAAACATTAAGGCTGCATTCGATATATCATTTATTTTTCCTCAATTCTTCACAACAGAACCGCTATTTTGGCTAGACGACGATGACTGGCGAAAATACCTCGATGAAATGTTCAACGAATAATAACGATTAATTACGGGAACAATTTTCGAACTATGAACGAAACCCATTTTAAAATAATATAACGAGTTGTGGAAGTTCACTCGAGTAATATGAATGTCTAAGTGAGATGTTTATACAGTTCGTTTTTTTTTCTGTCAGTATTGTTTTTTCGACATTTTTTTATTTATTTATTATAACAATACATGTTTTGGTGAAAAGGTGTGGCGACGTATTTGCTTTTTTTTCTTCACTTTGCTTTTGGAAATGAGTGATGAAAAAACCTTAATAGTTGAAGTGTTTGAGCACCTATAAAAGAATAATGGATTCGAAGATTACAACGGTCATTGCCATCATATATTCAGGGTATAAAACACTGTACAGTGTACACTAGGGTGGGTCGATTTTCACTTTTTTTGGAAAATTAAGAATCTACTTAGTTCAATGGTTGCAAAATGACCCCAATCGAATGTAAAAAAAAATTCAGCCCTCTAGGTCAATATTTACCCCTCCCATAATTGAGTCAAAGTTTGTAAATAAGCAAATTTTTTCAAAAAATTTCAAAAAATTTTGTTAGACTTATTTAAATTTTTTTTTGCATTTAAACATCATGTTTTGCCTTCCCAACTTCGAAAAAAAATTAAAATGCCAATTTTTCCTCCATCCAGGGGTTCCAAAAATACCTAAAATATGTGCTAAAATTCCTTATTTTACCTGTTTTTCCATTTTATTTAATATCATTTATTAGCTCTTAATAATTAATTGATATTGTGTAAAAGATAGTAGCTGAGTACAATTATGTGGTATTCCTCAGTATTTAAGCTCAGACAATACATATATTGGTTCATTTTTACAATTTGAAAAGTACCCAAAATAGCCAATAACTTAGCTCTATTTTATACTCATTCTTACAACATAATTTTGAATGACGAATATAGCGCAGCTCTTTACTGTTATATCAACTACAAATTTTCAAATACTCATTTATATACGTAGGTATATTTAAATTATCCAACGTCTAGCCGATAGACGTGCATCAGTCATATGCGTTGAGCTGCTTAACAGCTGATGTTCGCCCCCACTCTGTCACAGTAGGAAGTAAATCTCGTTTGAAATCGCGACAGGTTAGATTTTCTTACATTTTTAAATCCTTTTCACACCAAATATTCATTCCGCTACAAACCGTTTCCTTATTTTCATTTCTAGATGATGCCATCTTTCGAATTTAAGAAAGATTTCAAAATTTGAATAATTCGGTAAGTTCTTGCCTATTACCCGGCTGGCCGGAGGAACTCGATGCACAGCCACCTCCGCGTGGTGAGTTCTGGTATAAAGCAAAGAGCTGTGCAATTATTTGCCAATTGAATCATTGAATATTGTAAGTATGAGTATTAAGTAACTCTTAGCTAGGTAGAAATGGTAAATTGTAATTACTCATACAATGACCATTTTGGAGACCCCTTATTGTGAAAATGAACCAATATATGTATTGTCTGAGCTTAAATACTGAGGAATACCACATAATTGTACTCAGCTACTATCTTTTACACAATATCAATTAATTATTAAGAGCTAATAAATGATATTAAATAAAATGGAAAAACAGGTAAAATAAGGAATTTTAGCACATATTTTAGGTATTTTTGGAACCCCTGGATGGAGGAAAAATTGGCATTTTAATTTTTTTTCGAAGTTGGGAAGGCAAAACATGATGTTTAAATGCAAAAAAAAATTTAAATAAGTCTAACAAAATTTTTTGAAATTTTTTGAAAAAATTTGCTTATTTACAAACTTTGACTCAATTATGGGAGGGGTAAATATTGACCTAGAGGGCTGAATTTTTTTTTACATTCTATTGGGGTCATTTTGCAACCATTGAACTAGGTACATTCTTAATTTTCCAAAAAAAGTGAAAATCGACCCACCCTAGTGTACACCCAATTTTAGAAAAAATTAGAAAATTTTCAATGGACTAAACTTATTGAGGGGAAAATGTAAATCATTTTTTTGGTTATTTCTTCAATAATTTAAATTGCATAATAGGCGAAAAAAACGTATATTTCACGTTTGAGTCAGAAAGCTAGATCCTGGTTAAAACCCTATAAGTAATAATTATAGGTATAATGGACTGCTATGAGGGTCCCTAGCTTTATATTCTTTCATAAAACTTTGTACAAATTTCGAATAAGAGCACAATTTTGAAAATAATTTTTTTGTGATGGGAATCCAAAAAGGATATTTCAAGCTTTATGTTCATAAATTTTTTTTAAATATATGTACTTTTATGTTTATTCCAAATATTTGCTGGTTATAATTAATGAATTTTTGACTACTTCATATACTATTTTTTTTTTTAGAGAGGGGAAGAAAAGGAACAAAATATCACCTTTAAATTTTTTAACATTTCAGAAGCTCAATGAGAATTTTCAAACATCACAGTAGAGAACACAGGTAGTTTGCTTTCCGATATTTTTTGTAAATTTGTAAAAAATTAAAATTTTGAAATATTTGGAAAAACATCATACGTAAGGAAGCCTAAAATATCATTCTTGAAATGAACCCATCAATAAAACAATTTTAATCAAAATTACAGCATTAAATCTCTCTATAATTATATCAAAATCAAAACAAAAATTCAATGCAGCATTAAATTAATTTAAAGTTTGTAAGGAAATGCAATATTAAGAACTATTACGGCCGCCCATTATGCCAATACTTACAGGCCTTTATTAGCTCCTGTAAGTTATAAAGGAGGAGATGGAGTAGTAAAACAATTTTTAAGTTCCAACCTAGAAAGTGGAGGATTCTGGATTTTTCAAATATAAAGATAAAAAATACCTTTTTTTTTCTTTTTTTTAATCATGCGCCGTGTACAGCTCTGGGCTAGAGGCGAATTTATTTTATTTTATTTTATCATATCATTACTTATTATTACTATTATTACTATTATTATTCCCCTTTTTTATGTTATTGTATTTTTTAAATAAGTGGGTAAAGGGATGTTGAACGTAGGAAGCGAAGTAGGTGCGATATGTTGGTAGGACTGTTATGAAGAATGAATTTCATTTCATTTTGTTGGAAGTGTATTCCTTTTAGAAAGAACTGGTAAATTTTCGTTATGTAATTCTGTCGATTTTAACTTCCGTACGTTTTAAGCAACATTTCCTTTCCCTATTGCCCAATTTACAGATGATACCTATTTTCAAATAGTACATCAAACCCTCCTCTTCCCTCTTCCTTGCTTAAAATACAGCCAAATACTATGATCTAAGAAACAAACCGTCATAGAGAAAATAAAAAAGATATAAATTACAAAAATATTCTTTGGATTTATGGAGGGTAGACTAAAAATTGAGGGAAAAAAGTAGTAAAAAGTTTTAAAAATTGAGACATATTGTTTCAAATTTTTTGGAAGCTATTTTTGTAGAAAACTGTAATTTGTAGTTTTACAGATACACATAAAACACAAAATACTCAATTAACTATGACATTTTGAAGATTCATAAATTTTATGCTTACAGGCTAATTCAGTTTGTCACTTTGATAGGCAATATATGAACTTTTAAACGACTTATTAAGCGCCTCCTCTCTCGTAAAAAAGCTCATTATTGCGATCCAAGAAACACATGATAATTTAAAAAAAAAAAAATTAAAAATGTATAGACTAAGGTTTCTTCAACTCGTGAAGTGTAGATTACACGTAGCTACAAGCCAGTCCTTACAACGAGAAAAATCTTTTTGTTTAAAAAATCATTCAAAGCTTTATTTCATTTCCGGTAGGTATTATTTTTGGTTGAAAAAAATTCAAAAGGTTATAAACTAATCCAAAAAATTGGAAAAAATTGCTTCAACTTTTTCAGGTGCAATTCCTACGAAACAATAGGTACCCACTCTATATTTTCTTCTAGACAACTTTTTTCATACTAGCATATCTGATTACATGGAAACCGTAAAAGAAGCATTATGTTAAAAAACAAATCACAAAAATGAAAATAATCGAGATATTTAATTTTTTTTATATTATTTAAAAAATTGAAGAAATCTAAAACGTGAAAAAATGAATTGAATAAATTCAATGAAAATGAAAAAAGTTGAAAGCAACAGAAAAAATGTCTAAAAATCGAAATGGTGGCAGATGTGGTTCAATATAATGGATGTAAGGCTATGATCAGCGAGTTTCATTTTTAATTCGTAATAATTTGTACAAATCGACGCCTACTTCATTCGTGAACACATCATTATGTGAACTAACCCAATAAAACAAAATTTTGAAAATTGATCAGAGATCTCAAAGCTTTACCCCGAAATCTTTTTCAAATTGTGAATAATTCAAGATTTTACCTCAGCTAGTAAGATAATCACATTTTCAGCAATTCAGTGAATACCTAGAACATCAAAATTTTTTCTGATGTTTGAAAATTCTTTAGGTTTTGATTTCTAGCATACCTAGGTTCAAAAAGGGCTTAACCCATGATAATAAAAAAAATATATATATAAATAAAAAAAAAAAAAATTACTGATTTTATTATTTTTTTAGCGCATGTAAATATTCAAATGGAAGTAATGGTAATACAAATTTTCCGAAGTGTATCAACCACCCAAAAAATATTGTTTATTGAATAAATACAAGAAAATTGGAGACTAAATTAACAATCGTCGGATGGCTGACGTTAGTCTTCATGTCCTACGAAAATGTTAGGATCTCCAACTCATCACATAAACATTTTAATTACAATTTATACCAAGGAATTACAATTTTTAAAGGGTGTACGTTTCATTAATAAGAAGTCACAGAAAGAATTTCAACTTTTTATCTCAATTACAAGATGAGAAAAAAAAGTCATCCTACATTGTCTCAAATTTCAAACACACCATCACTCCACCTTCCTGAGTTGATGTCAAATTATCCTTTGCAAATTCACAACCTCTTGATGTCCTTCAAATCAAATGAACTCAATTCTCTTCTTTTTATCAACTCCATCTAGATGAGCCCTAGACTTGAAATTTTTTTTTTGTCGTGTCATGCGCTAAATAATACGATGATAATTGTATAGATATAAAAAAAGCAAAAATTAATAATCACAAATATTATCAGCTTTGTATACCTAACTTATTGGATAAATAAGATATTGAATGCTTTCAAGTTCTTTTCAATTTCTTTCCAATTTGAACGACATATTTATTCAGAAATGAAATTTCAACTTTTAAATTATCCATTTCATTTTAAAATTTTAATTCCTCGCATATATTTCCATTCAAAAATGAAAATTCTCGGAAACAGATGAAAAGAATAGGAAATTAAGGCAAAGAAAAATTCAACTCGAATGATTACACAAATACATGAATTGACTTGATTTTTGAAATTCTGAAGTCTCATACAAGCTCACACATTTCAATCGTGAGATTTTCCCCAACGATTGAAAAACAATATGAAACGAATACTACATCGATTTCATCAAATCATATTTCCGACAAAGGCTACAAATTGGAAATTTTTTCATCGAACTGATAAATTTTGGAATTTTTTACTCAACAATGAATAGTAAAATTTCAAAGTGATCCCATCGAATATCGAAGCAATTCCTTTTCATATGATGCCGCTATACACGAAGCGAGTAAGTGACGAACCATAGGCGTGTACCAGAACTCTGGCTAAAGCCGTACCGATGTTTTTATAAAGTCAGAGTAGCGTTTGGACACGTGCAAGGCAAGTGTGTCCTTGAGATCTTTGTCCGTACTGTGTTTTAATGCATAGGCGTGTGTATGTGTGGAAGTATTAGAATGTGCTCATTG
Source organism: Phenacoccus solenopsis (assembly GCA_009761765.1). Classification (NCBI taxonomy): domain Eukaryota; kingdom Metazoa; phylum Arthropoda; class Insecta; order Hemiptera; family Pseudococcidae; genus Phenacoccus; species Phenacoccus solenopsis. The sequence continues at coordinate 30,611,911 of CM019752.1, forward strand.
CTCATACGTGTCGTTGTGGTGGTATCGAAGAATACGAGTGTAGATTGCCGTTCATCGTTCACTACATATATGAAACGAGCGAGCTCACTAACACATGCGCACACCGAAGCCTGGTTACGACAAACAAGTGTGTCGAAGAGAGCAACGGGGTGTAGAAAAAAGCGCGCACCATATTCAGTGATGCCGGTTCGTATACGGTCCATCACATGTTGCTAGGGGTTCACAATAATGTTCATGCGCCTCGACGCCGCGTAATACTTTTCAAAATGACGCGAAGGGAAAGAAATCGTAACAATTTCTCAACTCCGTTACCTCATATTTCGACGAGGAACGATTTCACAGCATAAAAATCGATTATTACCAATTAACAACGCGATCGTATGTTTACATTGGTCGCAAACTGATAAACTTTATATTGCAATATTGATACGGTAATCATTTCGAAAATAAAAACAAGTACACCTAAATTACATAAGTATAAAAACAATCAGCACGGTTGACACGTATAAAATGCATTCTCATCACTGGGTTACGTTTAACCGAAGCTATTTCATGGCAAACATACGCAGGTATTTCATAATTTATACGTTATTCATTAGCAATGCAACAGCCTTACATTAACAAAATCAAGGTCTCACGTCTCAATATTCGAAACGAATCGACACTTCTTCCGTATTATTACGATTTCAGATTCAGTAAGTCAATGCTTTCTGATCTCAAATCGTCTTACACTTTTTTTCACCACGCCGTACACTAAGAGACCGCAACCTTGACCATCTCGAGTCCTAACCGCACCGGTCTACAGGAGCCTTTGAATTACCTTTGGGAAAATCTCGCCACTCGCCATCTCGCACACACACAAATACACAATACGAGTAATCCGCCACGTAGGCGAACCTCAACCTGAATAAATACATTTAAGAGCATTGACTCCGCTTCCAGACTTCAACGAAAACAATTCTAAAAGCATTTGTCCATCTTGGGAGGTACTTCCTATCTCAAAGTTTAAACGAGTATCTGTTTCTGTTTGATTTTTTTCATACGCTCGAGGCAGAGGCGTAGAAATTAATATTGGTTTGTAACTTGGTCGTACATTGATCATTTCAAATGAACGGAAGCCACAAGAAAGCGTCTGGAATGAAAATGAAGTCTTTCCTTAGGGTACATGAAGCGATGGTAGAGTTCACGTAAATTATTTCAAATTTTAGTTGGTAAATTGATCGGTAAAATTTTTATATAATAATAAATTTACAAAATAGAAATTCTTTTAATATAATTTTATTAAATAAATTAAATAATTTAATTATTTTAATTATACTAATTATTATTATTTTTATTATTTATATAAATATTTTTATTACAATAAATAAATTTAATAATAAAATATTAATTGAAAATAATTTAATTGAAATTATTTGAACATTTATTCCTATATTAATATACGATTTAAATGATTTATTGTAAGTGATTTTACAAACACATGTATTTCTTGAATCCTTGATTTATACACATTCAGTAACTCTCCGTACAACCGTTCTTTTAGCCAGTAAATGAAGCTTGGTTACAAAATTTCAAAATGAAAACGAATCAGCGAACATGAAACACCAAAAAACATAATTTGGCACAGGACACGCTTAATTTTCTTTTGGACTTTCATTAAAAATTTTTTTGAACACTCTTGAAGAAAATTATTTTAATTCTTCAAACATCTTTTAGGAGATTTTTATTTTTCGATTTTTGAAGTATTTTTTTCATATATTTTACCTATCTTCATCAGACATTTTTTTATTTTGGTTATTTTTTTCATTTTTAGACTTTTTTCGCAGTCGAACAATTCTTGAGGTTTAGATTAGGATTTTTTACATATTTTTCATTATTTAATAATTTTTCATTTTCTGAGATTATTGGAGTTTTCAACATCTTACCAATTTTTGAATTGTTTTTTATTTTTCACCAATTTTCATTACTTCATTTTCGAAAATTTGTTCATTTTAGAACAGCATTTCTTTTAGTTTTGATCTAGAACATGGCACTACAAAAAAAAAATTGAAGTCATGGGCTTATCTGGATGGAGTTGATAGAAAGAAGAGAATTGATTTCATTTGATCTGAAGGACATCAAGAAGTTGTAAATTTGCAAAGGATGAGTTTTTCATTTTTAAACATTTTTTTTTTGATTTTTCAAGACTTTTTAGATTATTAAATTTTTCAACAATTTATTTAGTATTTTTTCGTTTCGTCTTTTTTTCAATTTTGAACTTTTTTCTCTTTCGAATAATCTTTCATTTTTTATTATTTTTTTTTTCGTAGATAAAAATGTAAAATACTTTTTTTTTTCATTTTTTCGATTTTGAAGTTATTTTCTTTATGCTTGCCTATTTTCATTATTGTTTTTCTGTTTTTGTAATTTCTCCATTTTTAGAATTTTCATCATTACCGAACAATTTTTCATGTTTACACTGGGATTTGATAAATACTTTTTTATTTACAAATAATTCTCATTTCCAGACGTTTTTAGATATTGTTCGATACCTTATATCGATTTCTGAATATTTTTCAGAAATCCATTTTTCATGAATCTTATTCTTGATTTTCAAAGTTTTTTCAATTTTTGAATAATTTTTCACTTTTTAAATTTTTCCGGATTTTTAATCTAGATATCTCCTTCCCTCCTCTCTTTTAGATATCCTACAGGATGATGAGAAAGCTCTCATCAAACTGTTTGCACACCTGCGTGAATCAGATCTCCTTTCTTTAATTTAAATTTTACTTTCCGTGCCTCTGGTCCAGATGCAGTACATGACACGTTCATAGATCGGGGTTTGCTCGAAGTCCAAACGTAAGTCATGTAACCCCTTTGTTCCTCCCTTTTATACACTTCAACACATAATATCCAATAATAAGAGATATTCAGACATGAGATAAATAAGTTAGGTACTTCACTATTCAGAAGTAACACATTCAATTATTCAATTAAAATAAAAGTTGATACCTAGCACCTGAAAATAGGAAAAGATTCACAACTCAAGCGATACATGATCGATACGGCTCTTCAGCCATTCAAAACTGTTATCATGTAATCTAATTCTTTAAATGAGCTAGCAAAACCAATTCTAATAAGATTCCAAATAGTTAAAATGTGATACCTACTTCGTTTCCTATTTTGGCTGGTAAGTAACATTATATGAAGGATAGAAGGGCGATTGCAGACTTGAATTACATCTAAAGAGTTGCTCTTTCGAAGTAATTCAAGCCAACAACCACCCTCTTAGACTTCTATCCAGGCACTTTTATAATACGAGTTTTCAACTGAAATGAAAGGCAAAGTAAATATAAAATTTCAAATGCTTTGGGAACTCCTAAATTTTGTTTGTAAGTTGATCATAAGAAATAAGGTGGTAATTTCTGAATTGGGGGAGGTCTGTGCTCGACCATGTGTCACAAAATTTGTATATTTTTTTAGCGTTATTTCTACCCTCCTTTTCAAATGATAAGCGAGCCTGGTTTCCATACGAAACACGTTTAATTATTTTTTACTGAATTTTTGTTTAAGAAAAAAAAAAAAAAAACGATTGCGAAAAATTTATATTTCTTCTCCATTTTCGCGTCGTGTACAGTTGTACACCTGCAGAGTATGCTTGATTCGATTTGAAATTTTTATTAATTTAATAACTGCCTCCAATGATAAATTTTCTTCGTTTGTCCATTACATTTCAAGACACGTATTCATTATAAGAAATAGGACAGCATCATTTACCATCTTCACCCTTCAAAGCCTCATTTACGGTCGAATTCCTAGCGTAAGAACTTCTAATCCCGATTACCGCAGCGTTTAAACTACGAAGTAAAAACAATAGCATGGTCCCCGCGTTGCATATATATTACAAATGTCAAAACAACTTCACCGATTTCAATAAACAGTAATTGGAAGTAATGAATGCGTGGATGGTATAGAAATGCAGACGGAAAACGACAAGGGCGGAATGCAGCACCGTGGTACGCTTCCATAGGAAACATTATAAAATATTATGATTAACAATATTCTCGGTGTTTCTATCAACTATGACTTTTTAATTATTGTTCACGCTGAAAATATCAAACAAAACGTATAAATCATGCAAAAGATATAGTAGAAAAAAAAACGGCACTTCGATGCGGTCAACCGGATACTAAACCGCAGAACAGCATTTACGCATGCGTTAAATTACATTAGAGAGCGGCATTTTGCGCACCACTGATATATACGGGAGCTAGGGGTTAAGGGCAACTAGAAAGAAATACGGGGAAGAACAACTCTTCACAGTTGTATTTAGCAATGCAACGCGTACACACGAGTACATGGTAGATGGTACCGTCATGAGCCGACACAGCCTTAACAGCCTAGACCTACAACTATTCAACCAGTGCTTCTTCTTTTCTGGGCGCTTTCATGCGCGCCAACAGGCAACCGGTTAACGCGACGCGCCATGTAAATTTTCATTAATTTTTACACTTCCATTTGCCTTTTAATATATGCTACCGACGTAGGTATTAAAACGTCGTATCGCGCGCTTAACTGCTAAACTATTAAAATTCATGAAGCTATTATCTAGCAACGAAAAGTACTTAAAAGTGAACCCAATTTGGCGAAATGAAAGGTAAGAAGAAATTATACTATTCCCAACCAGTCCTTCGTCGACATTGTATTCGTATGCATAAAATAAATGTACTTAGGTTGACTTGTACAAACTGTCAAGGTTTGTTTCTCTATACTAATGATTCGATAATTCATCGTTTTATGTGTTTCCCTTTTTTTCTTTACATCATCGGTTTTTTAATTTAATAAATTCATCAATCTGTAGTAGTACTTCTTTGCGTTTTAAATGCAGATTTAGGTAATGAATTGTTGAAGCAGTTTTCTTATTAGTAGAAAATTACATTACTCAACGCGAATAAAGCATGAATACCTATGGACTAAAAAAAAAAAAACAATGTAAGGAGCCATATCGTATCGCTTGAACTGAGTTTCTCATTTTTACAAAATGTATCAGTATCCAGTGCTAATGAAAAATTTAGAGCTACTCGAAGTTCTACACTAAGATTTTGACAGAATCAGTATAATTGGAAAGAGCACATCAAAAAATCTTAAATTCCTAGTTTTACCTAAAATCAGATATTTCCGGACAAGCAACGAATTTTTCAAGCTACATAGTGGATATAGCAATCTATATGGGTACGAGATTACAAAAATTTGTAACTAGGACGGAAATGGCTGGTTCCGGCTAAAACCACGAGTAAAACATGATAAAAATGATAAAATTTTTAATAGAAACTTCAACATGATTTTGTATAAGCCAAAAATGGAAAAAAATGCTATTTTAGAAAAAAATAATGTATAAAAAACAATTATTAAAAAATATTTAAATAAACAAATTAAATTATAAAAAATCTAATTTTTAAATTAAATATTCGTCCATATAATTATGTACATTTGTCTTTTTTTTTAACATGCTCTCAAGTGTCAAATTTCAAGTAGCTCCCTTGTAAGGTATACTGAGTAAGAAAAGCTCAAGATAGAACACTCACAATGGCTGAGATGGCTTTTGCATAAATGAATTCATAATATTAAAATCACTGTACCAATGAAAATCTCACTCTATGGTATCCAGGCTGCCGAGCGACAAAAAATAAAGTTATTTAAAAAAAAAATCAGTGATGTGCCTATGAAAAGTTGAGATGTGAAATGTATTTTTCAGTGGTTAAAAAGATCACGTGCAGGGCCGTAGGTGGGGAGGTCCCAAATCACCCATGAGTTTATTATCTTATACTGAAATAGGTTTCTTGAATTTGAAAAAAATTAAATTTTTCATAATTATTCGAATTTAACAACTCTAATTGCTATGAATCATTACAAAAATTTATTATGTCTTGAAGACAGTATATTCATAAGTTTTTTGTATGGAGATGATTACATGTACTTCCATATTTTGGGCCCATTTTGGTGCTTAGCGAGAAACATTAGCACTTATTTTTACAGAGAATCCAGTGTAGAATAATTTTGTTTATTGATTTTTTCTCTCCGCATCATCATAATTGTCGTACAATTGAAAAACACAAAATTTTCAAAAATGGTTATTTTAACCCCTCCCCTATTTTGGGCGTAATAAACGCTTCGAAAAGTGTTTGAAGGTTTTATCTCATAGGAAACTGAACGAAGAAAATTTTTTTACTGATCTAATTTACCCCTACTCATACTCCTTTCGGAGCTATAACCAAAAAACCACTTTATTTAGAGGTTTTTGTCCTCTCGCACATTTAGCTGAAGGGGTAAGGGATGCAACTTTTAGAATGTTACGTAGGAAGGCATTCTTCGCATGCATGGTATAAATCATCTTTCCTGTAATTTTTTCTAGGTCCGAACCAAAAATCACTGGGCTATAAGTGTTATCGTTGCGGGCGGTAGTTGAAAAATACACGTTTTTATTAAAACTTCATTTTTTTTCAGCATGTTGCACCCTCTAAAGGGAGTTTGAAAAAATTATATGTTGTACCTAAGGGTATGACGAAGTTATGAATAAAAATTCTGCGATGGCACCCCCCAAAAAATTGTTCAATTTTTTTTGAAATTTTCAACCCCCCCCCCAAAAAAAATAGGGAAAAAATTTCAAAAAAATTTTCAAAAAATTATCATATGAACATACATGTACTATGTATGATCTGTGAAAATTTCAAAAATTTTCCCCTGTTCTTTCTGGAAATATCGCGAATTGAATTTTAGCATATAATGTGCGATAATTCTGGAAGGGGTGGGGTAGGAGGTCAAAAATTTAGGTGGAATTTTTTTAGGTCCAAAGTAACATTTAGAACCACTTTTAACCAAATTTGCGTCAAGGGCCGATTTCACCAACTTGATGGGGGAGGCCCTTTTGAGAGATCTATCAATTTGGGTCTATTTTGAATTTTTGACTGGAACTTCGATGAGTCAAATTGTAGTCTCCAACCAACAATACAAAGTTGGAGCTTTTTAGATGCATTTAGTAAGGAGGAATGAACGACTCAAAATTTTTGGCTCGATCTTTTCCAACAACATTTAGGAGGCTGAAATTTGGATATGTTGATATTCCAATTTACTTTATAACATGAGACCATAATGAAAAATCGTAAGAGTTTTGAAATTAGTCCAGCACCCTTTTAAATAAGTGAAATGTCATTTTGAGTCGATTCAAAAATCTGAGAAGACTACGGTTAGAGATTTCTAATGAACATAATTTCAGTAAATTTTAAGTGATAATTTATATCCATATCTGCTATTCACTATAGTTTAACATATAAATATACACACACATGTATCGAAATGGGAATTGCGACCAATCAACTACAGATGATCTGAAGGGTAATGTTATGAAGTATGTCGACTCTACTCCCCTTCCCAAAACAGGTAGGCTATCACAACCTAACCTTTCACTAAACACTCAGCTAAAAAGAGATATTTTCCTAATCTTGAAAAAAAAAAAAAAAACAACTAACACCCTTGACGATTATACAAGCCCGCTTAGTTATTTTCACGTTCATTGGTAAACCTCAAATTAATGTAAGAAAGAAGAAGTCGACACTTGAGACTCATTCAACACATCAACGACCGTTTTTAATGTTATTGTATACGTGTGATAGGTAAACCAATATTCGTTTCGACACAATGGCTAAAATGAGGGTAGAACACAGCTAGAATTCAGGTAAAAAGGATAATCCTCGGTTTTGCTAACATCCGAGTCGATTCAAGTGTATCCATTCTTTACGGATGGCTTTTAAAGAAAAAGATCCCCTTTTCGGAAATGTTTACAATTGGATCAATGACTTAACGAGCCAATATAAATATCAAAAATGTCAATGTTTATACAAGCCCTTACCGATAATTAATACACGGTAACTAATCAAATTCCAATTTCTAGCGCATTCATTCACATAGGTACGAGAGAAAAAAATCTCAGACTATACGATACGTTGGAAAAACATTCATCAGCGCAGGACACGTACGTATTATCGTTAATAATAAAATGCAACTCGTTAACCGGTACTCAGTGATTAAGATTAATCGAAGAAATCATCAGCCTTGATATAATACAACACGTGTCGTTAATATCCGATTGGTGGGCATGTAGGTACTTTCGGAGAATACTATTTGGTTAAACGATAAAAATGACAATTTCATTGTATCCATTGAAATTTAAAACAATAAGTCAGTAATTACCGTTCCAGTTGCAGGTAAATTCGTGCGATACTGTGTTTAATTGATAAATGGAGAAATATGGGTTACTTCGGGTTAAAGTAAACTCTAAATGTACGATACTTCATACTACACTACTACAGTACATAAGTACATTGCTATCTCTACATATAGTAATGATGTAAAAAATCCAATAGAAAGCATTGACTAGGAGACGCCACATTGCACTATCTTCGTCGCGCTTATTGTATCCGTCGATATTCTTTTTCTACTAATTTACTGTTTCCTTTTCTTTCTTTTTCTCGTACCCTCTCGGTCACACGCGGTGCCATCGTTATATCTACTATCTCCTTTACATACAGTATTATATACGTGTGCATTCGTATTCGTTGCACACACAAGCACTAGGCAACGAAAGAAGGCTAGATGACGCGTATACGTGTACACACACACACGCTTTAGAAAAAAAATCCACTAAACAAGTTTCCGGCCAATCCTAAAATTCTATCACAACCGTAGCATGTCTTACACTGGTTAACGAAACGAAGCAAAAATATAGTTTCATTTTTACCTTTAAAAACACACGAGCGTTCAAATTTCATTTTTCACTATGAGTCTTCCTCAAGGCCGGGGGAAAGGGAGGGACAGAGGGAGCACATTGCCCGCAGCCCTAGGTTCTAAGAAGATACAGCGATCAACACTTTAGGTTTTAAAAAATTTTTCAATAACAATTATCGGTTTTTTCCCCTCAAACTTTCGTTATATTGGTTCAACTCAGAGATATAGAACCAGCTGCGGGGCTATGGGAGAATTCTCCGCAGTTTTTTCAGTCATCATTCAATAAACTTATTTCTCAAAATAAAGATATTGGTTGGAGTCTTTGAAGTCGTGCAACAGACTAAACATATCATCGATGAAAAATTTTAAAATCACTCGACATTTTAGAGTATGCTTGTCCTTTAAAAATATTAACGTAGAAGTATGAATTCAGTTTTAGGAGGTAATGAGATGAGGATCTTGATAGTTTTGTATTTACCTGAAAATTCGATTCCAAAAGAATTTTTTTACATAGCCTAAAATTTTTCAGTTCAAGTATCAGGCACACTAACAAAATACTATGACAGATCTGTAAATTTTAATTTGTTAATTTTGACGGAAAGTTCGAAAACAATACACTCGTGTCCCAACACGATACCATAATTATAGACCAGCTGCATCGCCCACTTGTACCTGCTGTCTGAGCATAACCAAGTATCAGGCCGCCAGCTCTCCTACCAAGGAGCGAAGCCGGGGCTAGATTTCGAAGATAGTCGGGCCCAGAGACCCAACGACGAGGATACACCCCATCAATACGAGCTTGTGCCAAGAGTTATGAGGCTCTTCAGACTGCTGAGAGGCGGCTATCAAGCAGTTTGTTCGGTAATTTAGATCTAGCTCGACAGTAAACTCCCGTGTAACCACAGCCCAATCGAAACCAACACCAATACCATGGGCCGAGGGGACCACGATTCCGAGGTTCGGTAAACTCGCGAGGCGGCCGCCAACAGGAGACCCTAACTGTTCTCAGTACCGCACTGCTGGTCAGCTCACCAGGCAGCAAGTTCGGAAAAATAAAAAAGAAGCATTTCCTAAGGAACTGGATAACATTCAAGACAGAGTTTCCGTAAAATTCTCATAAGGTGACTTCTCTTATTGCCACATAGGAGTAGTTAAATATACCACGTCTGATTTGAAGTTTGGTGATGGTCACTTCTGTTCTTCGATCTATGAGTCCAGTACATCTGGATCATAGAAAAATTTTCAACAAAGACTTTTTCCATAAATATGTTGAGTTGTGGAGATTAGTTTCACTAACAACATTCTAAAAGTTCTCATTTCTGTAATTTTTTCGTTATATCTCCTCAGGGTTTGATTGCAAGCCAAAAATAGTTCAGTTCAATTTTGTTCTACATTAAATTTCCTACAAGTTCCGCGAAAAAATTTTCTGCTCTAATCCACAAGTGGAGAATTAACAGCGTTTGAAATTTGATACTTTGGGACTTCATTACAATAGATTTCAGTTGTGCTATGGGACATTATAGGTATATTATGAGAACGAAAAATCTATATACGACGACTTGTGACTACATACCAACCTGATCATGACTCTATGAAGGTTTCAGCTCCCTTCCTTCACCCACAAATACATACCTACCTAAGTATAAATATTTTCGTGAAAATAAAATGCACTTAATGTATAACATAGCTATACATAACACCTTCCAACTAAATACCAACTTCACGTAGGCTTCACTGCTATCTCCCCTCTCACATGTAGTCTAGATTTTTGGACTTGGAGAATGTCTTACGTAAATGGAATTTGGTAATAAGATGAGACTAAGATGATAAGAAGTGAAAACTTTTTTATTAAAGATTTTGAAAGAAAAATGTATGAACGAAAAAAATAACAAAACTCTGAAATCAAAAAAACAAAAAAACAAAAAAAAGAAGATAAACTCGAAAAAGAGATAATTCATGCTGAATATTTTTAGAATAATTTTTCATCTACATTTTTAATTTTACTTCTTAAAAATAGATGAGCTAAGTGCATTCGTACAAAAAATCACAAGGTACATTTCACCTCACCAAACGTACTTCTCGTCAAGACTAGCGTGATGATATTTCGCACTGGGCACGATACGTATGTTGACTCGGCTTTTAACATTTTATTAGAGGTTACTGGAAACGTTATTTCGAAGACTAAATTGGTTATTTAAATAACTACTGTTTTGGATTCCTGCCAAGTTCCATAATCTTTTAAATGATATGGGCAAAAAAATCCGTAATGGTTTACATCAATACCAATTTAGTTCTTTACAATGCAAATTAAAGGAAAACTTGGCCAATATAACAGCAAATTTTCTTTTTCACCGTGGCGCAAGTACCAAGGAGTTATGAGATTTCTGCGAAATAATTCGTCCAAGTATTGGTGGCTCGGCGTAAATAAGAATTTCTATAAATGTTTTCGCATTGCTCACATATTCGAATGAGCTTAACAATACAACTTGCTTTATTTGGTAACAAATTAAATATCTATAGCAGGTTGCGCTGGCATATCAAGTACGAGTAGTAATACATAATGAAGTCATGTACCGCTGTATATATCGTTTGTATACATTGGAATTCTACAATCCTTCAATCATTCGTTATAGTATATATTTGGCGAACATCATGAACATAAATGTTTCTATCAATGCTTGGCGTTAATGCAATATGGAAAGAAGCATGACTACGATGATAGGTTTCATGTGAAAAAAATATAAAATCTATTATCTACACCAACTACTGGTTAACAAGTTTCAAAGGACTGCTTTACCATTCTCACCTTATTCCCCTTCGATTACAAATTTTTGTAATTTTATCCTACATACGAATATTCATGCATCGGAATTTTTTTCCATTTCAAGGTTCGCAAGGAAAAATGTTAATTCCTAGGTCAGTATATAATAATTTACCGATGAATGAAACATTTACAATTTTTTTTCCTCGTGGCATTCGCTACTTTAATTATTTTCCTTCGTGTAATTGCCGACTGCGCCAAGTCGTGATTCCGTAATAAAACGGTTTCTTCGCATTTTGCAAACATTCAAATTTTCAACCAAGGTTATCGACGACGCTTTCAAACTCGTAACCACTTCTTCTGCTTTGGCGAGCTGAGAGCACGTTCTCTTCGGTGTACTTAATCGTCGAATAAGGCTAACCCATTTACGATGTACGCGCACATACGTGAGGCGTGGATATTGCGAGAGTCGAGATGGCGAGAAAACGCTATAGGTCACCCGTGTATTATATTTATAGTAATATTGTTGTAACGGTACTGTAGGGTTTCAGCGAGTATTACTCTACGCACAGGCTATGTGACGGATGTATTTAGTACGTGGTATTTTGTTTAAAATGAGTACCACTCGTTCACTGCACCGGTTATAAATAATGAATTTACCACATATGAGAGCACCAAATCAACTTCGCAAAGAAATGACCAGTATGGATATTTTGAAAATATTTCTAAGAAAAATAGTCTCGGTTCTTCTACCGTAGGGGCACATAAAATAACGACTAGAATTGAGACAGAGGTGATTTTTTTTTGCTCATTGGGTATTACTTTTGTGAACTGATTTTCAAACAAAAATAAAAAAAAACATACAAAATTAATTTTTAAAAATATATACATATTTTGGGATTTTTTACTTTTTAAACATTAGGAATGAGGAGTCTATATTAGGTTGCGCAACTGAAGTTACATTATATGGAGGAGGATTTTCTGTATTTCCATCTACGAGCCTGGGATTATTGGAGTATTTTCAGATATGTTGAGATTGAACTTGATTAGTATAGTACTTTGATTATTATTTTAAAATTCTTCAAGATAGAATTTTCAGATGCTTAATCGTAAGAAAATTTGAAATTCTCACCAATTTTCAAAACGATGATCATAAATAAACATTAAGGTATTCAAAGGGTGTAGGGAGGGAGAAGAAATCTTAAGCTATTGAGCGATTAAAAAAAATCATGAATCATGTTTTCAGGGCATTTAAAAATTAAACATTTTTATCAACATAAAGTCGTCAATGTTTCACGACATTCTTTTGATTACACAAAATAAAATATTTCAAAATGAGTAGAATCAAGTTTTTTACAAATTAAAAAAGCCAATTAATAAATAATAAAAAATAAAATAAAATACGTAAGCAGCCATGCCATATTACTGGAGCTGAGTGGACCATATCTAGTCTTCTTTCTCTTTTGAACATCTTTGTTTTCTCTAATGTTTGTTTTCAGCATTTATTTATATTTTCAGATGTTTAAAAAAATACATATATATATTTTTGAAAATTTTTCAATTTTCAGACGCACAAGAAAAAATAACAAATCTCAATCAAGTCCAGGCCCGACAAAACTCGCCCCATTCCCTCGCATACCTTCCTGATCAAAATACTGTAACAATTAGATCAAAATAAATTTTCATTTTCAATAGCAACAGAAAGTGGTTTGAAAACCACGATAAAAAAAGTACAAGTCACGAGCACGAGATCGGGAAGCCTCACATCCTTCAATATCAACGAGCTATCCACTTTTCGGACAAACTTTACGCATCAATATACCTAAAACAGACAGCTTAACCTTATGAAATTTCACCGTCAAACTTACTTCAAACTTCTAATAAACTCGCTTTAAATCGTTTACGTTGATAATTTCCATACAAGACTGAAAAACGGTTTTATCGGCGATTATATTCATTACCTGTAATTTTCTTGCTAAATGTAGTGGAACGAATCCGCCGTTTTCGAAATTGATAAAAGCGATTAATTTCGTACACAAACTCTAATAATAATAGGATGCCTGAAACGCCCTGTGTAGATTATAATTTCGAAAATTTCATCGAAAATTACAACAAGAAAGTTTTGTTCGTAAAGTCTTTGGTTTTAGATGGTGAAGAAATGAAATATTTTTACAACGACGGCTAAGATTTCACTAGGACCTCTTCACGACTCTTGGAAAAGACAGTAGATCTGTGGCAATAAAAAAAAAAACTTGAATAAGTTGAGTGAATTTTATTCATCCTCTCTTCTCCCTCCTCCCAACAATCATTCTTTCTGTACGATCCCTCATCTATATTAGTACATTCATTTGTTACTTAAATTTATTTTTTGACTTCTACTGAAAGAGCTTTTACACGGGTTCCTATAGGTGGTTTAATATTTATCGTTATTTAATACAAAAATTCGTCGAATTACCCACTTAATATCGTAGCTCGTGGTTGATAATTTGGCAGGTACGTATTCAACTGTTACTTAGGTGGGTTGTATTTTCGCCTACGATTATTCAGAGGTGTTAGATTTGAAAGAGACTTATAGCTAATTTTTCCTAAATAAGAGTTACTTCGTTCTAGTGTTCAATTCTTCGCTGAATCGAAAGGTTTTTGGACTTTTGTATGAGGCATAAAAAAATTAATAAATTCTTATTTCGTTTCTGAGCGATTAAAATAAATTTTTAAGCCCAGAGGTCGAGTATTCTATCACGTATTCAAGCTTTGGGAACTTTATGTGTACATAGGTCACAAAAAAAAACGTTATTAGTCTAAACTACCAATTATAAATTATCGAAACTAGCGTGATAATCGAAATTCCGTGAACTACTAATTAAGAAACGCGTTAGTATAGCTAATATTACACAGGATCAGCGAATACGTTGACATTGACAATAATCTCGCATACCTAAACTAATCGAATCGTAGACGACATATTCGAAGCGTAAAATTATGTATATGACGACAAAATACAGTATACCTACGAACGCATTTTTAACGGTTTTGTACGACTAGTTGGATAGGACGTGGCTGGCTTCTTATCGGCAGTAGGTTCTGTATGCTTTATCTTATCACAATGATTGCCCTTATCGTCTCCCAGTTGACTGACGTTCTTTTTTTTCAGAACTCGAATTAGGTACTAAAAGTCATTTTTCAGTTGTAAAGATAAGACCACATGTGAGAACATTCGCACCACGGCGGCCTCCAATTACTATGGAGACTGTAGCGCATACGACGAACGACGATAGAAAAACGTGGCAACTTCTCTAAATTAATTTTAACCAATGAAGAACAAATTCGCGCGATAAAAATATTACTCGCAGTAGTTTTTATCGGCGCGACGCAATTTTCCTTGCATAATTATATTGCGGCCAATCCCAAAAATGCAGAATAAATAAAACTCGATTCGCAATTTAATAAAGTCTCGAAAAAACCGTCGTCGATGATTTTTCTCGCTTCGGAGCCAGTTTGTTCGATTAACTGTTGACAGTCTACATTTATTTTTAAACTAAATTCTAGTTCTAAATTACATTATAGATTGGTATTTTTATTGGTCGAGTAAGTCGGTTCGTTAATACACTCCACCGCTAACGAGGAGCCAAAAGGATCGAATGGTAATCGGAAGACCAAGGTATGCTCACTCATTGATGAAATATTCCCCATATTAGGAACCACTTCATTACCAATAGGTTTATTAAAATTTGCCATTTAATATGCAAAACGATTTTTTTCCAATTTAGATTCGTTTAAACTCTGTAACGGTAAAATTCAAAAGCAAACATGCAATAACGAAAGTTCTTGAGTTGAAAATTTGAACCATATAATCATTTTTTCACCGAAAATTTTAAGTTTTTGAGAAAATGTCTAAAAAAGAAAATTTGAAATGAAAGAAACAAAACTACATTTCAGGCTTTGACGTGACACATACACGACAATATTAGACTTTTTTATAGATTATAGCGAGAAAAAATTTCTTTCGATCTTCAAATGAACCCCCCAAAATCTATCTTCCAATAAAATAATATTAATGCGTCACAAAAGGCTTTTTATTCTAAAAGAAATTCTAGTGATGGAAATTAAATTTAAATCAAATTAATTATAATTCATTAAAATTAAATTATTCAATATCTTGATTTAATATTAAATTAATAAATTAATTAATAATATATATACATTTTTTAACTAAATTAATTATAGAGATGTATAAAAATAAATTAAATATTTAAAATTTAAAGAAGTTTAATTGATTCAAAATATTAAAATTTAATATATTAATTTTTATATTCAATTTTCTTCGCATTCGGAGGTCGTGTGAAAAAAAATCTTCGAGAATCAAAACATGACCTCTTAAGACAAAAAAAATTATAAATTGCTTGGAACCAAAATTACTAGCATGTTGGAGAAAAATTCCATGGGTGATTTTTTAATTAAAAATGATAGTAATTACAACCCATTTGATTTGGAGGGAAAAAGTCGTGAGAAGGTGTATTTAAATCTTTGATTCATACTATTTGTAATCGTATGGCAAATGCCAATTTTTTTTTGGTAAATATATACCTCCTCCTACCCTGCTCAATGTCAGCGAATATGGGCGAAAATTGCTAAAAATTTGGTGACAGACTCACAGACTCTTCATGTGAATGCCCACAGATTTTTTTAGTACGAAATTACGATAAACATAAATTTTGAGGAACGGTGTAGGGAAAGGAATTATCTGGTAATTTTTGTTCATCATAGTCTCTATGAAAGGTTGAGGAAATGATACCAACATATCTAAATTTCAACTTCCTGAGTGAACTTGGAGAGGAGTTAGATCCGAAAAAAGCATTTTGAAAAAGTTTTGAGACATCAAAATTTCTGAATCTTACATATCTTTTCACAAAATCAACCTAAAAACCAAAACTTCGTACGTGGATTTAGTTGGAAACAGTGGTGTAGCTAGGATTTTTTTTGGTTAGGCACAAGGTGGGCCACAGAATATCGTACGTAATTTAGTTGCCTTTTTTGGGGGCGGGAGAGGGAGATACTATTACGAATCAAAATAAATTACACAAATTACAGAATGGTCAACTACAAAAATTTTATTTTTCACAAAAAAAAACAACTTTAAAAAAATCAATATAAAGTAAAAATTATTAAAAATTTGAAATAATAAATGAGTTATTAATATTAAAATAAAATATTTTATATATTCAAATAATTGTATCATAATAAAATAAATTCTTAAGATTATGGTTAAATTTAAATAGAATATTTTTTTTTTATTTAAAAAATTTATATAAGTTCTTAATATAATTGTTATTCTTAAAGAAATTAAAATTAAATAAAACAATGCGACGATTTTCATGTTTCAAAGCCAATCGCTCCACAAAATCATACAAATCTGAAGATTTGGTAATTTTTTTTTTCATCCTTATACATCTTCATCGTTTTGAGAATGAGTTTGAGTTCAGCTTTCAACATTTCACAATCGGCTTCATAATGCTAAGTTATAGGCTCTAACGACAAGTAGGATGAGAGAGTTTCTTGTAGGCTAATGCCCTTGAAACCTACGTCACACTACGCTAAATATAATAGACCTCAAGTTTTTTATTTTATAACCATTTAATTTAGTTATCGGTTACTGTGAATGTGATATTTTTCTCGTTACACGATAGTATCGTGCACAATTTTTCAATTTTGGTGGCTTGAATCGGGTGTAGCTACGCCCCTAGTTGGAGACCATAACTTCTTGAAATTGAGTCAAAATGAAAAAAATGGCAAACAGTCAAAATTTGAGGGAGGCTTGACGAACCTCAAATAGCTCAAATTTGACGAATGTAGGCTCATATAATGGCTGAAAATAAGGAGTATACTAAATCT
This sequence comes from Phenacoccus solenopsis, assembly GCA_009761765.1. Classification (NCBI taxonomy): domain Eukaryota; kingdom Metazoa; phylum Arthropoda; class Insecta; order Hemiptera; family Pseudococcidae; genus Phenacoccus; species Phenacoccus solenopsis. Next base: position 30,629,321 of record CM019752.1, read on the forward strand.
CAAGTCCACCTTCACACGTCATATTGGAGTAGAGAAGGAAGGGTGTCATTCTCAAAATGTGTTGGGGAGGAAAGAAAAGGTCAAACATTTTCGATCATGGTCACACACGAAAGAGTTAGCTTATATGATTAATATATTCAATAATTCTAATTGCAAGTTCCCATGTAGGTTTAGAGAAAAAAGCCTTTTAGAAGTGAAATTACGAAAGGAAATTTCATGAATGTATCGTCCCAATCTCCTCATCAAATGTATTTCGAAAGCTGAAACTTTATATATGAAGATCATTGCAAACCATAACACAAACTTTTCAATTTAGGTAAAAAATGAAAGGGATAACGTCTCGTGATTAACTAAGACATGGAAAAGCATAAAGGTTTCCTTTTTCCTTTCTTATCCATTTTGGATTTTTTGTTTGTGAACCAAATCGTATGATGAGGATTCTTATTTTTCAAATTCGTTCCTTCAATTTGCCTTTTATCCAAAACTGTTTGCTATCTGATATCATCATCAACAACAACAACAACAACAATAACAACAACAACGAGATAATATTGCTCACTCCGATGAAATGTCTGTTCATACCTTTCATAAAAAAAATCACTACAGCACCCTTGACCGATCAACATGAAGCAATCAAACAGAAAAATGACACTCTTATTCTTCGGTATATTACACGAAATACCCGAATGCACAGGCTGAACAGCTGAAGACTAGAAAATCGGAGACTACACCGGCTTAACTCCCCATCCAATGCGCATTAAATTATTCATACAAGTCCAAACACCGTGGTAATATCCGAAGAAAAATCCTTTCTGAAATGCGACATCGAATTAAATCAATCGAACGAGTACGTCAACTAGGGTATTATAAGGTTTCCTAATCCTTACGGAAAATAGTGGTCATACCTTACGAAGACCCGGTATTACGTAATATCCCTTAGCATCGCATCTCTCATTCCACATTCAAGCCATAAACGCAGACTAGTAATAAAATAACTATGAGCGGATAGAGCTAATAAACGATCTTGTCCACCTTCAATAGAAAATACAACCTTTCTCAGTGGCTCGTACATTCTAATACAAAACATATCTTTGAATGCTTCTTGAAAAAAAGCCATCTCAGCGTTCGAAAAAATACCCTCGAATAGGTAATCGGAAAACTCATGTATTCGAGAAAATACGCCACTTATAATCATTCGATGGAAAATTACTCAACTGGACGCGGTCTTGTTTATACGTGGAAAACAGTGAACGCTGAAAATTTTATATTCGGCAAGTGCGACTGGCATTCTTAGTTTTTGAGATTAGAATTTATACAAATTCTCGGACAAATGTTCGATATGTAAATTAGCCAGCGACAAGAAAGCAATTGAATACAAACGGCCACTTAAGAATATAATAAAATGCGAACCACTCGGTCCCAGCTACGTTAACGGGTTTAAATGTCGGTAAATTTAATTTTTATTCCTTTTCATCCTGTGGCCAGTTCTGAATTCGTAGCTATTCCACGTCACCATCGATTTAACAACGATTGGTCCGAATGAGCAACTCAAAATATTACAGTAAGGTTTACGAATGAAAATTGCTCTTGTAATAAAATTCATTTATCATAAAAATATACTGATGCGCGTCAAGTCAGTTAAGCGAGCAACAATATCGATAAGTTATCTCACTTTCGTACACCCGAATACCGGATGTGTTTAAAAATATAGCATAGTGAAAAAATAAGTTCCAAAATCCAACGTTTCCGATTTATTTTGAAGACGGTAATTCATAATAATTTTCATTCGGAGAAAAAAAAAGATTAAACTTGGACGTATTATTTTTTTCCTCTTCATCCGTACGCACGATATTACAGACATTTACTGTATATGTCCCCTACAAAGAAGTAATATATGTCTCAACATGTGCTTTCCCACGAGGAGGCCTTTCCTAATTTCATCTTCAGCAACACATGTTGAATAAATTAATAAACTCGTTTTCATGTCTCAGTCTATAATTAGTATAGAGAACGAACACTTGAACAACACTCGCGAATAATATATTTTCATCGAGTACTTGAGGTTTTTTCTTTCTTCGTTTAACTCGTCTTAATTAAAGAAAGAAAGAAAAAAAAACCATCGTAAGATTCGGCTCCACTATAGCAAAAGTGTTGTGGTTTTTTGAAAATCCCAATTGTAATATACTTAGCTGTAATGTTCTCCCAGCGAATTCTAATAAAAGTTGGTTGTCGTATAACAGTAATTTCATTATTTTAAATTCGATACCAACTACTCAGCGACTTTAAATATACTATTACCGAACATCGACTAATTTATTAACTATGCAAGAAAACCAGTGATATCCATTTACACGCAGATACCGTTAAACTAGTAAATGCTCGAGGTATTTCAATCAACGATGAAAAGTGCTAGCCAGTAATTCGCTATTCGCGTATTATTTCATTGGTACGTCTTACCAAAAATTAATAGGACGAGTAATTCTCGTCGAATATCGTTAAAGAAAATGATTACATCATACTTCTGAAAAAAATTATTCTTTCGGCCTACTATTCAAATTACGATGAAGTAACTGTTGCTACTCGCTCGTATAATGAATAGAAAATAGGTATACGATTATTTGTCACATTACTTCGAAATTATAAGAGTTAGTTTCGACAGAATAGTTACAGAGGAAAACGCTGATTGGATTTTCAAACATTAATCACGTAGATAATCTTATTCCTTCGATATGAACGGATGTAAAAAGCTACATCGGACTTTCTCAGCTTAATTAACGACTGTTCTGTAAAGAAGGTATTTTCACAATTCATTATAAAGTAAAACCTATATCTCGAAGAACTTCAAAGTTGATGCGTATTTGTATATCACGTTTCCAATGATGGATTTTTTTTTGCGACTTCCAATAATTTTCTTTTAATCTTGAGGGAAATTTGAAGACGAAATGATTCATCAGTATTCCATCTATACAGCTTTTGTGAGTCTCCAGACACTCATTAAGGTTTGGATCAATCAACGCGAAATTATTGTCGGTGCGCAACCTCGCTCGGTTGTTAAGGAATTAGTAATGCGCACGCAACGGCTCAGTACTTTGCGCACGCAATACACTTAGCGTTATATTAATCAGAAGCGTCTGGTCGTAACCTTGAAATTCATGAATACATGTGTCCAGTAAGCATAAAATATTTATCATTTAAGTCAAACGCGACAGTACCTTCTAATTCCGGATTTGAGGTAAATATGGTTCGTTTTCGAATCGGTATATGTAATTATTATGAGAACAGTTTTAAAAAAATTAAGATAAAAAAATTTGAAAGTTGAGTTACTTTTGATCAGGTTCAAAGAAAAGTACGTTGTCTTATTTGTAGTTCAAGGATATTAGATAGGAAAAAAATATCAGTTCGATAAGCTCAACATATTTGAAATTAAACACATTGATTTCCTCAAATTCAAATAAATAAAAGAATAAAAAAAAGGTAATTTTTTCAGGAAAGTCTAGACACGCTCAAAATAAGTTTTCCCAATATCTTGCGACGGTGATTCTCGATGACAAAAAGAGTAGATGTAAAAATATTCTATCCTCACTATTACGTAAAACAAGTTTTTTTTTTTTCAATAAGCGGTATAAAATCGAAAATATGTTTGTAATTTTCTTAAAAGTAGCTGCGATGTTTATACGTAGAAAGGACTCTCCAAAATGTTCACAGATAAGAAGTGAATCACTTGAAGTTTTTTTATTTTTCAGAAACTGAAATGTTATTTTGTTGGTTCTTCAAAAAGTCGAAAAGACTTGGAAAAAAAATTCCATTAATTCAAGTCCTTCAGCAATATTTTAATCGATCAATTTTCATCCAACATCATTATAAAATGTGTAGGAAAGTAAAGGTACTTTCATTCAACTATTTAAAAACCTCGAACGAAGTACCAAAAATGGTACTCTAGACAGTGGTGAATATATTATTAAGTGGAGCACCTCCTCACGAGTAATTTAGAAATGGGAGAATCTGTCACATTTCCTTTGTTATAACTGTATTTGGCGAAAATTGATCAAATTAAACAACTCTTTAGACAACAATTTATTACAAGTACCGACCGATGAATACTTGAGAGAGATCAACAACCAAAGAATTTTTAATTCCTACTACAGCTATTTAACAAATTTAACCAAACCAAAATCGACTGTAGTTTAGTTAAAAATTTGGAATTTTGATAAGAGAATTATTTCGCCAATCGAAATGTTAACTAGAGATGTTTTGGGATTTTGACTTCAGCTATTGTATGCTAAACTTTGATCAGCTAAGGATTCACGTTTCTTTCAATAAATTAAAAATTTGAATGTATAGGTAATTTCTATAAAATGCTATCTCTGAAACTGAACTCCTCTTCACGAATATCATTGTCAACAATTTTAATAAGATCGAAAAATTTAGCTACAGCTAGAAAAACGCAGCATGGTTGTCAAGTTTCCTTCTCATTCCCAAGTTCCTTGAAGTACTGGATGAAAAAAAAAACCCAAATGACAAAATACTACAAATGAAAAAATGTTCAGACCAGTTCAGCGGAAGTACGTAAATATTTTCACAATGGCATATTACTGTTCCTCGAAATGACTGAAAATATTTTAAACTGGAACTACTAAATAAAAATACCAACATTTTCAAAATTCTTCCATTATGCTTCTAACCTAGAGCTCTACATGACGTAGGAAGCTAGGAACGTATAAAAATAAATAGGCAAGTAAAATCAATCGTTCTCTTTACTTTTTACCTTAAAAATTTACGAACTTCAACGTTCTTCACTAAACGGTTATAAGTTTTATCCGGTAAATTTCTAAAAATCCACGAAACATGTTTCAAATATTTACATTAGATTTATAAATTATTCATTTTTTTTCTTTCACTTTACAAATATACTTATAACAAAAATAAAAGAAAACCAAGTTCATTAATTTTCAATCTCCTTCCATTTTTAGGTAACAATATGTTCTCAATACATAATATGAAACATTTATCGCAAAACACACAAATTTCATTTACATTTTTTGTGCCTTTAATTTTTTAGCTAAGTTATTAATTGAAAACGAGTTTTTATTGGAGTTTTTAGTGAAAGCGATAGCAATTACTGTCGTCCTGATTAAGGATGATGGGTTCTGCAAATATACTCAGCTGAGTTTTCAACTCGAAAACAATAGGTATTACAGCCTACCTGATTAGGAATTTGAGGGGTCGGGGAGGGCAGAGTCTTCAAATCGTTGCGTTTCGAACCATTTGCATCATATTATTTTTGTCTCACCATGCGGAGCGCCGGTGGGAATGGATGAAAATTATTGAAAATGTGAGTAGAGACTTTTTGTGGAAATATCGAAAAGCACTTCTTCGAATTTTTAATTTCCTTCAAAATGGTAGATCACTTCAATTTTGAGAGGAATTGAAATATTTCCTTCGAGGTCTCAGAATGAAAATGTATCAAGAACGCTAGCATAGACAATTTTCAGCTTTTTACGCGAATTTGGATGGTCACCTAGAGTAGAAAAAGGCTTTCAGAAGAGGTTTTGAGTCATGAAAGTTTTTGAATTTCTTATACCTCTTGACCAAAACCACCTAGAAACTTCTAACTATGTATGTGTAGTTAATTCGGGACCACTTGGTGTAAGACTCTTCGTGTGGATACACAAAAAAATTTTTTTCAAATTTTTGATTCACCTCAAAATGGCGATATATTCAAATTATGAGAAACGGTGCAGTGAGAGGAAATATCTCAAAATGACTGTTCATGGTTTTGTATGAGAAAATGAGACAATGATACCAAATCTACAAATTTCTACTTCATAAAAAACCGGTTTTTTCAAAAGGGTTTATTATATTAATTAAAATTTTCAATTGTATTTAATTATAAATGAATATAAAAAATGATAAAAAAAATCATTTAAAATTTACGAGTAATAAAAATTTTTGATATTATATATCTCCCCACCGAATCGACCAAGAAACTCAGAACTTCGTATGTGCATTTAAATAAAGACCAAAACATTGGGCGTTGAATTTGAGTCAAGATGTATAGAAAATGGCATAAAGTCAACATTTGAGGAAGGCTTAAGGAACCTTAAATAAATCCACCATTATACGTGATACTGAAAGGAAGAAAAAAAGACGGTGATTATCATAATGTGGGGGGGGAGGGTGGGTAACAAAAGATTAAAAATTTCTGATTATAGGGTGATACATGACTAAATGAATGTCAGTAACCAACATATTGCAATTTCAACATCCTACGTGAATTTAATGAAGGGTCAGCACAAAGAAATAGCATCTCCTCATTCCGCAAAAAATCAACCTAGAAAATTCAAACTTAGTAAGTGGGATTTATGTGGACTTGAAATACCTATGACCTTTTGAATTTTGATCCTTACAGATTTAAAATGACGAATCATCAAAATTTGAGGAAAGCTTGAAAAGCCTCAAATAGCTGAAAGTTGACAAAGATGAGCTTCCGTAATTTTTAAAGACCAGAAATACTATATATCCAAAATTCAACTTTTTAGGTAATTTAGGAAGCTTTAAGGAGAAAATGAGGCAATCATACCAACGTCTCCAAATTTCTGCTTCATAAGTGTATTTGGAGGGGAGTTAAATCAAACAAGGATTTTTTTCAAAAGGTACTAAGTTATAAAACTTTTGCATCTCGTACACCTCTCACAAAATCGACCTAGATTCTGTACTGGTTTTGGCTGGTGGGCAAGGAAAAGGCAGTGATGTAGTCAAGATTTTCTCCAAGGCGCGAATCCGATATTTGCATAAAAGAAACAATTTATTGGTACAAAGAGAAAAGTATGGTAACGGTATCTAGAGGACATCCACGGTTCCGATTAACATCAACGTTATTAGTTAGGTATTTAAACCTACGAATACGTTCGCGTTGTGTGTGCTGACTATCGAACAGCCAAAACCTTATGTAGTACTTCGCACACCAGTTTACCTGCGAGAAGTAGTTGGGAAGCGAAGCACTACATCATCATGGTGGGGGGAGTCAGACTTCCAAGTCAATTTCGAAAATATTTTTGCAAAGCAAAGTATATCTTGGGTTGGGGGTGGGGTGTTCAGAAATATAAAATACTGGAATCTGAAAACGTGATTTTAATACAGATAATAAACTTCAAATAACAGTAAATGAGGAATTCTTTATTAAATCGAATCCACAGGTGATGTCGATGTTATGATGAGGTGACGCAATATTTTTTGGAAAAACACGCTAAAATCATTTTATGTATCAGTGTGCTAACGAAATCAATTTCATCAATCGTAGGTACAAATTTAATATCAATTTTTTAGAAAAATTTCTGACCTTATGGGGGGGGGGGTCCAAACCCCCAGAACTCCCTTGGTTACGCCACTAGGAAAAGGTAAACAACATTATTTTCAAATGCGAGCGAGCCCGATTAAAAACTCAGCTCCAATAATGCTGCATGGCTGCTTACGTATAACTGCAAAAACTGTTTCCTACGCACCATCTTTCTCTGACCCATAGAACTATTCGACGACAGACACACAAAAAGACACCATTTACACATACATCAGAAACACTCCACATATGGAAAATATAGAGTATCCAGTCTCAACTTCCCATTCGTTACGCCATTAAATAGCGAGTACGTTTAAATTTAAACCGATGCTCGCACTTGAGTTTTAATCATTTCATCCTTCACCCAACGCCATGAAAATGTAATTAACAAAAGCATCGAGTCAATTCGAACGTATGCGTTCAACTAGTAGCACGTTTTTTTTTCACTACAATGCATACATTTGTAATAGACATCGGCACATCGGTAATCCAGATGTTGAAGAAATAATTTCACATAAATATTTTCGAAGGCAGGCGCGGGAAACAAGATGCAACTGGAAGGGTTGAAACGAGCCTGCAAACAACACCCATCATCGGGCAACGAGTGAAGTGACGAGACATGCTAGACTCTTGGTAATTCTTAGAACCGAATGAAATTTTGTTCCAACATTCCCGCAGGCATTTCCTTTTGGCAAGGAAATGTAATAGGAGATGATACGCCAATTGCGCGACGCGGGTATAGGATGTTTATACCATTACGCCACACGAACACGTCGTGATGCATATGATAGACTTAATTACACGATTGAATTTTTCTTCTTTTTAAATAGACAATTTATTCCAACAACGAAATTCAATGCAATAAGCGTGCAGAAAAAATAACTCGCAGCTATTCCACGTGTAAAGAAGACTTCCAAAGGGAATAATACTTGCACGCGTTGCCGTCAAGCATCAACATCCTCTCGGTGGCAGATTTGAAATTTTCATGGTCGCCAGCGCCATCGGTCAATATTACGAACACGAAGGGCGCAACTAGTTCAGCTACCGTTTCAAAACTCGCCAGTTCACGTCGATAATTTATCCTCGGTTATTACTAATGCCAAGCCATTTAGATACATTTATTAAGATACCAACGGGCTTACGAAAAACCGCCGAGATTACCGGACTATCGATCAATCACTTATGTACCCAGTCTGAAACGTCGAACAGCGGGATCTTGGTTGGAAACCGCTTGTCGAGATTTTGTTATTTTCACCATCGTAAAATTAGGAATTATCCGTCATAAATTTACTTCTTCAGACCGCGGGGTCGAAGCTTCTTTAAATATGTTCGATAATTTTCAAGGTTTCGCGTATTTTTTTTCGGCTCAACGTGCCCAATCGCGATAAATTATCATCTTTTAATTACCTCCCGAGCTGTTTCATTCTAACCGAGTAATATGAGGTATCGGCGAAAGCTTAGACTATTCATAATCATCGCTGTCATACGAGAACTCAGAACTTGAAAAAATTAATACGATGAACGTTTTTTTTTTTCACGCTATGCAATGAATCATCGTCTCGATTCGACACCAGAGAGAAAAAAACAAAAAAAAAAAAAAGAACAATCACCTAAACCACTACGTTTCTTTCATTTTCAAACGAGTGCGCACTAATTTTCATACTGTTTATATTTAATTACGATCGTCGCACTTGTCAAACGGTAGGATAAATGATTACACGTGTGTAGCTATAACGCGCTACACAACGCGGTAAATATTTATGGGAGGTTTCGCTCTGTTCGAACGTCCATTGTTGGAAAACGTTTATCGTAATATTGAACAGGGAGTGGTACGACGTATGAGTGGTGAATACGACAAAATGCGCTTTTTAAACCTGCCAAAAATATATTTTCGTTCGCGTAGGTACGTATTATCGTGACCGGCAATCAATGACTTTAAAATTTAACGCGTCGCGTGAATAGTACAACCATGGTATAGTACACGAGCCGCAGCATTAGCAACCACCAAATTACCGTTTATCGTGCTGCGTTCGTCGGCAAATTAAACGAATTCGTAGGTTTTCGCAAAAACAACAAAAAACGCAACAGTGTGTAATAACGGGGAGATTTTATCGACGCTTTAATTAACGGAAGAGAAAAATCCATTTTTAATATTCTTACGACGTTGAAGTTCCACGTCTAGGCCAGGGCGACCACAAGATAAGGAAATGAAAAATTCCCACCTTTTACGTACTTTTGTTTTAAAATTTCCATTCGTTGTCATGTTTCGAGAGAGGAGGAAGATTGCTAAAAAATGACAAATTCGAGTGCAGGAGTTTTTATTAGAGTTTTTAGTGAAAGCGATAGCTATTACTGTCCTCCTGATTAAGGATGGAGAAGCTGAGGTGGGTTCTGCAAATATATTTAGCTGAGTTTTCAGCTCGAAAACGATAGGTATTACAGCCTACCTGATTTGTGAAGGGAGGATCGGGTGAGGGTGTGGTCTTCAAATCTATGCGTTTCAGACTATTTGTGATCATCTAGCAAATGTTCAACTTTTTGGTACAATTTTTTTTCCTCATGCGTAGCCAAAAAAATAACCTTTGTTTCTTTCATAAAATTCAAAATGGCGGATCATTCAAATTTTGAGGGAGGCTGGCGAAAGGGCAAACTGCTCAAATTATTTGTTTTTGATCTCATAAGAAAGAATAAGTCACAGACACCAACATATCCGAATTTCAGCTTTTTAAATGCATTTTGAGGGGAGTTAGAATAAAAAATGTCTTTTTGAGGAAGTTTTCAAGTTACGAAATTTGTTAAATATACATAATTTTAATAATTTTTTATTTATATAGATTTTTTTAAAATTAATGTGTTATATTGAATATTTATAAAACATTATTTATATAAATTATTAAAAGACTAATTATGGTAAATTTTATTTTTGTAATTTTATTTTTTTATTTAATTTTATTAAATTAAATTCATTTGTTGTTTTTTTTTTTGATTAATATAATTTTTTTTATAAGGTTTTTAAAATTAATTTTTTTATCTCTTCACCAAATCAACTTAAAAAAGTCAAACTTTGTGTGTGGTGTTAGTTGGTAACCAGAATATGACTTCTTGAATTTGGACCAAAATGTACTCTTCCTGAAAATGCGCAGAACAACCTTTTTTGTTTTTTCGATAAATTACAAAATGGCGGATCACTCAAATTTTGAGGGGGCTGTAGAAGGGGTAAATTGCTCATATTTTTCGTTCTTGATCTCATATGAAAGAGTGAGTCACGGACACTAACATATTCAAATTTCAGCTTTCTAAATGCATATTGAGAGGAGTTAGAGCAAAAAACGGCGTTTTGAGGAAGTTTTGAGCCATGAAATTTCTTGAATCTTCCATATCTCCCCACCAAATGAAGTTAAAGAGGTCAAACTTTATATGTAGGGTTGGTTGGTGACCAGAATATGACCACTTGAATTTGGATCAAAATAGATCCAAAATGGCGGATTATCAAAATTTGAGTAGAGCCTGAGGAGCTTCAAATTAGTAAATATGTAATGAATATGAACTTATATGATTATTGGGAATAAGAAGTATACTATACCCCCAATTCACCTTTATACATGATGTTGGAGAGGAGAAGAAGGGGTTATCGACCTCAAAATGTGGGGTGTGTACATGAGATGTCGAAAATTTTTTATTACGGCATCATAAATGATAAAATGAGTCCAAGTAACTCAACTATTCTAATTTTAGCTTTTCAAGTGCATTTGGAGGAATGTTAGGGCAAAAAACGGCTTTTGGAGGGGAAATTGTTGCAGGAAATTTCATGAATCCACCAAGCCGACCTAGAAAGGTCGAACTTCGTGTGTAGGGTAAGTTGACGACCATAAAAAGACCTCTTCAATTTGGGTCAAAATAGATACAAAATGGGGGATCTTAACAATGGTATTAGACGTGGCCTGCAGACATGAAGAGGTTAGCAATGTTATTTGTAAATCTGAACAAACCCCAGTTATCAACTCAGCTCCAGTAATACGTCATTGCTGCTTACTTTTTTTTTCCGTTGTGAGCCACATTCTACAAGACTGCCTCCAAAAACTTCCATCAACTCTTCCTAAAATACTCGCAGATAACGAAACCACTGTCTCTCTTCTTCAATTTATTGGAGAATTCGACCTATTTCCACCTCTCTAATTACAACTGATCACGTGTTGTTGTAAATGGCACGTCAATTTAAATTTAAAAAAACTGCAAAATATAGAAATCAAAAAAACTTTGATGAAAATCGCTTTCGATACCCCACGTTCTACGAATATTGAGGATGCAACTTTTAAAACTAAAAATACTGATAAGAGAGATAAAAACTGAAATAGGGGCCTCTGAATTTTACAAAATGTCTTGAAATTTTTATATGTAAAATTTCTGCCTCAAAAAACTCAAGCGATGAGTTATGTCCAATTTTTACTTTCCAGTGGTTCTCAAAGGTAGTGCAAATTCTGCATTAGGACTGAATGGATGAATCGATAAAACACAATATAAGAAACTAGAAAATATAAACTGAGTATGAAAAATCTTGCTAACCATTTAGGGCAGGAATCGCGTCGATGAGCAACTAAACATGACCTACGAATGTAAATATCTTGAACAGCCTAAAATCAATTTTTTTTTTTTTTTGGGAATTTTAAAAATATATAATATCCAAAAATTCAACCCGTTATTCGAAAATAGAATAAAGAACTATTAGCTGAATTATTTTTTATATTCTATTGAGATCAGTTGGCAACAAACCAATTTAAACCGAAGAAACATATCTTCCCATTACAGGTAAATAGTAAATACCCAATAAAAATACACGAATAGAGGTAAATGGAATAATTTTAGGATGAAAACAAAATAAAACAATAAAATAAGCATAAATTTTTTATTATAATCATGTTGATAAAATGGTCTGAAAAAAATACCAGACTATAGCCTTTCCATAATTTTGAAACATCTTTGATAGAATTCATTAGAATAAAAATATGAAGAGAGGTGTCCATCTACTGCTCTACAAAAGCTAAATTTGCACAACCCCTGCATCTATGAAACTGGCACATTTTTCTGTTCTGATATCTCCCACAAAACATCACCATAATCATCAATATTATTTGCCAAGTAAGAGTATTTTTACTTTTACTCAGCTGAAATGAGACAGTGTTTGCTAAGGTTTCACAACACATAGGTATCGCTGGTAATGATATGGCCAATTCTGCAGTTAAAAAGGCATTTCAAAGTTTTCCTTATCTAACATTCATATCCCTCTTTCAGATTTTAGCTTAACAATAAAACTTTAGATAGCTGACAAATGATCTAAAATTAGATTACAAATCCCAGCAACAAATAAACTTTCTATACATTAAACATAAAAGCCAGCTTTGACATACTACATCCTTTAGCAGTAACATACTTCGTAATACCTGCACACACTCAAATCGTCTCTTAAACAATGATATACGTCAGTTATTGCAACGTAGTAAACAGAAACGTATCCTTCTATAGAGTGTCCACATTACGATCTCCAAAGACTTCCCTTCAAAAGACAGCGAACTTATAACAAGGTGTTTCATCTACTTCGATTCTCAATGATACTTGCCAATGTCGCTGTACACATCGAGGTAAGAGAAAAAGATTTTCAGAGTTTATGATCCGAACTGAAGCAACCTACTTTTTCGAATTCTTCGAAAAATTTTCCCACATTTTTCCCATTCAAATTCCACAAAAGTAAAACTTACGTTTTTTTCGTTCTTATACCCAGTGGCTAACCTGATAACGATAAAGAATAAATCATTTTTCCCGACTATCTTCAAAACCATGATACATCGGTGAAGTTACGCTATCGCAAACCTGCTTCAGTGGGAATCCACGGACACCAGATAACCGAAATTTATCGCTACGTTGAAACGAAGGTGTTAGAAAGCCGGGGAAAAAAGAACAGAACAGGCGATCAACCGTAGTGCTAGCGATTACGCAACGTTTTCGAAAGGTGTAAGCGGGGTCGCATGACGTCAAGCTTACTTTTAACTCGGACTTGTGACCTTCACTCTGTACAGACTTAATGATAATGATTACGATTGGGACGATAATGAGTCGACATGTACGATCATCGCGAGTTAAACCGCCGTTCGAATCGGAAGATAACATTTTTCCATCCATCGATACAAAGTTCGTCAGATAAATTTAATCGCCGCGCCGTTTCTTCGAAACAATATAACAAACGCGGATTGCAAAACGATAAATTAAAATATTTCGGTGAAACGCGATTCTGGACAACTACGGCCCGTTCGTTGTAATTAGCGATTTAGAAACCAAATATGGAGCTCAGATAAAATACAAAATGTGCATTGATCTTTAGTCCGCGCTCAGATAAGCTTTTTTAATTGTCAGGCATCATTAAATTTCTCACATCAATAGGTACCACAATTAGAATGAACATGATGCAAATTTCAGAAAATAACTGTAATTGCCACATCATCGTTGGACCAGCTTCCGATTTCATTCTTCAATTCGTACCACAATGAAAAAGTAATTCAAATAATTGTATCTAAACCCTACTAAGAACTTGCGTTTCTAAATAGCTCGTTGTTACATTCAAATCGAAGCTATGTCACGAATTCCTATACATAGCTGGTAGGTATTCCGAGAAATTACATATTTTTTATTATTGCAATAATTTTAATACCACTTAAAGATACGTTCTTTTGCATTCGTAATCATGCTAAAACCGGCTGAATATTTTTCATTCTTATTTCCAATCATCGTAGTCAGGACTTATCTTCTGGTATTTTTTCCTCGGCATTTTTTACAAATATTCTCCCAATAGATTGCAACTACAACAAAGAACGACGCCTGAAATCGACATTTTTTCTTATTTTTCCGATTCGCATATACTTTGACATCTAAAGACAACGAACAGTAAACGAGCGGTTTTCTAATCGATCAACGTTGGAATTTCATTCTTTATAGTCCCTAATTAAAACATTTGTGAGCACGTCATTAGCATCGGGTTTCATTCGCTTGAAATGATAAGCGATGAGACGACGTGACATATGAATAAATCATTTGTCACACTGATAGGATGATGTGTAGAAATGAATATTGATAAGTTGTCATTTTAATCTATGACTCAGAGTCTAACTGAAGGTATTCAAGATAGCATGATTAAAGAAAAACTGATGTCTATAAAAACCTAAAAAAATCACCGATCTGGAATCCAATTCCTGATAGTTCCATTTTCAGCATTTTATACATTAGTCGAGAATTCTCGACGGTTAATTCAAACCTCGAACCGCCAGTTGAAAAATTCTTTCGCCATCAGCGCTTATACACTTCGTCGAAACGACTCCGGCAAATGCAATTATACCGCATGCAAATAGCACAAAGTAGCGAAAAGACATTAAATATTATTCTTAACCTTCAAAAGGAAAAGCAACGAAGGAAAAAAACACGTTTTTATCGCGCCATAATAAAACGTCGAATACGCTGAGGAGCACATCTGTACTTCGAAGAAGCCTTAAATTATCGTCCGATAAATTCGCTGAGTGGTAATTTCCGAGTCAATTTTACGTAACGAGATTTCAAAATTATTTTGCATACGTTCCAATTTTTTGCACATTGCGTAAGACGTTCGTAAAGGTGGTTTTTTTCAGCTTGGGTAATCCATTTACGTTTCGTGTAAATTGGCCGACCCTGAATTTTTTCTCGCATTTTCAAGCTGAGATGAAGAAATGATATACTCGCCTAAAATATAACAACGATGACTCAAAAAATGATTTTTCGAGTGGGACATTTTTAAAGAATTTTGCAATGTGTTTCCAAGCTGTAACTGATAGAACATCGAATCTGCATTCTCATGAAGTCGTGAGTAGGGCTAGCAACAGGGCGTTGCAGGAAAATTTCTAGCCCAGAGGGAGAAAAATTAAAAAAGCAAAAAAAAATGTTACATATTGAAAACTGAAAAATGCTATTAACTTCTTTGGCGAGTTAGAGGGCCCTCGCGGGTCCTCGATAAAACACAGGTCGAGGGAAAATACCCCCTTGCTCCCTCTGCCCAGGTCTGTATACCTAGCAATCGTATGAATTTTCAAGTACATCGGGTTCGCGGGTTACTACGCTTTTCGAATCTCTTAGAACATGAAAATAAAATGAAAAAAATTGATATTTTCTTTGTACTTCTCAATTTAAAAAAAAGAAAAATTAAAAAATCGGCTGAAAATAAAAATTACAAATTTCAGCGGAGAAAATATTTTTCGATTCTTTTCACCTAATTTTTTCAAAAAACTGCCCTTTTTGAACACCATGTACAGACATGAAAGTAGCCTCGAATCTGGATGAAAATGGCATAATCGAATGCAACATCTCAAATTGAATCTTTTAAGTGCTAGTCGTTTTCTCCGAATCTTTTTTTGAAAGTCAGAAAATCGAAAAACTATGGTCGGTTGGCAATGAAAATTTGCTCAGGACTATTTCAACTCAAAGTGAACAACATGAACAACATATCAAGATTCGTGATGAATCACTCCATCCCCAACTGTACAACTTTGAAATATTCCAATCAATCCTTCTACCAAAGATAGTCATCCTAACTCGAATCCATAGTGGAATAGATTAAAGATGGAAGAAACACATCTACATGCTTTTTATGTTATACGATATGTTTTGGGAACCCCTAAGGAAGAAAACATTTAATAGCGATTCCACTCGCTGAATCAGTAGTTGTACGATTTATTTGTAATTTTATCATAATTATGGGTATTAGACGAAAAAGAGCGAAATTCAATGAATATAGCAAACTATAAAAATATTTTTAGAATCCCTAAAAATTGAAAAAAATTGTATAAATAATTTTTTTATGATTTTAGGATGGCAATACAGAAAGAATAGCTCGAAACCAAAATTAAATAGCATAAAAATAATTTTTTTGAAATAACGAATAAAACATCAAAATTTCAAAACTTTGACCCCAATATGGGGAAGGTAAATATTAACGTAGAAGGTTGGAATTTTTTGAGCATTTTTTTAAGACCATTTGACAACTTTTTTTACCTAAGGGTCATCGATTTTCAAAAAAACCAAAATTCGTTCCACCCTAGTGAGTACCCAACCTACTATATAATACATACACCCACATTTGTAGTTCATATAATAAAGCTAATGCTTTAAGTACTTTACTAAAAGAAACTTTACTTCACAGTTTCACGTAGAAAATCTCACATTTCTTTCCTATACCATTTATCTGCGTAACTAAAGATTAAAATTCAAACGTATCTAAATCTACTGCTGTAAACGGAGTAATGATAAAAAAAATGATTTTTCTAGCTTTCAAGTGGTTTTGAAATGTTCATAAAAAAAAACCAAATAAGAAAGAGTAATAATTTAAATAATTTGAGATGCAAATATATTTAGTATAAAATTTCCACAAATGCATGCCTATTTACATATTTCACTATTTCATAAACGCATAATTTAATACGATAAATTACGTATGTAACGCATGCTCAAACATCAACCAGAAAACGAGCAAGTGTTAGCACTCGACGAATGCAATAAAAAACTTCATGTACTTACATAGCCTACTCTCAACACTGAAGGAGCTATGACGCCTTGAAACAGGTAAAATGATAATTTTTCTTTGACTTCTTTGGCAAAAAATGTCAACTGTTTCATTTGACAAGCCTCACCAATTTGGAACACGAAGAAACATACGATACAACTAATCATGGGTTCATAATTACGGCCTGATCACAAAACTGAAGAAGCTACATTAATAATAAAATAACAGTCTAAGCTAAACATGGTTGTTTTTCGCTTTAAGACCGAACCATTTTGGATGCTGGGTAAATGCTCAGTATCAAGCATGGTGGAAAGGAGCAGCTGGAATGAGACGGGCAAAAAGTCATTTCAAAAATCTAAGCAGAAGATTTACAGAGTGAATTCTTGAAATTGATAAGAAAACCCAGAAAGTAATTCTGAAAGTTCTAATAGACTATTGTAAGCGCATTTCAACTACAGATGGTATAAGATAGAAGAGAAGATGGTAGACATGTGCTTAGCACCGTTCCTCCTTAAAAGAAAAGGGAAGTGAATATTTGCTCAAAATCAAGTTGGGATAAAGGTTTAAAGATGAATTCTTTCTCAGCACTAGCTGTTCTAATCAACTTTTTGACTCAACAGGATACAATCCTGATCATAGCTGAGCTAGGGTCATATGAGTTGGCGTTTTAAAAAGGGACTCTTATTCATAGTACTCGAATCATGTGACTGCAAAACAGTGATTATATCCCCTGGTACTCCTATTAGGCTCCTGATACCAAGGCAATGATGAGTTTTGAGGCACAATGGGCTATAAATGGCTACAGTACATTGTGCTTGTAACACTCCTGAACCCGATAGGGATATTATTATAATCCGTTGCTGAAACTTGAAAGTCTTTAGTGCAATGAAAAAGTGTTGGGGTAATTAGGGCTGTTGACTTTGTTACAAAATTCATTTACACCTCTCTCTTAATGTTGATAAGAGGAGAAATTTTTGAAGCTGTCCCACTTCGAAAGTTTAAAATTCATCATAATAAAGCTTTCTTACCTCCACGCAATCGAATGAATTTAAAAAAATTATTTCTACGCATCACTTGTTAGCAAGAAAATTGAATACGACATTTCAACAAATGATAACTTCGCAGGTAATTGTTTCGATGCCGCTTGACTCTACTTACGTAATTTTCAATTTTTGCTTCTACATCAACGTACGTCGTCACATTTAGCAATACCATCGTGGTTTTCGAAAAAAGCCACTTGGTATACGTAGAAATTGGAAAATGTTTGAATTCGACTACTAATGGTTCTTCAAAATATTTTTTAGATTGGTCATACAAACAAATAATCGATCATATTTGTCTTCTCGAGCTTTACAAAACTGATCAAGCTTTTCAGAAAATGACTAAATCGTTACTTTTTTAAACCTTATGAATTTCTTATCTTGGAGACTTCAATGAATCGTTGCACTTTCTGTTTCGAGAGTAGGCTTCTAAGCTTCAAGTGCATATAAAATTTTTGTTGCTCTTGACGAGTAAGATCACCAACCAACGATTTTTCGGTCAATTAGAGGACATCATGTACATATGCCATCTTTACTCCAAGTTATGAGCATACAGGTCCAATGTACAGCAGTTGAAACTTGAAAAAATCATGATCTAAATGCATTGAACTCGAAAAAAATCGTTTTTTGACTTACATCATCAAAGCATTCAGAGCGCAAATCCTGAGAGAGAGAAAGAAACAGAAAAAGAAAGAAAACTCATTTTCTTCCATTTCGCCATCCATTCCATCATTAAAAAAATTTCAATTTCCAACACAACTTGTTCACGAAAACGAGACGGCGCTTTGTGACGTAAACATTTACAACAAGGAGGGCCAATGATATCGTAACTACAGTGTCATTGACTGCGTAGCGAAATTTAATAATTAATGACGTCACGTACCGGTGTACCGGCATGGACAGGTTACTTTGTATATTTTTATTTATTTTCAACTGGCATTATGTCTCAATCGATTTAATTAGGTGTTTCACACGAGGTTATAAAGGACCAGAATTCGAAATATGATTCACGTTCGTAATATTTTTTGGAGACCTCGACGAGTGGTTTTTAAATGCTCGATAGGTATTAAGTATGTCTCGCCTGAAATTCGTGTAATTTTATATTTTCCTCGATGCGTTGTATTCATTGTAAGAGGGGATAAAATCGTAAAATGTTATAAAATAAATTAACCAATTCGTAAACGAAATCTGGTCTATTGCGAAGAAGATGGGAAATCGCTCGAAATCTGGTCTATTGCGAAGAAGATGGGAAATCGCTCATAAATACTACCGCTTTTCGTACGCAACAGTGGGGAGCTCCGAAACGAAATTCAAAATTAACGGATATTTTTAGGTAGGAGGGAAAAATATGAAAAGAAAAATAACGCTAACCGGTTATGCCAAAGACAAGATCTTTCATTAACTAAGGTTTGGTTCATGTACAGGTTTCACCTTCAAGCAATAACAACAACCTGCATATTTATTCACGAATACCGTGTAATTTTCTGAAAATAACTAGTTTCGAAAAGTCACAACAGGCACACATTAATACTACAGGAAATTCAACAGGTAAAGGTATTTTCGCTCATAGGAACCGAACCCGTTGAACTTGACAATGCACTAACACATACGCACGTCATATCGTGCCAGCGTATTCGAAATGGCTCTTATTCATTTTTCACATTAATTGCCTGTCAAGTTACTTTTAAAGCGGCGGTAATTATACCATATTATGCCCCTCGCCACATCCCCCCACTCCGGCTAACACTTCGAGACAGCGTTAATTAATGCAATTAACCTAAATTTCGTCTCGTCCAATTATAAAAACTTTAAATTTACGAGACCGGTTGCCTCGTTTCAAAATGGTCGTTTAATAACGAATTTTTAAGCAGAGTTTTTTACTTTTTTTCCCATTTTATCGAGCAATTACTCGGTGGCTGTGGACTTAAAAAGACCTCATGTAATTTTGGTTAATTTAAAAACGACTAAAATTTTTCCGCCTCGAATACAGCATGGGCGAGGGGTTAGAGAAAATATGTCTATTTGTAAAACGACGTCGGGTAAGTGCTGTTTAATGGCATTTTACCTATTCGACGTGGTAATTAAACTCAACACCGTGGCGATAATCGTTTAAAGGTTATTTCCTTTTGTATTTCTATTTACACCGTTTACCTTGAGTCCTTGACGTTGAAAAATACACGACATCGGGTATACGCGACAAACCGCGATTTCTCGGACAGAAAATCAATCGAAATAGCTTGACCATCGTCGAAGCTTGACATACTTCTATACCAGTTTACTCGACGACTTCGATGGCAAAAATTTAATTTCATAACGTGTCTGCCTTCGCGCAGGAATTACTTCTTCACTCGCGAACATCGTGACGAATGTATTTATCCGATAATCATTCTTTGGTAGTATGAGTGCCGTTCGGTAAGAAATATCACCTCATCATTCATCGGTTCGGTGTTGCATTTAAAATAATTAACCCGACTGTCAACATTAGCTGATAATTTATGAATTAATTTCAATTCGTCGTCGTAAGAATTCTTCGCTAATGTTACCTTGAAGGCGGGCGAGTTGCCAAATTTTTTATTTTAGATTCAATTTTTAGATTAAATAATTCGTTAGTATGAACGCGCCGCATCCGCATTAGCATTTATATGCGTGTAAGTGTTACACAACGTTGGTATGATAATAATGGCGCTGGAAAATCTCTTCTTCTGACGCGAACAGAGTGCGATAGCGAAACTACAGCGCAGGATTTAGGAACTTGGGCCCCCGGAGGTCGGTGTTGAAGGAGGCTCACTACTATCAAGAGAAGTCTGGATAAATAAATTCGGATAATTTTCATTATGGGTTTATATGTCTTCTGACAGTGACAATGTGAGCACACAGGGTGTTGCATCTCAGTGTAAGCTCCATAAAACTCTTCATGTAACACTGATGTAAATCGTATCGCCTACAGTACTCCAGTTCTTGAAGAGGTCGATGTAGAAATTTAATTTACACTCAACAATTGTTTTTTTTTTTTTCATACACCGTGTACAGCTCTGGACTAAAGGCGAGTTTATTGGGTTATGTCTTTTAAATAAATGGGTGAAGGGATGTTGCATGAAAGATGTGAAGTAGGTCCGATATGTTTGTAGGATTATTGTCAAGAATGAATTTTATTTTATTTTGTTGGAAATTCCATCTTTCAAGTTGAATAAAAATATTTTTTTCGCATTTTAATAAAACTTAAATTTAAAAAATTAAATATTCTATAGTAATTAAATAATAATATTAAATTCAATAAATAAAAATTTTATTAATAATATAAAATAAATTAATAAAATTTAATATAATATAATTTACTAATAATATCAAATTAAAATAATTAAAATTATAAATATAAAAAAATTTTTAAATTAGAAACCAATGATTCTGATATTATGAATATTTAAATTTTAATAATAAATTTAATTCTTACATAATTTATAAACAAAATTTTAATTTTAATTTAATTGAAGCTGATAATAGAATAATTATTCCATTTAATTTTCCAGTTCAATTAATTTTAACCCCAACAGATGTAATTTACTAAAATGTAGAATGCGCAATGTAGTATAGTTATCAACAAATTGGAATCACAAAAGTTGGTAAGCGACGAGAAATAGTAAAAAAGTGTAAAAAACGATAAAAAATAGTTACGCTTTTCCACAGATAACATTGAAAAATGTATTATTGACTGTTTATTTGGAAAATTTTCTATAGACTGCCACTTCATTTTCCACCACATACTGTGAATGGATACCCACTTGACAGCTCCAAAGGTCAAAAAGTTCATTTCTGTAACTGATTTTTTCTTGAATTTTTTATCTTTATATTTCTTTTTTCATTTCAAAATTTTATCTAAGGAAAAATGTACAATTTGTTCTAAAATGTGCGATATCTAAAAGAAAATAAGTGAGGAGACATGATGAAACAGCTTAAAAAATTTGTTATTTTTTTTTGTATTTTTTGTAATATTGAAATACAAGTCATTAACCTGATGGTATTTTTTTTTTCAATCAATATAGTATCCTCTTTGATAAGTGTCAAATGCATTTCACCTAGATAACTTGGAAGGTAAAACAGGAATTTCTAAAAAAATTTCTATGAAAATTCAATAACAAGTTTTTTTTGGGGAGGGGGGTGACTTTTGGTGCCATTTTGCGAGGTAGGGACATACATCCATAGCATGCATTGCGAAATTATGGGAGTTTCTATAACATTTTCTCAAGAAAAAAAAAATTGAAAACTATGGAAATTTTGCCACCTTCTAATTTTGTTCGAGTTGAAGAAATTTACACACCAGTGACCCCCTAAATGTGACATGGCGAAACAAAAATACGGACTTGATTAGCGAGCTCATTGATAAATCAAATTAGAAAAATATAGGTAAAGGGTTTACTTTTAAATTTGAAAACGAAAAATTTCAATTATTTACTTTTCCTTTTATTTTATTTAACCTTAATTGCTGGCAGAAAATTAAATTGAATTTAAATTAATATCATAATTAAAAATTAATTTACTGAAATTTATGAATAATAAAAATTAAGTAAATTTATTAAAATGGGCTTTGCCAAAAATTATTTATCGGTCAAGTCGGTCTCTAGTGCCTTCATGCTCGATAATTTTTTGGCATTTTGAATTATTTTTCACATCTATGATTGCCTCTCTTGAACAGCGATGCATTTTTTTTGGCTTTGCACAGCTCAACTTACAGTACAACATATCCTCTTGGAATGCATTCAATATCTACCTCAGACTATGACTCGACTTACCATAGTTCTTTCAAACCTACTAGCAGATACATAAGCTACATCACTTTAAGATTTCAAGACATGATGTAGGCAATATGATAGGACTCACCTACTTCAACGCTATCACGCAAGAATCCTCTTCATCTTTTCAGCACAATAAGCTTTGACCCGAATTTGGGCCCTCATGTTGGTTTTTATATATATTTTTTTTACAGGAATTGCATAAAATCCTATTTAGACGCTGTATTTACTCAACAATGGCCTTAACAACCTATGAACAATAAACTGAGACAAATCAAAGTAGCTGCGAGATTATGGGGCACTTCTTGACTAATCACCTTCCACTTGCTCTACCTGCAATAGTCTTAACTATACATCACATCTTTATTTCATGTCCCAAATATAACTCCCTCCGCAACTAACTAAATCTTCCAGTTTCTCTACTCACTCTCCTACGAGATAATCCCGCTTTTATAAATAAAATACTTATCTTCTTTCCCTTACAAAACTCATGTCCTTAATCTAAAATAATTTCCGAGCCTCTAACCTCGTAACTGTACATGGAATTAAAAAAAAAAAAGCTAAAAAAGTGAGTAAAATTTAAAAAATTTTTCAATGGTTTTTGTGAAAAAGGACTCCCATAATATATTTCATGATGAATTTATAAAGATTGGACAATTTTTAAGACGATGAAATTTTGTTGCCAAGTCATTTTTTTCGGTAGTTGATAACACTTGTTGTTCTTATTACCACTCATATAAAGTGTGTAACAGATTACTGTAGGAAAGATTTAAAGAAATGTTCACCATTTGGAGAATTTAAAAACTTAGGCTCAGATACAATAAGGATAAGTACTAAGGTGAGCCTAATTTCGGTTTTCTTCAAAAATTGAAGGGGCGACGGGGTCACAACAGTTGTCAAAATACCCCAAAATGATGTTACAAAAATTTCAATTTTCCTACTCAATTTCAAGAGTCTCCTAAATAATGCCATAAGTTTTAAAAATTAACAAATTTTTAGTAAAACGAATTTTCTAGCAATAAATATTTTTCTCATTCCCCTGAATTCATATTTTATCGTCCAGACTGAAAAGATTTAGCCGCTAGTTTTTTAAAATTAAGGAGGTTGAAAGAATCTTTCAAAATTCTTCAAAAGCAACAATTTTCTTATTTTTAAAAATGAACGACAAACGGATAATGTATTGGTGGTGTGCACAATATAAGTTTAATTTAAGCTATTTCGAACTCAAAAGGGAAATTATGCTCGATCTTTACCAAACAAAGCTTCTCAAAAACATCACATTTGCTTTAAAATAACTTCGAAAAGATGTTCAAACATCAAAATACTCAAGACGTGAAGAATCCCTGTGGAACAAAAATCCAGGATATTTTGATCTTTGAGTCCGAAAAAGCCTTAACTGAGCCCATACAATGCACATACCCAGTAAATTACCCATTTGTCGTTCATTTTAAAAAATAACCAAAATTGCTGAGTTTTGAAAAAAATTATACGTAAATTTTTTTTTAAATCTTTGAACGACAAAACATGACTTTGAAACGTAAAAAATTTTCAACCGTCTGAAAATTCTAATTTTTTTTTGAACTCAAAACTCAGTTTCGGATGGTCTAAAAAATTAGGTAGAGAAACTGAAATTTCTATGACGTCCTTTCGAGTTCATTCAGCAAGTATTGTGATCTCACCCGTTTCACTTGGTGGAAAAAATCCAAATTCGGCCCACTACATTACATACTAATCAAAAGAGCTGAAAATTTTTGAGATTACTGCAACGATAATTCCGATTCTTTCTTCATCTATCAAAGATTTTCAAATAACAAAAAAAAAAAAAAACAAGATTTGTTCCGCCTCACTGAATACCGATTACAAGCGTTAAATTTCTTTTCATTAAAACGAGGCATAAATAAATAATCAGAAATACACAGTAAGGCGATTTGAACCATTTCGGTATCTTCAAACAACCAATGAACTTAATCGCAAAAGAAATCGACAAAAAAACACTTCTACAACTCTAACCTCAATTAATCCGAATTCGAAGTAACTTCCTACATCAAAAAGCGAGACGAGCACGATGTCGGAATCGTTTATAAAACGACAATCGCATTTCCATTTCGTGTCACTAATTGCGAAGGGACATTATCCAGAACTTTTCCCAAACAACAAAAGACCACGAATTTCCGAACTGCCCAAATCATTCGCATGGTTCGACTTGCGGCTCCAAATTATAATTCTTATCGTACAAATTACAAGTTTCACATCGTTCATCACGCGAAAACGAATTCCCGACTACGTAATTCGATAAAATCATTTAATCCTTTACCAACTTACGTCCCAATTTGCAAATACTTACACCAATTAGCGTCTAATAAATCAAAACACCAGCCCGAAGAGCCAACTCGTTTCCTTCAGATAAACTTCACAACTACACAGCAATTACATGACGGTCTCAGAAAAGCCAAGTAGGTATCATACGACTCGTGAGGCGAAACTATGTCCTGTGAGTTTATTAACCTTGCTTTGCATCCAACTTCTTCCGAAAACTTACTCAACTTCTGCAGGCAACATTCGAATTACACGACGGTTGAGAGAGATGTTCGCTCAAAGGAGTATGATTTACAAGATTCGCCTTTCGCGACCAGATTATCGCATTTCGGAGGTGAATAATTCGTCTAGCTATGTACGTATTCGAGAGTTTTTTCGCTTCAAAAGATTCCAACAATTAATCATTTTATACGACTCGCAAGTTGCTCGCAATTGTGCAGTATGCGGTCAAAGGCTACCACGTTGCGAACGTGCTTCGTAAGCAAACGTGGTAATTTTCTTTCGTAACCGTAAGCTGGCGGTATCAGCGTTGAAATCTGGTAATTCGTACGAATACCGGTGACCGATGGCCATCTCAACAGATCGTGAATAATTCTACAATTCTACTTACGGCCAAGATAATGCTCTGGCATTACCTTCAAACACCGCCTATCTGCTTTATTAAAAGGCAAACATGCATGAAGGATGGAAAGGACATTTGTTTCAAAATTTTCGTTTAATTAACGTGCATAACGTGGACTATACTATCGTCGTTCGAGATAGCTTCCTTATCGAAACTAAAATTTCATTTATCGCGAGATTGTAAAAATTATTCAAATAAAAAAAAAACTATATGGACTGTACCAATTAAAATCGTACAAAAATGCAACAGAATTTGGTACCTTCTGGTATCGATATTTCGAACCGTCACCAATTTCTCGTTAACTACGAATGATAAAAAATTGCTCCTAATTCGGTTCACATTAAATATATTCTCATAGGTTCCGAGAAAATTACATCAGCGCTTGAAATCGCATACGGCCGTATAAAATATGAATTTTGAACCGCGTTTATCAATTCCAAGATAAGATAGCGAGTTCATGTCATTCTCCACACAACTCCGACGTACGAGAAAGTTATTGTAATTTTTCGCGCGCTGACAAAAATGCGCCGAGACGAGGATACTTTCTACTCAAAATTTAAAATACCATAAAACCATCTCGGTGAGAATTTGGAAGGTAAACTCAGACGGTAATAAAAACGAGCAGATTTTACGCGTAATCATTTATTTCGAAATGGCGAATATTTTCACAATAACAATGTAATTTTACAACCATTAACCTTATCCTTTCACTTTTATCGATAGCAGTACTTTAAATTGCATTTTTGCTTTTTTAAATACGAGACGAGAATGCAGAAATTCGTCTGTACCAACGGACCTTTCGTATGAAGCAGAAAACTCGCGCGGGAAAATTCTTCAGACTATGTTCCGATGAAAAAAAAAAAAAAAGTGAAACCATGCGACCACATAAATTATCATGAAAGTTGAAATTAAACACGGTTAAGAATGTCGACTAAACTTTGATACAAACATCAATTACATGGTAGTAAAATTCGAATAAAACATTTGCACATTCAACAGACCAAAACGACCCACCTACTCATAACTTTCATATCACTACTTATGATATTACATTTTATGCAGACGTCGAATGAAATTCTTGTTGAATGAATCGAATAAAAAACCCGTAACTTGGTACACGTAAAATAATCGAATGTGTAAGAAGATATAAAATCAGATGACTAAAAAAATAATTTCTAAATCATGCTCGTTATCCTATTATTCTCTGAATAAATAATTAATTTATAAATAATGATTTAATGAAATATAAAAATTATTTTTTTTAAATCTCTAAATTTTTGGTCTCTCCGCCTAATGCTAATATTTACATCTTTTAAAAATACTGGATTTTTTTTCCTATAAATTTTCATTTAATCAAGAATTATATTGTTTCAACTTTTCATTCATTTTTCACTTTCTCTACTAATTTATGGCATGGGGACGAG
This sequence comes from Phenacoccus solenopsis, assembly GCA_009761765.1. Taxonomy (NCBI): domain Eukaryota; kingdom Metazoa; phylum Arthropoda; class Insecta; order Hemiptera; family Pseudococcidae; genus Phenacoccus; species Phenacoccus solenopsis. The sequence goes on from CM019752.1 coordinate 30,656,417, forward strand.
TGTCGCAGATTTTTAATAATTTCCACTAATAATTTTCAAGAATAAAAATATACTTTTTTAAATATTTAATATTGCTGACTGAATATTGTTGTAGAGAGAAATTTTTTTTTCAGATAGACAACACTGAGGTTCTGAAAATAAACAAATGGGCAAGAAAAATTATATGTTAAAAAAAAATTGTAATCGTTCTAATCGCTCAATATTTAGAGCTTCCTCCTCGAAAAGTTATAGAAATCGAAAATTTGAAATTTGAAAAGATTCTTAAATTTTGTGGAAATTAAAAAACTATACTTGGAAAAATTTCACAAAAATTCAAGGTTCTACTTAAAGTGGAATAGAATGTAAAAATACTGGTAGCTTCACTTCTCAATTATTTCTTTCCAACTTTGTTTTACGTCACAAAAGAACAACGTGTTTCATATAAGCTGTAGAAAATACATTTGGTAACTCACACAAAACAAGAATTTAGATGGGCAGTGAACCAATGCAATGTGTTACTAAATTATTCAATTCCACGTTGGGTTTTACCGAATGAAAAATTTTTTTTTCAGGAATTTCGTAGAACCGTCGACCATGAATGCATAGAATTAGGGTTGTATTCAAATTTGAGCCCTCCTCCAAGTGAAATTCTGTATTCAGAAACAATGAAGTCAAAGCCCACTTTAGAATTTAATAACGCCATCGGAAATGACGGGCTAGCTATGGGCTCGCATGTAATTCTAGTCGTCCTAAAAAAATTAACGTCCAACTGTCCAATACAACAAAAACCAAATAGACAGAAGCAATGAGGTTTTAATTTTGGGGTGAAACGATTCAAAAATCAACTACTGCGCATGCGTTAATCCCTCTAGCTCTAATTACTAGCAAAAATGTTTTTCCTCATTCGTTCATTCACATTAATCATCTACGAATATAATTAAGGTCGAAGAAACAATATAAAAATTTTAATCCGATCTTTCGAAAATTATTTTGGGACAAAGTACATATTTAGATACTTAAATTTTTTACGAAATCTATAAGAGAGATCTGTTCCATAAGGGTAGCTCCTAATTAGCTGAAGTTGCTCATTTTGGATGGAGTACTTCACAAGATTTCATTTTCATTTAACAACCTTGATTTTTTGCCTTCATCAAAACTGGCACTCAGCACCAAAGTTAAATGACCTTATACATAATATCAGTGAAAGCAAAATTGTACCATCAAATGAATTCAGAATATTTCTTACTAGGTGACATCATTATGACAGAAAATATATCACATGTATTCATCAGTGGTTTCAAATTTCCCGTGATTTAATCAATCAATAAACTACTTCCTCATATTGACGTCATGGAAAATAAACTAAGGACAAGAGAAACCAAGTTGAAATTTTTCATTGCATGTCAAATGAACTAACCTGTCTTAGGTCAATTAACTTTGCCTTAGTATCTTTTCTTGAAGTTGAAAGATTAATTACTTTGAACCTTAGTGCACCTAACGGCGAGTCAAGGCATCGAAAGCTTTATAGAGGTTCGAAGAGCGATGAAGTGCAAGGAAGGAACCTTTCTGTTTGTGACTGATTTTCAAATATTAGGAGTTTTACACACAATACTATTACCTATATTTTTCTTGAAGACTTTTCTTTCTACAATCTAAAAGATGTCTGGAATTGTAGTACAAAAATGTAAATTTGATTAAACTGCATGAACTGAATTAGATAAATTTACGAAATTTGCAATGACATATTTCTGTAACTTATCAATTATATTTAATCGAAGCTCTTTGACTGACTTATCTTACATAAATGAAATAATATCAAACAAAACTCAAAAAACATTTTTTTTCATAATATGAGAATAGCTGCATGAACGATAAAGCATACGTTTCTCTAAACATTGTGATAAAAGGGGATTTTTCTCAGCAGAAACAATACAGCCAATAGTTGATATCACATTTGATTCAATTTTCGCCGCGTAGACCATTAACTAAAAATACATCAAGGACTTCCAAAATGAAACGCACGAATGGTGATTTCATAAAGGAACCCAAGAATCAGCCAGGTCCATTAACAATCTCGTGACACAGATTACAACCATATGCGTTACCCAAATCCTAACTTCAGACTCCATTTCTCAGCTATACCCAAAATGGACATAGCTCTTAAAAACTGCTCGAAACAATTCCGTGACTCGCAATTAATTTCATTTTCACCACTCGTAAAATTATACGAAGGCGTACACGTTCGAGTCGACAGCCAAAATATAAAAACAATGAGTAGTGCGCCCGTTTGGTATACGCCATTAGCGTGACTTATTCGGCAAATTAATTGGAACACCGAAAGGCACTGGCTACCTTCGTTTTCCAACCTGCACGAATCGACGAATATAGCTCCAGGAGGTTGGAAAAATGTAATACTACATTAAAATGATCAATTTCGTGTTTACCAACCTTACAAAAAAAAGACCAAGGAATGAATACGTCTTAGGACATTCTCATAGATGAAATTTAGTATGTAAAATAATATTAAAAAAAATTAACATAAAGTTGAAAAATTAATACAGCAAATTATTTGCAAGTACAAAAATAGGATATACTCCATTCTTCATTATTACAGGGCGTTCACTAAATCTGCACATCAAAAATTCCTACTTATTTGTATTTTTTGCAATTTTATTTTCTCTGAAAATTGTTCAAGTTTTCATTTATGCTAACAAGGGAGAGCTCCAGCTTTTAAATGTGCCAGCGAATAGACGACTAAAATTAAGTTCTATTTACGAGATATATTTGCTCAAGCGCTGAAGCCATATATGTACATGCAAACTTAAAGAAAATGATTAGTGAGCAGTACTCAAACACATATAATGCATAAAAAAAATGCTTCATCAAATAAAATTGAAATTTTTACAAAATTCGTAATTTTGGAAAATTTTGTACCTTTTTTTTATTTTCATATCCGATGAACAGTATAAACACCGTATTACATAACCGTTATGTTTTTCAAGTGAAACAAATTTTAATACAGTTCTGTAGTTTTGTTTCATGAAAACATAATTCCAAGAGCTCACATCACCAAATAAGCATCCAAAGACAATACATCGTTTGCGCTTCGGTTTCCTTTGTTTCTCATCGAACAAGGTTGGTAAAATGTGAATCAAAGATCGTATTAAAAACCAATAACAACAAAAACAAAGAAAATAAAAATGATTATTTGAAAATTAACAGCACTTCGAAATAAAATGCCCAACAGTAGATACCATTAAAATGACGATCAAGCCATTAAAAGTGTAAAATAAAAACTCTAAGCCATCACTCGATTCCACAGAACAGTAGTAATATTGACCAAATTTTATTTTTGTTGTTATCCGACAATTTCAGTTGGAGAATAATTTTTACAAAAACATGCATTTTCACACCACTATGGTTGAAACTTCAAACATTGAAATCGGAAATGAATTAAATATTTAACCTGAAAATAGCACTTGTGATAAATGTATTAGTGACTACACACCTTTCCTTTCTTTTCAAAAATCCAAATGATAGAGGGGGTCTGAAACGCTTTATAAATACTTACGAATGCTTTTCTGAAAAACCAGAGTTCTCAAGCCTCTGAAAAATTTAATATTCTTACCTATATAATTTTCACATCAAAGTTAACATTAGTGCATTTTAATTATTGAAGAGAGTAAAATCTCGAAAATCCAATAAGACTGTCACAGGTCATATGTAATGATGGGTACACGCCTGAAAAATATGTGTATTCCTCTCAAACTTTTTTGCATTTCTCATTCCTGAGTTTTCACTCTTTCATTTTTTTTCCAAGCAGACACACGCCGAAGGCTAAAAAACAATATTTTTAGAAAAGGAATCCAATAAGTAAATGAATATCACATAATTATAATTATACGGATACAAAAATTAATTCGAAAAAAATCAACAAAAAAAGCAATTTTTATTTCAATTGAAACATTAAATTTAAAATATAATTGCACTCCAGAATATTACTGTTTAACCTATTTATTTTCAATGGAGAATAAATGTGAAGTAGAGTTATGGTGAAGGAAGTATACAACAACACACCATTATCTGTGTGCCTGTGCGATCTAAGGTAAATTCTATGCTTGTAAGCATAGTACATTTAACCAATATCGATTCGCTCACTTCTGCAAACTGAAGCACAAGACCTATATTGCAATTAGGATTACGTGGAACAGAAGTGGACTCAAAGTAAATCTCATGAATGCATTCCTACAGAAGTGACACCCATCACTGGTCATATAACAACTTCTGAGACTTCAGTGTTCTCTAATGGCGTAGCCAAGGGGGAAAAGGGTGTTTAATTCCTAAATTTCACGCTATATTTGCTGGCAAAGAACACCATAAAAAGCAAAAACGTGGAACTCAATATAAAATTCAACCAAAATTCTTCAAAAAGCAAGAAATTTATCAACAATTTGTTCATTTAATATCTTTTTAAAAAATTTTCAATGGTTTGTTAGAAAAAAAAAATGCGAGTCATTCCCTTGAAATAAATGTTTTTTTTTCTTGTTCGCATTGAAATTATCTAATATTTAAAATCGCCTCATTTTCTTTCAGTGTGTTAAAAAGTTACTCATTACTAGAATTTCTTTCGAATTTGAGCACGAATTTCTATTTCTTCATTTTGTTCAAATTTAAATATAGAATGATTTCAACTCTTCCTTCAACTAAGTTCAGAAATTTGTGATTATTCGACTACATCTTTCATGTGATCATTTGCTGCAATAGTTTCTGTCGACATTATTTTCTTTCTCCATAATTTCTTCAATTTCGAATGAAATCAAGTACAAACCAGACATGTAAGTGAAACGAACCATTCGATTTTTCGTGATTCACAAATGAAAAAAAAAACACCTTTTATCGTCACTTTGAAGATTGTAGTTTCAACAAGAACAGTTGGATATTCAAGAAACCTTACGAAATCGCAATGCATGTGTTGAAAAGGTATAAAAGCGTAATCAACACGGAACACTCGAAGCGCAGACGATGACTTGCGCAATTATTCGAATTCCAAATGCTTATAAATTAACATTATAAACGAAGAATGTACAGATGGTCGATGATTTTTCGCAATTTCCATTAGAAAAAAAAAATTCAAAAAATCCAAAATACAGGTTTCCCACTTCAAACTACCGGAAAACCAAAACCACAACGAAACTACAAAATTATTCAACAATTTAATAAACTAAAATAATTACAAAACGTTCTTTTCTATCCAATTAGACGAGAATTTATGGCAAGTATACAGTTGAAGGCTAAAGAAGTGTACAAAAATTGAATATTCATAATGCGGGTCACAATTCAAAACGAAATAACAATTGAAAGGTCAAAAATTAAGAATCCTATTTCTTTCGTAAGCAACGAATGTAATATGTCGTCTATTTCCATTCGTTATAATATTTCGAACCAAAATCCAATTATTCAAAGTATTTCCAGATTTTGGATAGTTAATAAATCAACACCCAAAGCCAGCAAAGTTTCTCAACCATCGACAAACCTATTAGAACCGCTCTCACGGTTCGTACTAATAATATTACATCTTAAGATACGCAAAAAGCGGTATTACATGTAGATACATATTCATTACATCTTATAATACGACCAGTATACCAGACAAATTATACACAGTGAGCTAAACACGCATACGTGTACACGTAAAATTACGCGAACGTTATACGATGATCATGGCGTGACCAAGAGCACGGTATGAAGTTCCTACGACGTCATAGAACGTAGGAACTCTATACCTCGCTACTGGTTTTTGCCTTTCCCGATGAAATCCGGTGTTCAAATTGCGTTCACATCTGTAATCACGTGAAGAAAAAAAAGGTATAGCAATATTAATAATGCGTGCATTTCTTCCTGCGCTCGTAACGCGAATAGCTACATATACGCGGATACACAATTCAAACACCTCTTCGGAAAATCACTACACTACCGCGACTGCCACCAAATTCAGAATCTCGTCGTTCGAACTGAGATAGAAAAAAAAAAGTTGTTTCAATTACGATAGAAATCTATCCGTATAGAGCGGCTAATCGCTACAACACCGACTCGACGACCAATCGACTTCCACCGTTCGTGCAACGCAATCCGGTTATTATTTTCCAGAAATTCAACGACGATGACGAGCGCGCGCGCGCACGCTCGGAACCGGCGCAACGGTGACGCTAACCGCGCCGTACCTTTTACCAACTCTTTGACCACCATCACCGCCGAGTTACAACCTCAGCAATCGAAACTGGTTTTTCTTACAAACGCCGAAATCGCTACGCCACCGCTATCGTTCAATTCGACGAAAAAACTCGAGAAAAATAAGCCTCTCGAAAACGAAATCTATCCATATATGACATTCGTCATCGTCGAATGCAAATCTCTCGAAGCATTTCAACGGGGAAAATATGAAATCTTAGGGTTGAGAAATTGGATTAAATTATTTTTCTTTTCGAGAAGCGACGCGCGAACCGCCGTACGAATAGAGAAAACCCACCACCATCGCATCCGAGACTACTTCCATCCTGCTGCGTATTGTAATATTGTATTCGCGTATATACGTATACGAAGAGTTTTCCCATTTTCTAGAGGGTACTTTATCTTCATTTCGTCGGCATAACCTCCGAAAAATGAATACAAATTCGACGCACGTTCGACGATCGTTTCGTAGACACCCGCATAAACCGCGTAACCTTCCTCGGCGACGACGAATTGTTTCTCACAAAAACCAAATCCTCTTTCGCGCGCGCTTTTTTTTTTCTTCTTTTCTTCGTTCAACCCAAGAAACCTATTACGACTAATGCCTTCTCCATTATCCTTTATATCGCATCGTAATTTTTACTCTCGAGATTCCCCCCGAATGTTGGCCTTATACGTTGCAGATATACGATCTTTTCGGGTTTTTGTCTTCCGTTTCTTCTCTCAAAGACGTAACATCGAGTGACAACCTGCATAGACAGTATACACGTTCGTTTTGTTCGGATAAATCGAAATCGAAGAAAAAGACAGGCATAGAAGAGGAGACGAGTGAAAATTTCATACATCTATAGAATTTTTACCACGTGACGAGAAATACAATTCACGAGTGGGCTCAATAAATTCCGAATACAAGCTGTTCCGTAAATCGAGGACAATCTTTTCACTAGAGATAAGAAGTCCCTATATCCGTAGATGGAGGAGTCAAATGACAGAGAAGTAGCCCAAGCATACAATGGTAAAGCTGAATTAACCTATGCCAACTTTAAATAAATTCCGGTACAACGAAAAAATATTGGAATTACCATCTTGTAAGAAAAATAAGCTCGTTCGCAAGACTCTGATCAATTTTTTCATCTAGCATTCGGTTCTAGACATTTTTTTTTTCTTTTTTCAAAGGATATTTCAATTCACATATCAGATGGTACTCGATGAGAGGAACAAAAGTGGTCATATAAAGTCTTAACTTAATAGCAAAACTGGAGGAGATGCAGCGAATTCAAGTTATAATCTAGTGCCTTCAATTTTGAATTAAGACAAAACTATATCCAATCCTTTTGAACCCCTTGATTAGTGCTATGCAAAAAATACAAAAAAAAAAAAAAAAAAAAGACGACTCATACTAATTGGTAAAAAAATATTCTTCGACAACTCTCTCCATGTATTAAGATAGCACCGGATGAATAGAATACAAAAAGTCAAATCACATTTTTAATTATTTACAAATCAAAGGACATACATACATATAACACCATTCAAAGTTTCAATAGATCCTCCAATAATATAAATAAGAAAAAATTGTATTTGATCTTTTCTGTTCTACTTATCGAATACCACATAATACGCGGTATTATCATTAATAGAAGACACATTCTCTTCACACCCCATACGACGAAAAGAGGTTAATTTCACTACAGCCATTTTAAACATAGATGTGATAATACGTCATCTTTGATCCATGAATATTCGAACTTTTTTTCTTTAATGCTGGAAAGTTGAATATGTTTTCTAAGAGGGGAGAGGAGAGGAGGAGGAAGGGACTGCAGACATTCAGAACAAATCATGTAGTATATTTCAAATCTAAAATTCTTCAAAAATTTTGTTTTTACTTAACCCCCCCCCAAACAAAGCATAGAATTTTCAAGGGTTTTGTGTCTCTTAGAATCCATATTAAAAGATAAATAAACATTACTTTACACTTATTCCTTCATTAGGGACCAGCGGGGAGTAGGAGGTAGTATTTCCAAGTGATAATATTGAATCTCAACTCTCTTATACTTCGAACATGAGGAGAGAATATTTCTAGTCCCACTCACCGCGCACTGCATTCGCAAAGAAGATTTCAGAAAAACGCACATTTCTTTCACACTGCACACAAGACATTACTTGTTTTCAGAACGCATAACTTCACATTTCAGATATCCCCTTCTAGTTTAATCCTATTCTAAGTTTTCAACCTATACTCACTAATTAACATCACCACCGAAGTACATATTATCAGTCATACTCAGAACACGATGTACTTCATAGGCGAGTTATTTTCCACCGCGTTAATATCAAAAATGGAGGAAACGTTATTTTGCTCATGATCTAAAAAACTTCCACCCACATAACTAGAGCTGAAACACCTCTCACCAATGATGTCGTTCATTTCGATCATCGATAAAGAAAAAAAAAAGTTTCCAATCGTTCATCTCTCTTATTCAATCACATCAATGAAGTCCAACTAGTCGCAACCTTCGATTCCACGACGTAATATCACCGTAATACATCATCCATTCGAGACTGACCCAATACCAAGATAAGAGGAAAATAAAACAAGCTAATATCCAAAATACAGATTCAATACCCCATCGGCGTAAAATAACCTTGGAAAAATAAACGCGACACCACTACAACGCTAATTCACGCACTGCTCGTACACGAGCGCCAACCAATCAATCCATCTTGCCGGCGTCAATATACCTACAGACCATGTATCGCGAAAAAAATACACCACGAGCGAAATTACAATGCCACGATCGCGTCGTCGCCGACACCTCAATTACCTACAGAGCTGTTTGGCGTTCGCGAAACCGATCGTTAGTATTAAGGTGCGCGCTTGACGCGTACTTATTTCATACTAAAATCGCGTCCTTTGAACTGTGAAAAATCTACAACCTGCGGTTCATGCTCTCGATATCTTCGACAATCGACTCGACAAATATTAGGTGTTAAACCGTTAATAATATCTTCGCTTAGACGAGGGTGATTCGTTACTAAAAAAAAAAAGGTATTTTCCGCCTGTTTCTTTCGACAAGGGTAAAAATTGCCCGAGTGTTTTGACAAACGCTTACCGCTACCGTTGTGGTGTTCGATTGTGAAAAAAAAAGAACTTACTCGTGCCATATTAAAACCTCGTATACGTCCGAGTATCATCTACATCGGCAGTTCAAAATGCCGCGGACGATTTCAAAATAAACATTTTCTATTTTGGGTAAATGGGTTTCCTTTTCCATCCGTTCGAGCGTATTAGCCAGCCACGAAAACGAATAATAAATACACCTTTTACTCGACAGACGACGAACAAAATAAGCGATCATTCTCTCGAGCGTGTCGCCTTTCAACCTCTTCACCTTCTCGTCTTCGCATCACCCGCTTTCTCGCGCCTCGATGTGTCTCCTCCAAATTAGCATCCCTCAGGACGCCTATACGTTATTCGTTTAAATAACGACGTCATAAATATCATAAATTGCCCGAGCGAATCTTCCAACCAAGACGCTTAGCACGACAACGCGCTTTAGCACCCGTCATCCGAAAGCAGAAGGGTCGAGAGTTGATTTTTTCCAACTTGCAGTTTTTCGTATAACAGATCCCTTCTCATAGTGGGAACTCGCGCCGCTCGCTATTCCTTCCAAAAAAATTTCACCCGTTCAATACTGCTCCGTGCAACGAGCTGAAATTACCGTAGTGGTAATTACAACAATCTTTTACACACCCGGCTCGACGATGATCTTCCTCTCTACTGGGACTGTATTCGCGAAATTGTCTTACACTACAGGCAGTACAAGAATATTACGCTGATATTTCACATTCATATCAACTCGCATACGGCGTAAATTACATCCGTGTTAGCTCTTCTGACAATTTCAATTTCATAAAATAATGAGATGCGGGAAAAAAGTAATCTTCAATCTTCAAAGACTTACATTTACTTCTTTGGAAAAGCTTTAGCATCTCGGAGACGCATTAAAGAAACGATTTTAAATGGGTAGTCCCCTTTGAAAATAATCAACAAAATAAGAGCTATTATTTTCTTCGCATTTTTTGCTTAGCTACCTAGTGTTATAATAGTGATGTCAAAATATAGGTTTGATGAACGACAGAAATGAAGAGAAAAAAAAATTATCAATATTCCCTACTAGAAAAAACCCAAGTTTATCCTTCGCTTTCATCTCTAGAACACATGCCTTATACCCTATGAGAAGCGCATAGAAGGTGATTTCCAGGCATAAGCGCCATTTAAAGGTTGAAGAAACACATACCATGCGTCCAACTGATTATATTTAGCATACATTTTTTTTTTTTGTAATCTTTATTACTTATTATATAAGCACTGATTTCACAAATAAAAGATTATACAATAATTGTAGCCAACCTATCAACTGGACGCATAGTACATACTTCAAACACATACTCTTTCAAGTAAGTAGAACCAGATTTAAAAAAGGAATAATTTCCACTTCATAAAAAAAATCTACAAATTTCTAAAAATTATCATAACAGTTTCAAACAAGTTCAACCATTAAAAATAAAAAAATTAATAAAATGGAAATACGTGAAAAAAAACCCACAAAAATCATCATAAATTCATTAAAATGAGGAAAGCTCACTAAAACCATTCAATCAGTGGTAAAAATAGAATAAGTAATCTGCTTCACATGCTTATACTTTGAACCAATAACCTATAAGAAAAGAACATAAAATTATTGTAAATACACCAAAAACGAAGAAAAATATCATTTGATTTTGCACAGATTTCAAATTAGATCAATATGGCATCGTATTAAATCTACACTTATGGGGCTTTGATTATACTAAGGCACCACAAGCATAGTTTAAGTCACGACGCCAATTTAGTTTATAAAATTTTTCATGTTTAGCTTCAAGTTTTTCGAGTCATTACTTCGCACTGCCTCAACATCTACTTCAAGGTAACATTTACCATCCCTGTCATCATTTTTGCCTTGCAGTTTGAAAAATGAGTACTACTGCTATCAATGCATTTACGCTACCAATTTATAATTGAGCAAAATCGATAATATTTTCAAAAAGAAAAAAAAGTAGGGCATATCACATACCGAATAAGTTGTCTTTTGATTTTTAACCCGATTAAAAATTCATCAGCATAGGTTTTCGTAGCAGCCATTTTCATGACTTATGGACTAGGACGATAATGATGGTATTCTGGGGTTTCTGATTTTGGAAATCATTTATTTTCAACGTGATTATGATATACACACATATAAAAAAAATGTTTCAGTCCCATGATTTCAACGACATGATAATAAAAATTATGAAGAAGAGTTTTACCACGAATAACACTCGAAACCTTCAACATTCCAAGAAGAACAGAGTTGATAAGAAATATATGATTTTTGAGAATATTTTGATCGAAATATTCAGGGCACATTTTCTCCTAGTATAGTCAGTTTTGAAGCTACGTCAACGCAAAATGGTTACTTAATCGAGACCTTCAACATCCACACGCAAACAACTTCACTTCACAAAAAAAAAAACAATCTAATTCCTATTTTGATAATTTTTTCGCCTTCAACTAGTATTCGAATGTGAAATATCCCTTTGTAGTTATACAACAAAGAAGAAAGGAAACGGTGAATCCACTTCGTTTATTAGCCAAAATCTTAACAGGTTCATAACAGCGTGCAGGTATCTCAGGTATTCAAAGTGAAAGGAAATAAGTGTACAAAAATGATAATTTTCGACTACCTTCTCCACATATGGAGCCACACTGCATGTCATTCGAAAATTTCATTCATACATTACACAACACACATTCTACTCTTTTCGACGCTCCAATGTCACGGTACTCGAGATCACGACGGCGTGAAATATATCCTGTGTACACTTCCTTTCCTACGCCTACAACACACGCGTGTGGATACCTAAGCGACGAGAAAGGGGCTTTTTGTATGTCTGATTTTTCGTTCAAAGAACCGGCGAGAAACGTCATCTTTTTACGTAAGGGTCTCGCTCTCCAACTCTTAAATAAATAATGGTCCTTGACACCTCGCCTGTTCAAGGGTTCGATTCCGATGTATTACAATACGAAAAAGTAGAGGAGAAGAAAGATCTTGAAATATTTCCCTTTTTTCTTTCCCTATCTTAACCGAATATCTTTAAACAGAACTCCGACGAAAAACCCGACACGAGTTACCTCTTTCACTTCTCAATGTTTCGATTGGAAACGACAAGATACGATAATATCGTAAATCAACGCTAACCGGGTCGTATTTAAAAATCATGAAATCGTTGTATTGTGTAATACGTACACCTTTGATAATTTTTTTTCTTTTCAAATAACGGTCAAGACAATGACGTGGGTTTTTTTTCTTCATGATTTTAATTTCGAATGAAACGATGAAAAATGTAATTTATTACAACGCAATTCGCAGATAACCACTATCGCTACTTGATAATACCAACACACGGTTTATCGATATACCGATAAAACACGCTCACAATCTTTACAATTACAGTGGTAAAGTTCACGCCTTAGTGAAAAAATTTCCTCGTTAATAATTCCCGATAAAAATGTAATCATAAACAACCGAAAGAATCGTTGCTCTAAATACCACTTTCAAAAAACGTAGTTCCATTAAAACTCGTCGAATTTTTCTACCAATATGTTCTAAATATTTTGAATACGATAACGAATATATTAAATTACGAAGCGAAATATCTACGAATTAAATTACTCGACCAACACCAACGAAACGTGGAGGAACATAATTATATTTCTCTCGAATCGTCTTACCGCCATGGTCACCATACATCGTCCAACATTTTGGCGCCAAAATTTGGAACAATGCCCAGAAACGATTCGAAAAAATGTTAAATACAAAGCACGAAACAAATACAAGTTTGCGTTAATATTGAAACGGAGAAAATATCGAATTTCAATAATAAAACATTTTCAAATACTTAAAGCACGTTATAATAGAACATGGAATAAAACTCTTACCACTGCATTAGTAACACGTGCTGCTATCTGTAAAGGCCGTATTGAAATTACAAATACCAATGTATTTTCGAGTAATCGGAGCATGGAATGCGGAATTTCTAACATTCGTTAATAACCGTTAATTAATTTTTCGAAATGGAAAAAAGATCGTTATTCGAAAAAACCAAATACGAACTCCGAAAAACGCGTCATGTGATAGAATAACCACGACAACGACGATCACGATCACTATGCGCTCGAATATGAAATTTTTTCGGAATCATACCAAGGTCGAACACCACTGACCTCAAAGAATTACAGCTAAAATTCGTGAAAATAAAATCAAGAATATTACACGAGGCGATCGACGAATATGTTTGGCGTACGAATACGTCACCAGACGACGAGCGCACGTCGATTGTACTAAAAATAAAGTGCTTTCCAGAATTAACAATTTTACGAAAATAAAAAAAAAATCGCGATCGCGTATCAACAGTGAAAAAATTACCCAGAAAAAAAAAATAAATGAATAAACACTTACCAACATTTGATACGAGCACACACAAAAGCCGGCGAATAAAAACTCCTCCGAGCAAGGTGCACCATAACTACTCATTCGCGACGACTGGCCCGCAAAAAAAGAATGAATTCGTTCGGCGGGAAAAGGCATCCCGAGCCATGGAATGTAACCGAACGCAGAAAACCAGCCACGTCTCGAAATCACTACAACCGAAGAAAGCCGAAGAAATGCGAACGTTCCCGAAACACGTCACTTTCCCGTCCAAGTAAGCATCTTGGAGGGGAGAAAGTTGCCACGACGCTAAGACGGCGCGTAAAAGAGGGGAAGTCGACTGAACAAGGTGCGCGCTTAATATACGAGATTTTTTTCCCGCCCTTTGCTCGTTCGTTCGGTTTCCTTTTACACACATTCTTTCATTTTCAACGTCGACTTCAAGACTTTCTTTTTTTTTTCCCATATGCTGCGCGCTCAGCGCGAATAGGCGTTCGGATTTTCGAAATACTAAAAAAGAAAAAAGCGTGTTGCGAAAATTATAAAATTATACGATTAATTAATACTCTGTAGGATAATAATCGAAAATGAAATAACCCGCAGTTTTATCAGTAAATAAAAGGACAGGACGCGATGCAGCAGCATTTATTTCATATCTTGACCAGTGCAGCCACTAAATAGATACAACTTCGTGAGCATAGCGAACAACTCATTTTTATTGCTGTCCTTTTGTTAAATAAATTTTCTACGCATGATAAATGAATTCGTATGTATCACCTCATACGCAAAACCTTCAACCGAAACCATCAAGCTCATAATTGCGAATTTATTAAAAAAAAATCACCTGTAATTGAGCTTACATTTAAACGATTTGTACTTATATTGGGTACTTTTTAAATATATTGATAATCAAGTTCTAGATCAATTCACATAAAGCATTATTCTATGAATATTACAAGAATTCAACCAACATGAAAAATGAAACAAAAAAATTTCATCTATATTATCAATGGGTGGATTCGGAGCTCACCAAATTAAAAATCGAGCATTATTTGGAAATACCCTCGCCAAATTTCCAACCTAATTATACGCAAAAGCTTTCAATGTTGAATAAGAAAAAAGGCATCCATATTTCCTGTTTACATCCACGAGTTGAATTTAGTTCATTAGTTTATAACGCTAAAACAAGATGTTGCCAATCCCGTGGCCTTGCTCTTGAATGTAATCTCCGTTTCAAAAACAACTACATAAGTCGAAATATCATTAAGCTGTGTAGGTTTTGGAACGCTCATATATTTTCAATATTTTCCAATAAAATATTATATACCAACGCAAAAAAATATTGCTGCTTTTTTTTGGTAATTTAAAACTAATATCTGAGACATGACCACAATAAATGCTCAATTTTACGATAAACAAATTTTAGGAAAAGTACTAATTGAAGAAAAAAACAACAAAGAAATTTTCTTATTCAATTTACTCACAAGATTATCATACATTAAGGCGACAGTTAGACCTGAAGGTCATTAATTAGTCGAGTCTGAGGACCGATTCTATTCCATAATGAAACAGACATTGGTATGACTTGAAAAAGACTATTGCGAGGTCAATCACCTTCGACCTGTCCTTGAACAATATGTTATTTCATTTTGATATTAGCGACGGATAGACATGAAATACAACACCGCATCAAGTCAGTTAATTCTGATAAGTTTCCTATTCAATCAAGTTACCATAATGCTCACGCGGTTAAAAGCAAAATAGGATCCTTTACATCATACCTATCACTAATTCTTGTTAAGTATGAAAAGTATACAAGTTGATGCCTTGAATTCATGTACACATAAAATCTTGTTTTCTTCTCAATTCAACCGGAAGTAAGGCGTCAATAAGACATTAAATTTACACAATACTCATCATCATTTAAAGAGATTACAGTCTAAAGACTAAATCTAGGAAACAGAAAATAAAAATCAGCGATTCAAAACCAACAAAAATTTGGCCTCACTCTAATGGAAAAGTATTCACAGAAGCATCATGAGAGATGGCACATTCGATATTAATGGACAGAAAGATGAAGCGGATGTGCAAACACTAGAGAGGACAAATGCTGTCTCTTATCAAGAATGATTTTAAGAGATTCAGGAATGAAATTTTCAATCAAATATTGGATTTTGATTTCAGTTTAAGGTTCTTTGTTTAGTACACTGTACAGTTGGTGCCCCTTCGTAAATGACTAATATGACTTTGTATAGAGGTAGTTATATTGAATAAATAAAAATTAAAACTAGAAAGGTCCGCCATTATAATGTTAATTTTTTCATCATTCTTATCATTTTTAACTTTTAATTTTTTTGGCTTGATGACATATCTGCGTATCAAATGAATTTTAATAAAGAAAGAAATGATAAAAATCCATTTATTGAAAAGAAAGCTCAGGCAATGTCTGAAAGGTTTTTTAGAAATTCTTTTCATATAACATAAAATCAGAGAACTACTAATTGGGCTCCATTTTCTAAAATTTCATTTTTTCATCTTTTTAATTTCCTTGCTTGACGACATATCCCTGAGTCGAACGGATCCTTTCAATTACATGACTGTCTTAAAAGAAAAATTACTAACATTGATCGGTTGAGAAAGTTTAGACAACTATCTCAAGACTTTCTTGAAATTATTTCAATAAATAGAATCACAAGAATTTAAAAAAAAACCAAGATTACTAAGCATATATTTTCTTTTCTCTATGTTCACCATTTGGACGAGTTACCTACATCATTAAACTGATAAGACCGCAGAAACTAAGGAAAGAGGTTACGTAATTCCAAGTATAATTCGAAGAAAGATTCTCAATTTTAACCAAAGATCAACTTGCTCAGTATCTGTGCTCGAAGCACCGTACACGACGTCTTTACACGTATGTGTTAGCATAAATACAAAATGTAGGTGTTTTCGTGTTTTTTATATAATGCGAAACATGCGTGGACTAACGGTAAGGTGCCCACACACAGGGTGGGTCAACATAGCACAGCGAATGTTTTTCTGGTAATTCTATCATCTCCGCGCCTTCTTTACCCTTACCATCAACCTTTCATCATTAATGTGACTTGATGGACACCAGGTTATTTGCAATTTCTGCTCTATCCTACACGCCACACCTAAACAGTTGATGAAACGTAGCTCCCTCTATACGTGTTCATTACTTGAAAAATAAAAACGCCAACGTTTTCAAATAAAACTACCACACTTCCGCTCGTTTTTTTTTTAATGCTTACAGTCGCCATCTTAATGGAAAAATTCATGCCTTGTTAGGAACTTATGGGTTAATTAATCACTCATTTCTCCAATTCACTGGATATTTTCACCGATAATGGGTCAACTGTGTCGACTGTTCAAACGAACGCTCATAAAACGTAACAGAGTTGAGACCAAAAATTTGTGTAGGATGCAAAATCATCAGCTAAGAAAAAAACCCGACAGATTTCTTTTTAGAAGTATTAGGCTACTGGATGCAAAAAAGGAGAGACTAATTTACTTTTTAATTTTTACAATTACAGTGATCTCTTCAATCTTCATGCGAGTATTTGTATTGTGCATATTTTTCTACAAAAATTTAATATGTTATGATGTAAGGTCATCATTACTACACGAAAAAATTAAATGTAATGAAGGTGCACGAATTTCTATACATTCGTCTATGCTATCTGATACGATTGTAAATTATATTTGTCACCGAGATACAGAACTGACCTTCAATGGAACAGAAGCTCAACAAAAGATCACACCGAGCCTCGAATAAAAGGAATCAAATATTCAGAAAATTTTCAAATAAAAATTCATGCCACTTTGGGTCTAATCTGATAAAATTCAAAGAAAAATACAAAAAAAAGTTCATAGAACTGAAATTACATTAGCGTTTCAACAGCGAAGAAAATTGTGAGCGAAGTGGCAACACTGGGAATAAACTTTCACACATAATATGACTCAGACAGCGAAAATCTTCATCAAATTAGCAATGACATATTTTCGAATCGTCATTTACTGTGTATTTAAAAGCAAAATGCGTAAAATAAGCGATGAACGATTACAAACATAACAAAGCTTACCTCCACACCCAAACCGACCTCGTGTACACGTTCGTCGTTTATGCTTGGAACTAAAGCATGGCAGCCGGGAAAAAATTCATACATAAGTACACGCTCAAGTATAACACATTGCGAACTCAATTTCCATGCATAATTACGTATGTTAACAATCAAAAATAAATTATAATTACAAAATTACCAAAATCAACTTCACTTAATCACCAGCATTGCGAACATTTCGTAAAACAACAATAGACAGTTGGTAACGCGGTTAATTTGCTAAAAGTGATAAGCTGCGTATACGGTAGTTTCCCCTCACAACTTTACCCCTTTAGCTTCAAACCAACCCCACCAAGCACCACCGAAACACCTTACCGTTTTTATTCCTCTCTCGCGTACGCACGGCTAACAAGTGAGCGAAAGAAACGCCCATTTTTATAATGGTTACTGCAGCAGTGCTGCCACTTACGAGAAACTGTTCTCCCGCCAAATATTATTAACTCGAGCGTAATTACGACTAATACTCTAATACAATTAAGGAAGAGTTTATGAAGAAAACCAACTGTTGCTTCATTCACTTTTATCACGCATATACCTTAGGCAAACAGAGCTAGTATTGTGTAAACAAAAATGGATATAGCTGTGTCGAAACATCCGTGAATAACACGTAGGTTGAAAATATTTTAAGGTTTAAAATCAACTGAGGAAATTGATAATTAATGCGAACTAGCAGAAACATACATCATCATTCTCTCACTGTATTTTAACCATATTTTCATGTTGAAATAAAAATGCTTAAATGAAAATGAAAAAGCGAAGCTTTTCAAGTATTTTCTTTCACGATACCAGTGCGCTGCATGGTCATATAAGAACCTTTTTTATTTCGCAAACGTGGTTCAATAAAAGAATAGATCGATAGCGAATTGCAACCGGTAAATTCATCTACATTTTTTTTTTTTTTATGATTGACTTGAGAATAACGAAATTATAATCCTTCGCTGATATGAAATCAAAAGAAAAAAATTTATATGAACTTCAAAAGAGAAAAAAACAAACGAAAAACAGTAAAAGGATACCAAACTAAAATTTTCAAAGATCAAAAATGAGAATCTCATTACAAATATTTTTCATTCATTTTTCTTTTCTCTTCATGCTAAATAAAAGCCAGAAGAATATGAAGTGTTATTTTTATTCTCAGTAAACCAGGGATTGCATTAGTATACTTGGAAAATTTCATGAAACAAAAAGAATGTAAACTTCAACTTACTCTGACTACAAAACGAACCTAGTCCCCGACAAAGATACCGAGTAATATGAAGTGTTAAAATTCTGATTCCTCAAATTCGAAATGAAGAACTACCCACATTAGGTCCATCAATTTATCTAACATTCGAGCAGAATAATCAAACTAGTCTATGATTTTGAGAGCTCGAAAACCTATCCATTAAACAAGTACAACTGCAATTAAACGACAAAATGACAAAACGACATGAGCTGAGGATATCAACATAAAGCATTAACTGTAACATTATAATTCCATTATCAAGCAACAATAGTTTGCCAACAGTTACAACCAAAACCATTGAAACCCATATCAATGATCCAAGCTACATAAGACATGGAACGCCTATCAAGAAATGATGTTACCTAGTTGACTTGACATCAACAATAGGTACTTCAAAACAATTCATTATTCGTCGTACTCCGTACATGATAAATAAGTAAATAACTTTTGCCTACTAAAAATTGTGAACTTCCGACTCACCGGACATACGACATGTAAGGATGTAACATTTTCAAATCAATTTTAAAAAAGCCACGAAATCAAGGACAACTTACTAAGTAGAAATTTCAAGTAATGAAAGTAACCAAACACAAGTAATCACAAAATGAAAAAGTTAAAAATGGCGGTTTAATGCGATACACTCAAATACACGGCGTACCCAACGTATAGCACACATTACACTTGCATGTTTTAATGACACAAATAAAATAAAATCACCAGCGACCAGCGTGATAAGTAAGTTGGCCGCTTCATAGTAACAGAACAAATGGAACGCGCTCTACGAGCTACAAGAGCAACTGATTCCGTTTCGTGGCAGAAAAAAGAACTGAACCCAAGCTCTACGTAATGTTCTCCCTTCCAACCCGAAAGAGAGTATTTCAATGCCTTTACCACAGATGGCGCTAGCATTACCAGCTCGAATGAAGTTGAACAGAAAGTTCGAATTTATGTAGTTCCTTTTGCACGCATCTCAAATTTCTAAACTATTTGAAGTGTTTTTGACTATGTATTAGCCATTCATCATTAATGATATTCAAACCTATAACATTACTTTTTATTGCTAATTTTTTAAACTCAAAAATTATCTAGCTTGAAGTTAAAAATGTAAATGTAACTCGAGTTTTTATTACTTCATCACCATTCACCACTGAATCTATGAACAGTCCGAAATCGGCAATAAATCAATTCCAACATTATCACTAATTATTCGTGCTATCGCTACATTCAAACGATTTCTCGTTCTAGGTCTACAAGATAATGCCATTGAACTCTAGAGCAGTACCTTTTTTGAATTAGGTCGTTGGCACAATAGATCGCCTTCCTCGAACAGGTTCAGCAGGCATATTTAATGCCTCCACAGTTGATGGAGAAGTTGCCGGCTATGAATGGCCACAGGCATTTTTTATTAACCGACACGAGAGCAGGTGTGCTTTGAAAACACCATGTTACGAAGCGTAACTTTTGTTATTTCATTTAATACTCGAACGAACGCGAGAATAATTTTCGAAAACTGGTTTCCGAACCTATTAAACTATCACATTTTTATAATTTACTAACCAGTTTTTAATTCCTATAATAGTAAAAACGCGTTTAAAATTCTCTCATTTTTATTCTTCCACACTCTCCGGTTCCTATAAATATTATTAATTTGATTTTTCATAAAATATATGTACGCACGCTAATTTCCATATATGTAAAAACCATAAATTATTTCTCATGTGGTTAAAATGATTTCATTCGGTCACAATGTGATCACAATGTTATCGCCGAGATAACGTTTTTAAAGAATGTACACTACGTGATATGGAAATAAGAATGAGTCGAACATACATTATGAATTAAAATACGTGTTTATAAATGTTACACAATTTTACAACAATTACTTCCCATTGATGTAAAAATTTGTTGTACTTCCAAGTAACTTCCAACATTTATTTACTATACTCGTGATACATGATAATGAAATCAGCAGAGTAACACATTATCTTATTATTAAAAAGAAAAATTATTTATCCGGATGAAAAGAGATAACTCACACTATGATCAAACTGCTTTTTCATTAAAAAAAAAAAGTAAGTTATATACATATAAAAAATCCAACGAAGAACACTACTCGATACAACATGATGATTCGTTCTCTGTATAGGTCAACTAAGAAGAAGTAATACGAAATACGTCCGTTAGATAGCGCTAGTATATAAAAAAAATGGAATCGCAAACCAGCATCAAATAAAGTCGACACCATAAAGCCTGACTCATACATTCAACATTTCAACTATTGTAAACATCAAAACTTTTTTATAAAGCTAATCCTCCAACTCAGCCCAAACCTTGAAACAAGTTGCATACTCTGAACCCGTAAACTGTGGCACGCACGTTGGCCCATTCCCATTTTTAATATACACGTATCGATACGTTGCGACTACGTTAAAATGATATTTTCTTAAATTTTCTGTTACACCATGGCGTTTTGAAAGTTGTACCTCAAACGAAATTTCACGAGCTTTCCAATGGTGTAAAAAAATAATTTTTCGCCATTATTTCTACAGCAAAACTCGATTGTAATCTAAAAATCATACGAGTTTACGGGCACTTGCAATGCTTACTCGAAACTTCGCCTCTACATTACTCAAAATTTTCTGTTCCACCATATATGGTTTGAAGGTTGTAACTTAAGGGAAATTTCACGAGCTTCACAATGATGTAAAAAAATAATAATTTTTGCCCATTATTTCTACAACAAAAATCGATTATAATCTAAAAAACATACATTTCTTCTAACAAATTTAAAAAAACGTAAGCAGCCGTGCTGCATTAAAATAAAAACGTAGTTTTGTGTATTTCTACGAAGAGTCTTTCACTAACCTGCTAATGCCATGCCCGAGAGTAGAAGGGTAATATATAATTATACTAAAAAGTGGCATATTTATCATATCTCAATCTTGACTGTAGGAGGCAAAAATAATCTGTCCCCCTCCAATTGTAAATTACGGGTACAGTACATTGATCAGGATTTGAATAAAAGTTCAAAACTTTCCAAAAGCATGCCAATAGTATTTTACGAAATTTGATTGAAATGAAGTCGCACAAATAAAAAACGTAAGCAACCATGCTGCATTACTGCAGCTGAGTTTTTAACTGGGGCTTGTTTAGGTTTGGAAATAACCTTGCTACCTGAGCAGAGGGAGAGGAGGGGGTTTCCTTCCGGGTTCGAGTTTTTTCAGGGCCCACTTAGGACCCGACTTGACGCATCAGCGCTAAAAATCTGCCTTTACCGCCACCACCTTTTTTTCTGCTCTTATGACTTTTCCTCTTGTCCTAGACCTAGATTTTCTCTGCACAGCGCTGGGCCATACCCAATACCAAGTCTGACAACTCCTACCCTATCCCTTTCAAAACCACTTGATTCAAATTGAGGAGGTTATATTTTGGATCCTGCAAACGAAGTTTGATCTTTCTAGGTCCATTTGATGACGAGATACGGAAGATTCATGAACTTGATGCTTGCAGCAATTTCCCTCCAAAAAAGGGTTTTTATTCAACTCTCCTTCAAATTCACTTGTGAAGCTAAAATTGGAACAGGTCAGTCACTTGAGCTCATTTTATCATGTGACATCGCAATAAAAATTTTTTACTTTTTACCTACTCCTCACCATATTTTGAGGTAGATAAGCACTTCTTCTCCCCTGCAACAGCATGTATAGAGGTGAATTGGGGATATAATACACTTTCTATTCCCAATAATCATATGAGTTCATATTATTTACATTTTTACTAATTTGAGGCTCCTCAAACTCTACTCAAATTTTGATTATCCGCCATTTGGATCCATTTTGATACAAATTCAAGAACTCATATTCTGGTCACCAACTAACCCCACAGACAAAGTTTGACTTTTCTAGATTGGTTTGGTGAGGAGATATGGAAAATTCAAAAAATTTCATGACTCAAAATTTCCTCAAAAAGCCGTTTCTTGCTCCAACTCCTTTCAAAATGCACACAGGAAAATGAAATTAGAATATGTTGATGTCCGTGACTCACTCTTTCATATGAAATCAAGAACAAAAAATTTAAGCTATTTCCCCTTTCTATAGCCCCCCTCAAACTTTGAGTCATCCACCATTTTGAGGTGTATCGAAGAAATAAAAAAATGGTTTTGTCGCATTTCTTAGAAGAGCCTCTCACCAAGTTTTGAGTGCATTTCATGAATACCCGTCGGAGCTACACATAAGGGAAAAATATATATACCAAAAAGTTGGATATTTACCAGATGATTACAAATAGTCTGAAACGCAAAGATTTGAAGACTTCACCCTCCACCGACACACCTTCTCAAATCAGGTAGGCTGTAATAGCTATCGTTTTTAAGTTAAAAATTCAGTTAAGAAGTGCGAAAGCATTAAGTAGATCACAAATCAGCAAAATTAATACGATATGAAAGAATCAACTCACGAAATTTACGTATATCGATGTACAATAAAAAGAAACTTGAGCCAATAGATACTTGTTTGGAGGAACTAGATAATAAGAAAATTATAAATTATACTTATCGTAGAAGGCATTCAAATGAGACATGTTGCTTTGAGTCATGTATTTAATAAAAGCTAGAACTAAAAATCCCAATTTGAAAACTAATTTAACATCAACTTTTTCTTTCTTTCAAGTTTTTATTTGTTTTCCAAGCACGTATAATCTTAACCATAAAGTTGCATTTATTCAAGGGTTTACCAAAATTCTTTCGATTTCTTTGCTCTGATAAATTTCAAGATACTTAATACTTTATATTGAAGCAAACTGAAATGAATTACTCGCTGCACTTCCTCTCATCAGTATCATTTGTAAACAAGTATAAATACGACTATTCAAGTGTATTATATACAATGGTGAAAATTTATTATCTACCAAATCTCTTTCTTATTCTTCATTTTGAAGAATCAATCATATTTAAAATGTATCATATAAAACTCTGAATTTTAGAAATTTTTGTACGCAATCATTTTTTATTCGCGGCGCATGTCTTTTACAAACGAATGAGTACACAAAAAAACCACAAGTTAGCAACCTCTCCGAAACCAATAAGCTTTACGAATCACTGTTAAAAGCCGAAACTAATTCTGCGTCGTTTACGAAGACGAAACATTTTGTAAAATGTAGTAAATAAAACAATTAGGTTAAAGGAGTGAGCAACAAACAGCGGAATAAAGTCGACCGTGCTAATATATATGCAAAGTAAGAGCGAATTAAGGGAGAAAATCTGTAACAAAGCTTATCCGGCAAATTGTTGTCGAATCATCAATCATTCGGGCTTACAACGGAGTTGCACGTTGCCAAATCCGTCTTGTAACCCGTGCCCCGCCTATTTTTTCTGTCACTTTTAAGGAAATTCAATTTCATTTCGCTTTTCATTCCAACGTTTACTGTTTGTCAATGTTGTAGATTTCGAATTTAAACGATCGAAGGTTTCGATAATTTTTTACTTTGGCAGTTCATAATATGTCACGTGCCTACACGCGTAATGAACGCACCTCTAATTTCTCGATTCCCTTTTTTTCCGCCTTAGGTAGCAATAAAGTTGGTAAATTCTATTCCGAATGGCGTAACCTTTTTCCTTGTCGTAAGTATATTCGAGTAAATTGTAAAGTTATGTTCTACACGGGCGTCAACACGCCAATATCTCGAGTAATTACACCAAGTGCCTTCTGCTTTCATTCTTTCATTTCTCCCAATCTCATAGAGATTTATAAAAGTCATCGGGGGGATTGTCTTCAGTCGCTATCCGGTCATAAGAGCGATGTTCTTTGTCGACACAACAATGTCTTAGTCTCCACGGAAATCGATTTTCGCGCCGGAAAATCTCCAGTAGACCATAAAACGCGCCCAATCGTACCGGTAAATAAGTTTATAACCGCTTCGGTGGCAGTAAACTCGTCCATTACAGCGATAAAATTACACAAAGTCTAATATTTTCGTATCGAATTTAGATGACATTTCGACGGAAAACACGTGATGTTGGAGAAATATCAACAATGGGCATAAAACAAAGCATCCTTTCCATCACATTACTCAGCAGTTAATAGGATTACCATACGAGTAATTACATTACGAAATCTACCCTTTGGAATCAATCCAATATGTGAATTAATTGTACCATAAAAAATATGTCTGGAGAATTTTTACACTTAAAGAATATCCCGATACATTGCGTAAAATACGAGGCAACGCAGTGTTACCATCTTATTATTTTGCTATAATAAATATAGCGAAAATAACTTTTGGAATTTATCCAACACAATTTCGTTATTGTACGAGTAACTTTTAACCGGAGTAAAAATACAAGTTGGAGTTTTCTTAACCGTAATATTGTTTCCAAACGATGAAAGAAACTACAAAAATTGCAATTTATGAAAAACAAAAATTCCAACGCGAACTAACTCGAATAAATACGACCAAGTTTCACATACATTTATCTAACTGCAACTATACTTAGTTTCGAAGTTATAAAATAAACCCGAAAGAGGTTCAAATGTACGTTATTCTAATCTAAGAAATCAACTATATGGATGACTATACAGTTAGATATTATTGAAGCCAAGTCTGCAGAGACCATGAATGGGTTAAAGACAGAAATATTTAGGCTCTCTCGAATTTCTTTCATCGGAATGGTTTCAGTAAAAAATATTCAGATATTAAATCAAAGCTCCGAGTATATTCCAGGGCAATCTGTTGACCCCTCTCCCTCACCCCGAAGGAAACTATAATTTATACGAGGCCAAGATTAATTTGTTTAATATATACTCTTGACCAGAATTTCAAAAATATATGCAAAAAAAATTTGGGCAATTTTTTGAAATTTTTTTATATTTTTATTTATTATTATTTTTTTAATTTGAGATAAAATTTCTATTTAGGAGTTTTTTATTTTTTTAATATTTTTCTCATTCTTGACTTTTTTCTCAAGATTCTGACTATATTTAAATTTTCCATGTCTTTCATTTTAGAATAATTTTTCATTTTCACACCAAGTAATTTTTTTGAAAATGGGTATCTAATTTTTGAATATTTTCCATTTGTAGACGAGTTTTTTTTTTTTTAATTAATAAATTTTGAATCATTTTTAGCTGAGTTTCAATGAAAGAATAGCTCATCATTTCACAGGAGGCTAACCAAATGCTAGAGGGGCTCCAACTTTTTTTTTGTGTTGGTTTGTAATTTTATATTGAATAAAAAATTTCACAAGAGGACTCAGGCCTCTTACTCTCCTCTGGCTACTGGTCTGCTATTACAATCTACACCGAAAAAAAAATGTTCTCAAGTAGTTTAGTACAAATATCATTAATCATAGAATGATTTCTTTGAAAAACAATTTGTTTTCAAATACGAAGAAATCATTCCATAAGTATTGCAATATGTACCGAACTACTTGAAAACAAATTCATTCTTGTATGATAATGAGTTTGAAATTAATTTCCTGTCTCTGAATTCCTGTATTTTAAGGTACTCAGTAATAACCTTTTCTCTCAGTGTATACCTAATTTGAGAAGGAAGGATAGAAGAGAGAAGGACTTTATTTTTTCACGTTTCAGACAATTTGAAGCTGACTAGCCTATGTCTATTGCGGTGTTATATATTCGATTAATTACCCTTGTCAGAGAGCATGGTAGATATACATGAAAATTCTTCAAAATCTATTATTTATACGAGTCCAGTCCATATTCATATATGAAATTCCACTAAATCGAGGTTTCTCAAAATTTACTTAATTTCAGTTTCTACAAATTTAGGTTTTCTTTGATACACATTCAGCTCATATTAAAATCATAGACTGGCGCAAAAAAGCAAGAAATACATCGATAGTCCAACAATATACTAACATTAAAACTCAGCTCTAATGATACGGCATGGCATAGTTGCTGATCTATTTATTTTTGTCATTTCCCCCACTATGAAGGTCACTTTATTTCTAGATTAAAAAAAAAATGATTTTTGAACAAGTTGAACTTTTAGCCATGCCCTAAAATGATGAAGGTTTACCTAATTATATTTGTATCTCTCAAAGAGAACTTTTTTCATGCACATGCATCCTAAAAAATTCTTCCAAATTAGTAAAGTAAAAGAAACCAAAAAAAAAAAAATCGAGTAAATTTCAATAGATTTTGCCTCAATCTCCTCTCCCCCCTCTGCCATAAAAGACCTGTGTGAAGTAACGCTGCATCATTACTTTCTGTAGGTATATTTTCCAATTTTTAGATCTATTTTTTCCCTTTGCCCCTCTCGAACAAGCAAATACCTAAAATCATAAAATATTTTTATTTCATACCATCCTCCCAATGTATAGAAATATTTCGTTACCAGTAAAACCACAAGTAAATGGATCCGGATGTCGCTTTGTGTAAATCCAATTACTCACATTCAGGCATAGGTTATAGTGAATCTTGAAACCCATTCGATAAGGCGACATGAATAGAGCTAAAATTCTAGCCACTCCGACGTATAAAAGGTCGATGTTACTTTGGTATTGTTTGCCTACGCTGTCCGGCGTTTTCGATAATTCAGATAATCCATTAATCCATCCCATTCCCTTAATGGTAAACAACGATACGATAATGGAAAATAAGGGTTTGTACACGCTCTCAATAAATTAGATCGTAATATACATACACCTCAATGGCAGTTTAAACGGACATATCATTGCTAGTCTGATGCGAAACATCAATCAAGATTTTTTCGTGAATCATGAATATTGTGAGCGACTAGGTGGGCCAAAATTCAAAGCAAACCATTGGTTAAAAATGAAAGTACCTAAATTATTTCTTTATAATTTATTTTCTAAATTTTAATTTTTTTTTCTTCAATGCGACATGTACTGCCAGTATGAACATTTTACGGAGAGTACTTGAGCTTCATGTTTATTGGAAAAACTGAATACCTAATATTCACAAACTTTCGGTTAATGCGATGCATTCGCGACTGCCACCAAAAAAGACGCTATCTATCGCCTCTTCATCCATCTATCCTACGGATGCGCGGATTCATAAAAGCATATGTGAAACACCCCAAGCTAAAGGGTTACAATCGTACAAAAAAAAACGTTTAAATACACACGTGCTAACATTTGGCATGCTATGGTTACCATGGAAACTTAACGTAGACCGCATTTATGCACTGACCGTCACTCTTTCATTGATACGATTTCCAAAACAACTGGCTGGGTGTGGTTTTAAAAAATGGCAGACGTGCAATTCCCCTCCCCATGGGTACTGGGAAATCTGCCGAATGCATTATCATATCATCAAAAGCAAAATCACATTCGTGATGTTCTTAATTTACCTAACGTGTTATTATTTATGCAGTATGATAGGTGATATAATTTTTTGTTAGTCCATGGTCTTATAGTAAATAAAAATCTCGAAGAATGGATTTTACTCAGGAAACCTATTGAATGTAAGTATAATGAAACGTGAAAAATTTTAATTTCTTAGAAAACATATATTAGGTAACTACACGTTTATTATTAACATAACTTTGAAATGAAGGAAGGGTCTAATTTCAGAAATATTAAGATATCTAGCCATTAAAATAGTTCTTTGCATGTCAATAACATGTGATATCTAATTTAAATTACTTTAATTCGAAAACTTGAATTTATAATGAAATGTTATTAGTCACACAAGCCACTTGTTGCTTAAATACTCAATAGATGATTAGTATATTAGTAGGTGGGTGAAGTATTATTATAAATATATTTTGAGATTTTGACCACGTTTCGTTCGAAAAACCGAATTTCGAATTATCACCGTAATTTGGTTAACTGAGCCCTATCAAGTACAACATTCATACACCTACAAAAAAATGGATTTTACTCAGGAAACCTATTGAATGTAAGTATAATGAAACGTGAAAAATTTTAATTTCTTAGAAAACATATATTAGGTAACTACACGTTTATTATTAACATAACTTTGAAATGAAGGAAGGGTCTAATTTCAGAAATATTAAAATATCTAGCCATTAAAATAGTTCTTTGCATGTCAATAACATGTGATATCTAATTTAAATTACTTTAATTCGAAAACT
Organism: Phenacoccus solenopsis; assembly: GCA_009761765.1. NCBI lineage: Eukaryota > Metazoa > Arthropoda > Insecta > Hemiptera > Pseudococcidae > Phenacoccus > Phenacoccus solenopsis. The sequence goes on from CM019752.1 coordinate 30,685,576, forward strand.
TGAATTTATAATGAAATGTTATTAGTCACACAAGCCACTTGTTGCTTAAATACTCAATAGATGATTAGTATATTAGTAGGTGGGTGAAGTATTATTATAAATTATTTTGAGATTTTGACCATCGTTTCGTTCGAAAACCGAATTTCGAATTATCACCGTAATTTGTGTACTGAGCCCTATCAAGTACAACATTCATACACCTACAAAAAAATTCAACTATATACCCCAAACCTTTCGATACCTGAATTCTTAAATAAGAAATTGGCAGGACAACAACAAACAATTTAAAAAGTCAAATTACTTTCCCTTTATCGCAAGATTTAGCACATTTACATCAATTTTTGTCTAACAACAATTTAAAAGACGTACAAGTTTAGTAGGATTTTTTAGAATATATATAAGAAAGTTAATTCAATTTCTTTTAGGATACTGACTCGGATATAGAATCGATTTGCCTGACGTTACCGGAGCCTTTACATATAATACGGTACTACGGCAGCAATTTAAGAAAAAAAAAAGGGAAAAAACGCAAACCCATTCTGAAATAGACATTTTACGACTCCATCCAATTTTACAATCTTTCTGCTGTAATGCCATGGGGGATGATGTGAAAAAAGAGATTCTTCGGTATTTCCATTTTGATAGGCACCTAATGTTCGTGCGGTGCCGAAATTTGCGATCTTAAACGAACAAAATGAAATTTCTCGTAGGTTAGGGAATTCATGTGCAGTACTATGCGAAAAAAAATACAGATATGGTTAGTTAAGAATGTAAAATTAAATTATAGAATATATAGAATAAGATACAGTCCCATAAAAAAAAAAACATTCATTTCCTAATCTACTACTGCCATTAAAAAATAGAATGTCCCCTTACTCAATCAGTCGCATAAAACATCTACAACATTAGGAAGACCTCATTTCATAAACTTCTTTTTATTGCATCGCAAAGGTCGATTTTTTTCAAAACTTAAAGAAGATGAGGTCACAATAGTTGCAGAATAATTTTAAGAAGGCGTCAAAAAAAAAATTGTAGCTCCCTAATTTAATTTTTAGACCAAATCACCCCACCCTCTTACCCTCCAAATGAAGTCAATCAAATTTTCAAAAAAACGATCAATTAAAAATGTTTACAATTCAAAGCCATAATTTGTCGTCCAAAGGCTAAAGAAAATTTTAGCTATTAAAGCTTCTTAAAATATCACATTTTTCTTCAAAATGACTTCGTGTACATATTTTAGCGTAAAAAATTCAGCAGTACCGGTTTTAGGATCGCTGCTTGGGGGGGGGTTCAGTTCAATAAAGTCAAGTGGAAAAGATAGTAAATTGTTTGAATTACCAAAAAGTTCGTTTAAACACCTAAAAAAAGATAAAAAAAGTAGCTTTGGTGGGGTTAGACACCCAAACCTCCCCTCCCCCCTTAGAACCGGCTATGAAATTCAGACTTTAGAAACCCCTGTGAAACAAAAATCAAGCATATTTCAACTCTCGAGTTCGAAACAGCCTAAATTAAATTCATCGTGCCCACGCAACAAATAAATTACCCATTTGTCGTTCATCTTTGAAAATAAATCAAAATTGTTGCTTTTTGATTTTAGAAATGTTTGGACGTCCTAAACTGAAGAAAAATTAGGGGTTGAAATTTTTTTCAGTTTTTAAATAATAAAGTAGGTATGACTTGAGGGGGAGGAGGGTAAAACATTTTAAATTGCTCAAAAATACGTTTTTTGAAAAATTTTTAAATTTAACTTCATTTTTGGCAAATGTAAAAATTGAGTAAGAAGGTTGAAATTTTTGTGATGTACTTCTGAGGTCATTTAGCAACAAATTACTTTTTGAACCAAAAAAAAAACACACAAAATTAGGTCCATCCTGGTATAAGTTATAATTACGTTGATCTTCATAGAAAATTCATTTCGGAAATTTGGATTTTTCTCATCTAGAACGTGCATAATCTGTGTACTAGAATTATTCGATATGAAATTTAGAATTTTCACTTATACTTTTTTTTTTACTATTTATTATCATTAATTTCTTTATTATTTTGAATTTCAACTCAAATATCTTGTTCAGGAATAATGTAATTATATTGCATAAAGGAGAGAAAAGGGTAGTGGTAATTACTTATCTCATGAAGAACAATAGTGGGGGCAGGAGTGCGAGTGGTTTCAGCAGTTGGATTTGTTAAATTCATTTATTTTAGAGATATTTTGTTCCATAATTTTTAACGAATTCGTAATTATATAGAATAGAGAAGGAGGGGCAAAGGAGGCAGACTGTCCCAAGGTCCGGATTCTGGAGAGAGCGAGGGAATCCAAATTACAATTTCAATTAGATTTTTGTTCGTTTAATTTTTTTTAATGTATATTTTTTTAATAATGATTTTTGCCCCAGAACCAATTCCGACTCTTTCCTGCGCTATACTTATGTTAAAAAAAAGGCTAGGGTTAATTCAAAACCTCAACTACATTTAAGCCACTGGTTATCTTACGTTCAGGGTCATTAAAAATTGTGAACAGCATTCATTTCTTTGACGAAAAATTGATTCGAAAAATTTTCCTTGTTTTAAAAAAGTTTAATTTTATGATCTTTTTTTTTTAATAATTTTTTTTTTCAAAAAATTTATGTGTATGGTATATACAACTTACGAAATATAAAAGGAAAAATTTCAACAATATGACTATACGAGAACCATTGCATAAGTTAATCATTATTGTTTTTTGATTACAGCATAGAGTACCTATAAATTGACAGCATACTGTGAACTAGCTTCAATAATATGAGGAAAGCTATAATTGGGTTCAACTACATGTATTAAATACGCGATAAAGGTGAACAAATTTCAAGGATAAACATATTATGAACCATTTGAGACGTGATTTAGGCTGCAGCGAGATGTGTTCGGCTGTTAATTTCGTAGAGGTGGAGAGAAACAGATGGTTTATTTACGACTCAGGAAGTAAGCAATAGGAGATTATAATTTTTGAAAAATTTATTTAAAAACAGCGAAAGAATTATACTATCGATTATTAAACTATAACTTTTTTTAAAGTAATTATACTTCATATAATTTTTTTAAAACTCATTCTAGTAAAAAAATGCATCTTCAAAAATTAATATTTTATTTAAAAAAATTATAATAATTATGATAACCAATCATCATATTGATAAAAAACTTCATATCGAAATTCAACAAAAATATCCCTATCTCAACCTCAATACGTCCATCGTTAAAATATTTTCGCATTCACAGATCAAAATAAACATCCGAACAGCAGACACAACATTGGCTTCGCATCGACGAAATCCCTACGAGCGCGGAATTCACTACAATGGAAAACGTAAAATCACTCGAATCGTTAACACAACGAGCATCGGATTTTTCTCATTAAAATGGAAAACCTACGGCGTTCACGTACACTTGCTAGCGGAAATACTTTTATAAGGTTGTTAATATCGAGTACACGTGTAGTGAAGGATAAAAATACCTTCGTTAGTAGGTTATACAAAATCGAACATCGTAATATCGTTAACAGACGGAAAAGGATACGCATATACCCTACAACCCTTAAGAATATTGTCAAAGATAGTTTAAAGAAAGGGGTTAATAATTACAACCCTTCTTTACCTTTAGGGCGAAAAAAAGAAGAGAAGAAAATACCTGCTTCGTCGAGGACAGCTGCAATTTAAACCCTTTAAGCAAATTAGGTAAAGATAACGTCTCTTCTGTATTCCAAAGCCTTAACACACTTTTGACAACATCAATTAATAAAAAAATTCTTCGGACTTTTATTTAGATAAGAGTTTTTTTTTACTTTTAGTACATCCTTCGTTCTGGTGGTTGTGTTTCACCGAATCATCTGTCGGCTATTTTTATTAGTCAAGCTCCTTTTTGTTGGCGGGCGTTCACCGTATGTTTCGAGGTAGCGTTAATCTTTCGTACAAAGGATATATCTGATTAGATAATACCTATATGAATGTTGTATGTTATTTCCTCAATGACTCTATGACTTTGTAAGAGTTCTAAAAATTAATCAAGCTTTATGATAAAGAGAGATTCACAGTTATCAACAAAGTTTTACGAAATATGCAATGATGGTTGAGGGCATGTGGTCGTTTTAATAGCCTATTTATCACCGGTGTTTGTAAAGATATAATGAAAAAGTATTAAAATTATTTTTAATAGAATACCTCAAAATTTATACTTTACATGGTTGCCAAGTTCATCACTCGTAAAATAATTTATGTAAATATTCTATTTATAGATTTAAGTAAGTCACTGCGATGCAAGATGTCAACATAAAGATAGAGTTCATTGATGTCAGATTAATCGTTCATAATATGCAAATAAATTTGATCAAATAATATAATTATAAGGCTCGTGAAATTTCACCTATAAAAAAATTACACTATAGGCCAAAACTACACGTGATTAAATACGAAGAAAGAACTCGAATTCCACGACGTTCGCATTACTTCCAACTAATTAATTCCCAAACAATACTTTAATCGTGAATCTACCAGCATGAAAACGGCAGGACTTGAAAAATATAAAATATCGCTTCTAAGATATGGTAATTGTAATAAATGGTTCGAACGCGACTGTTACCTTATTAAAAAGTCAGCAGGTATACCAAAAGGTAAGAGACCGGTAAAGGTACAAAGTAAGCCGGGTTAGCGTGGACTAGGACACGTAGAAAAAAAAAAGAAATAGGATATGATTTGCATAGACGAGAATCGGCAGATACGGCTTTGGTATTCAAAGGGTTTGAAAATTCATCAACCCTTTACCGTATGCATATGCATCGGTAACCATCAGCAGAAAAAAATTATTTATGATTATAAAAAAAGGTTTTAAGTTAAAAAATAACCCTTCGCATATCCTCGCCTGTAATTTTTTCCCATCAACGGGACAACAAAAACCCACCCCTGGGTTAAATGATTTGTGGGCCATCTGCATAAAAACCGACATATGCATATAATGTACCCCTTTATACCCCCACCTGCCAATATAATGCTTCTTTCTTAACGATTTCCTTTTCAACGAATGATTCTACACTCTATTAATTTTAGCGTCGAGATCTCCGAACTACGAGCACACCACCGCTTTCTATTTCATTAATAGTTCATTCAGCGCGGTGCATTTTTGTCAGGTATTTTTTTTCACTCTCGAATGATTAAAGATTCTCAACTTCTCGAATTACTTGGTACATCGTTAACCTTTTCTCGACGACCGTAAAAGGTAACTATTTAAATTTTAGGTCTGCTCATCGTCGAGTACAACGTATTGCTACTTCGATACCAGTATCCGCATATCACAACTAGTTAAAGATAACGACAAAAAAGCGAAGCCATTGGAAAATCTTCATACGATACGCGAATACGAAAAAAATTAATTTTTTTATAGGTGTATAGTCGACGTATATGGGAAAACGTATCCAAAACCCGAATACAAGTGGGGTGGAATATAACAAAGTGTGGAAGTTACGGCCCATTTGCCAGATACTTGAAATTACCATCTACAAAAAATGTTCAATGATACATACTCGATTCATATAAGCGAGTCGTATATTTATACTCGAACGTGGTGATCTTATTAGCAGTGGGTTATGACGTTTAAGGGTCTCCGAAGAAATATTTTTTTGCATTTCGTTATTTTACAATCGAATTACAACTCGAATGGATTCCCTTTTGATGTTACATTTAATATTTAAATTATAACACGTTCGATTTTTCATTTCACTTTACGACTCGGTGGTGTCATCAAAAACAGGATAGTGAAACTGTCAAGTATTAATGTTGTTTTTTTCTACGCGAAATTTTTTTTCCAACGGGCATACTATGTATTTGAATTATGAATTTTTCATGATTATAAAAGTTTTCATTTGAAAATTGGAGAAAAAACTGAAAAAAAAACAATAAATAAAGTTTCATCCAAAAAAAAAATTCGAGCGTTTTTTAACACAAAGGAATTCATCGTGACGTCATTATTTTCTACCAATTAATTAAATTATCTGACTTCATATATAAATCTTTCACATTCGTTCTTATCTGCAGGATTGCAAAATTGAATCCAAATGCGAATGTTTGAATCGAATTCTGTAAAATTTTTGCCGAAACCAAATCGAAAGTTACATATTCTACATCACCAAAAGCCACTAATTTTAATCCAAAGCCAAAAAAAATCGATTTTTTTTGGCTTTGTTCGTTTTACAAATTGAAGAAAAAATCTCATACCTTATCAGATTTCAAGTTTAGGGCGTTTCGTTTGAGCCACGAGACAGCTAAATGATTAAAATTTTAAATAAAGCGGGAAGGAAGGAAGTAGGGTGCGCAGCGGACTGCTTGTAAAGGGTAAATAAAATGAAAAATCCAATTACCAAATTTTTAAGCTAAATTAAGCCGAAAGTTTTTAGAAGCTGAATCTTCATTTATGTTATGCTCAAACTTCGAAGCTGAGGTTGAATATGAAGCATTGACCATATATACATAGACGGCTAATGCAAATGTGTGAATAGTGAAGAACAGATAGCAGGGACACTTTGCAAAGCATCGCTTTTGCGCATGCGTGAATATAATGAATATACGAGAGCTTGTTTACATTCAACATGACTTTCTCCTCGCATTTCCAACACTGTTTCCTTCTCAAGTCATCACTTATCAGTATCTTGTAAACACGAGTTCACACTTGCGCCCGCGCGCAAAAGCGATGCTTTGTAAAGTGCTCTTGATATTTGTTCTTCAAAACGCATTGATTTTTTAACGTTGTATTAGCCATCCATGTATATATGGTCGACGATGTGAACCATAAAAAAATTCAGAAGTTATAAGCCAAATCAGAAGCCTTATTTTTGAGCTCTGCAATTCTGCTTATGGGAGGCTTCGACCATATACTATGGACTGCTAATGTTCGTACAGAAACGAACACAAAAGTGAAGCAAACAATAACAACATCATAGATGAGCTCGCGCATGCGTAGTGATATTTCAGGAATGAAAATGACAATTTTCAATGATAAGAATGTTAAATCAATATCAACTACTGATTTAATTTCATTAATACTACTCAATAATTAAAATTACGTTAAAGAAAGTATATTAATAATTATTTCAGTGAATCATAACTGTATAAGTTGATAAGGAAACTGAAACTACGCATGCGTCAGCGCATCTAACTACTGTTGTTGTTGGATTCAATTTCTAGCATTTGAATTAGCAGTCCATAGTATATGGTCGAAGATGGGAGGAGTTCTTTTTTGCTGAATTTTTATAAAATGAAGAAAAATTAAATATTACGAAATTATAACACAAAGTTTTTTTTGGTGTTTAGAAATTTTTATTACTGTTTCCTGATAAAATGATAATATAGTAAATAATAATATACAGAAGGATCCCGATTATCCGATTTAATCGAGGCGGAGGGAAGGTCGGATACCTAAAAAAGTCGGATAATCCGAATTTGTTTTTTTTTTTTTAAATAACAATTAAGAAAAAGTATGCAGTGGAAAATAACTTCTGTATAATCAGTAAAAATGATTACTTCAAAATGATTACTTCTTTATGAAAACAAAAATGCGAACTTTTTTAAAAGTACTTATTGAAGTTAAAATATAAATTTTTTGTAAAAAAAATGTAAAAAATCACTTCTTCTTAAAATAGTCAGTTAGTAAAGTTTGTTTGTTTTTTGTTTAAATCGTTGATAAGCGGCTACATCTCTCCACTTGCGAAACAACAAAATTTCTTGAGCCGTCACCCCTGGTTGACTTTCGATAAAGTTTAGCGAAGTATGATGAAAAATCGTATAATAAATAATTAACCGACTTCTTTACATTGGTTAATTGGTAATTTATGAATTCTTAATGTAAAAATATTTTGAACCAATGAAAAAATTAAAGATTTTAAGATTAATCTTCAATATCAATCTACCATCAATTTAAGGCATTTTAGGTACACTATTTTGATTACAACCGAAAGTTCAAGTACTTAACTTATACGTAGTAAACGATTCGTTTATCTCTTAAAAAAATATGACTTCCAATAATTTTAAAATTCATAATACATTTAATTAATAGAGTGAATAATAAAATTAACAATGGAGAAACGTTTAGCATTATATTTAACGGTTTTCATCTCAGCAGAATTACTTAATTAAAATGAATTTGTAAAATACCTAGTTGTATTTTCCATGATTGATCCAAAATTTTCCATTTTATTATTTAATTTATTTTCAAGATTTTTCAGCAATTTTTTTTTTCAATTCTTTCTTTATTAACGTGTTGATAACATTGAGTATACTTTCCGTATAAAGCTGGTTTTCATTTTCATGACTTTAACTTGACTCATGAACGCAATCAAATCAATCAAGGGTGGTGGACTAGGAGAATATAGCCTCAAAATTCGATTTATAAAAAAAAAAAAATAAAAAAACTGCAAGTTATTAGTTTTTAGTCAAACAAGTTAATGTTATATAAGTATCTAGTTATCTACCTACTCAATTATGTTAAATAAAATTCATTTTGTAATTTTTTCGAAAAATTTTTACACTTTATGAAGATAGGTGGGTATCAACTGGAGTTCGAGCCCACTTTTCTTTTAACCCTCCTTCACAAAAAGGGTTTTGGTTGTGCCAATGACTTGACTTATTGCTATTCAAGCTTGATGAAAAATAATCTCATAACTAACAAAATAAATAAAAAAAACTATTCTTTTTTTTTTGAATATCTCAACAGCAAAGAAATCTAAAATAGATGTGAAATAAAATAACTTAAATTCCGATGAAATCTGCTCTATACATTTGAATATATTTTGAAAATGAGTTGCCAATTTAAAACGTATAGAGTGTAAAGAAGGAGAGTAGTCTCAAGAAGGAGATGAAAAATTAGTAATATTTGTTACCATCATGGTAGACTAGTTTTATTCAAAAGTACTTATTTTTTGCTAAAATTAAAAAAATTGCACCTTTTTCACAAGAATTAATGTAAAATTTTATTTTTCATTAACTGTACTACCTTAAGATATGAAAATAATGAAGACAGGTAAGGGACAAAAAATGGTATTATTTCAGAAAAATGAACTGCCCTTCGAGCATGCGACCAATTAAAAGATGTAAGGCGGGATAAAGCACCTAGCAATTTTTTGATCCATTCGCTACCTCCCTACTGCCCAACTCAAGTATTAATTGGGTAGCTGAAAGGGGAAGGGTAAGTTTTAATGGGCAGTATTTAATTTAAAATTAAAGTTTAATTTAGTATGAAAGTAAAAATTTATATAGGTAAATGATATTCTGTTTTTTTTTTTAAAGTTTATTTTCTGAATGAGTAAAAGAAGGGGGATGAAATTAAAGGCTAATGGTATAATGCTAAGTATGCCTAACATACCTTGAAATTGAAAAGTAGTAGAAAAATTTAGAGAGGGAAAAGTATGAATCAAAGTAGCAGTAATTTTGATATTCAGAGGAACATTGTATGGCTTGGACAAAATGGAAAAAATTGAAGTTACTCATACCGTAAAGTATGCACGTTATTATAAGTAGACAAAAGAAGAAAAATAATTGTTATTAACTCCCTCTCCCATTCACAAAAAATTAAAAAGTTACCACCTTTGGCCGCGCAAAAATTAAATCCTGATTAAACTATTGCCTACGAGTTTTCCATCCCTTTGTTTCCAATAATAGATGATATTATATTTTGTTGAATACTTTCAATTTATATGCATATCAATTTCCTCGAATGTTACCTAATTGGAATAATTTAACTCTTCAGCCGAGCGAATTCCTTCCCCTCTGCAAATTTACTTCATGTACGCTTTTCATTACAATTTAACCGGTAAGAGGTTAAATAGTGATGTCATAAAAAGCACAACTTATAGTCTATTCTAAGTTTAAAGGTGTCGACGTCGAGTATTCGACGCATAAATATAATGCATAAGATAAGCCTCGAATTTACATAATAAGCTCGCCAAGTTTTGCACTCCCTATTATTACAATAGGTAACTTTATAAAATACACAAATTTACCTACTTCTGGTGCAAATTTATTGGGTAATTTATGAAATAAATTTTACAATTCCTATTTCTCTTACACTAAAAAGAAAATAGTATACGATGAAAAAAAAAACTGGATTTCGTAATTGAAAATATTGTCGAAATTTTTGCACATTCTTCTATTTTATCGAACATCTATATAAAATAAAATTGGTTATAAGGGCGTATAATATCACGCGAATAAATATATCTAAAAATGATTTATGAGAAGTTAGACAGAAAATTCCTCCCTTGCAGATTTTACGTATCTTTTATTCTCGCTTGCATAGGCGGCATCATCAGTTCACGATACAAGCGTTTTCGGGATATGTGCAGAATACCATGGACTATTTTTTTTTATTCGAGGCATAAACTACAGGGCGTTCTATAAATAACGATTTTTAAATTTCCTTCGAAACTTTATTAATTTGTCATACATATACGTATATGCTAGCGTGGATCGAAAATCAGTTTTTGAGAAAGTACGACCTTGGAGTCTCTTGAAAGTTGCCAAATGGTGTTAAAGCACCATGAGAACATTTTGGAATTACTCAACATTTAAAGGTTCCTTCATTTCTCTATTTGAAAATTTATGAAGTTAGAGATCTTGGAATTTGTTGACTGCATGAAAACTGTACGACCGAAAAAATTTTTAAAGTGAATTAGAATTTTAATGTTTTATTTGGCCAAGTAAAATTCTCATATATTCAGCGATACAATAAAATACCAAAATCTTGGCTGTCCTTGGAGGACTCTTATCAACATTTCATAACCTTAATATTATCAATTTTCAAATTTGTACTAATTTGCTTCAGAATTTTCAAACGAGAGGAGCCACCTCTAGATATTAAACCATTTCAAAAATTACCAGATGAATAACTTTTAGGATGCTTGGATTGTTAATTTATGGAAATGGCTAATTTTCAATCACTATGAAGTCGTCAACACTCGTAACTACTCAACTTGAAATAATTCATTTAAAAAAGTATATCAGTGCAAGAAAAAAAGCTCTTGAACAACGTAATTATAAATGTACAATAAACTCACCGTAACACCAACATCCCAGGCGCATTCGAACCGCAACCGCGCAGCAACACCCTATACGCGAATTCCCTTCAGATCTATTCCCCGTACATAGCCATCGTATATAGATCCCCGCGCACCTGTGAACAATTCCTCCGTCTATTATTTTCCGCTTCTTGAGTTTCGTGACATATACTTATCATATTTTCTATTTCGGTTATCCTATCTCGGATGAATAATGAACTGTTCCGTCGGGCGCCTCTGTACGCTTTCGAAAATTCGATTCCGACCGAGAAAATTTTCTCATCTCGACAAAAAATGGCACGAGAAAAAAGTTATTTCTGTAAGCCTAATACATAATCCGTTGGGTTTCCGAGAAAAATTCGCGCGCCAAAAAAAACCCGTTCGAAAGAAAAATGATACTTTTTATGCATGGTATTACCCTCCTTTAATCCTGCGCTCATTGTCGGCTCATTTGAATTCGAGAACGAGTAAAAATTAAATTGTTTTTCCATTTATCTACGCTGTACTAATAATGTTGATTTTTATCTCGTGTAGGTGTGTATCTACTTTATCGAAAAGCGATTCGTAATCGTAATCTGTCTTTTTATTAGTATTAAGAATGTTTCCTCATTCAAAGAGAAATGCGCGGATTGCAAACTGGAATTTTCTTCGTCCTTAGTCGACTTAATTTATGCGAAAAAAGGAAAGAAAGGAGATTTCTGGAAGAGAAGCTTTACTTCAGAGTATACCTGTTCAGGTTTATTTTTCCATTTATTCAATTTCATACCAAAATCCGACAATGAAACCAACAGTTGGTTTTTAAAAGAACGCTGCTTAAACATCAGTTAAAATATTTTCATTCGGAATAACTATACACGTGTGAATTATAACAAATACGGTGCACTACATTCTTTACATTGACTTTTTAGTAAGAAGCATTTTCAGGAGAAGAGAAATAGCTTGAAGCTAGAATTACTGATGGGTATACCTAATGGCGGATTAAGCGTTTTGATGTATCAAGCAAAAAATATTCCCCGCTCCCTCCCCCCTTTGAAAACTCATTCTCCACTCCCTCTCCCTCCCATTAAAAATTCATACTTTATCGTTAATTTTCGAATAACTCATCAATGGGAACAAAAAATACGATTTTTAGAAGAGTTTTTTAATAAAAAAATGATAATTGATAGCTATTATAGCCCCATGATTTGGGAAAGGGGTAGGAGAGGGTGGGATATTCAAATCTTTACGTTTCAGACCATTTGTAATCATCTAGCGAATATCCAAAACACAGAAAACAGCGTTTTTTTTTTTCCAAAAGAACGTGCACTTTGGGAACCTCCTGCTCCCCTCCCCTTTCACCTAGGGGGGCTCAAATTTTTTTTGAGAGGTCTCCCACTCAAAGTAAACCACCTTACCACATTGGGTCAAAATCCAAGATGCGTTTTTTTTCACTACACCCTACTATCTATCCTTGTCAGTCCCTGGACGGTAGATATTAAACAGACGTTCCGAGACCCAGTCTTATTTAAAGAACCAAGAGACGCGTGCGTGGGCTTTTTGAAAACCACTTTATATCTACATATATAGGTATGCTACGGTAAAGTCAGATCCGATCTTGGAAAATCTAATATCATTCCGAGACTCAATTCTACGTTGTAAGAGCCAAAAAGGGTCTCAAAACGTTTTGTGTGTATATTTGAGCGTATATTGCTTCCAGTTCTATACAAACGTTTGGAAGCTGTGGATACGGTGCTATCTTAGGGAAACCTACCTGGGTCTGATAAGGACAGTAATAAATCTGAAGCATGTCTCATAAGAGCCGTTGTATATCATTTATACATATATGTGAATTTTGGATTTTTCATACCTCTATAAAGATTCCTAAAATGCTATGTTCAAGTGGTTTTCAAAAAGCTCACGCACGCGTCTATAGTTCTTTAAATAAGACCGGGTCTCAGAACGTCTGTTTAGTATCTACCATCCAGGGCCTGACAAGGATAGTGGCATATACAGATATATAATATATATAGTAGGGTGTAGTGAAAAAAACCCATCTTGGATTTTGACCAAATTCAGTAAGTTTGTGTGCTTTGAGTGGGAGACCTCCCAAAAGAATTTGAGCCCACTAGGTGAAAGAGGAGGGAAGCAGGAGATACCCAAAGTGCATGTTCTTCTGAAAGAAGAAACGCTGTTTTCTGTGTTTTTTAGCCAGTCAAAATGATATGAGGAACCTTGTTTAGCGCTCAACAGACGTAATTTGAGTTTCTGCATCTTCCTGAATGATCGCCATCCTTCTTGGATCAAAACTCAGATTAATACAAGGGGGTTGAAAAGTTGCAGATCGCGATATATTTTTGTCAACTTTGCATCAGTTATTTTTTGGCTTGTAATTTGACCAATTTTTTTTCAACCCCTAAAAGTGTATTAGGAAGAAATTCTAGAATGTTTTCTGTACCAGTGCAGCCAGTAGTAAATCGCAATATTCTAATATTGTGAAATTTTCACTAGCTTTCACTGAATTATTTTTTTGCCTGGAAATTTCATAAGATTTGTTTTCTCAACTTAACCACTACAATTAAATTCTCTAGGAATTTAAAAAAATTTTCGATATCAGTGTAGCCAGCTGCTGATTGTGATATTTTAAAACGTATTGTGAAATTGCCAACAACTTTGAATTATTTCTCGTTTGTTAATCTTAATTCAGCCAATTTTTTTCGATCATTAGGAATTTTGAAAATGAAATTAAAAATTTACTGTATCAGTGCTACCAGTTGCATACTGCGATATTCTTGAAATTTCGAAAAAATTTTATAAATGTTTCGCAGCAGTGCAATCATCAACATTAGAAAGTATACTTTGAAATTGCAACAAAAAATAGAATGTTTTATTTTGCAAATATAACAATTCGTTAAACTTGAACAAAAACAAAGTAATTACAGATAAGAATAAATACCCTTTACGTTGAGAATGCTACTTATTTTGTAAAGCAATAAGCGATCCATTAAGGAACGTGAAGGTTCATTAAAAGTTATGCCACGCAGGATAGTTTTTTTTTCATTGAATTTTTTTTTAAATGTTCGATTTTTCCATTTATTCGTAATATACCCTTCACAATTTGGTCAAAATCCAAGATATGTTTTTTTAGACGAAAAAAAAAAACAACAGCAGAATTTTGAATTGTTCCAGAATAAATTTTTCAAGTTTTGCAAATATTTAATATTTTTAAAATTAGATGATTTGGATGAAAATTTTCAAAAGTTTTTTTTTTAAACTGAGTTTTTTTCATGTTTGCTAACGTGTTTTTTTGTTTTTTGTTAAGGACTTCGACAAAACAATCAAGCAATCGACCCATCTTAGACTGGACATCTTGGAATCTACGAGTGTCGAACGCTCCGTAAAATGAATTATTCACCTTCTACCAATAACTACATCTAATCTAAAGCATCGTCTTCAAATACACCGTATCTAGAAACACTTTCGTAGACAACTTAGATCCGAGTAAAGAATTATCGCTCATTTGTATTCGTGAAAACCCTCACTCACGGTATCAGACGCATGCAAATGTTTTTCAAACATAAAGAACGAACTAACGTGCGATAAAATTTTAGATGAATTATTTTTCGGTAATGAGAAAACGACTCGAGGAACATAACAGGTGACAATTAAAATCGCAGTAATTTTGAATCCACGATATTTCACGACATTAAGATCTATTCCATCGTATGTAATTGCTAATAAGTGACATTTTCACTGCGTAAAAGGAAAAGATTTTTTTTTATTTCGTGATTTTCACTCACTCGTGTACCTGGCTCAACTAGACAGCATACAAGCCACTTAAACAGGTACTTATGCTGTACGCTTTCGTAATATTGTACGTAGTATATAAATTTACTTGTGGATAGTTCGCTAGTTAAATAAATTCAGCGTCGAAGTTTGCGAACTCTACGAGAAAAAATTGTTTCACTACATCGTAACGCGAGCACGAATATTTTTTAAACTTATAACTTCAATAAAAGAAAGTTTTAAATACGGTGCCGGTATCGAACTTTACTCCTAAAATGGAAAAAGCTTTCGAAAAGCTCCGAAAGCTTTGGTAAAGGAAGAAATACAATAAATAAAAAATAGAGACACCGCGTACTATAGGAAAGAAAACCCAATTTTTATCTCGGGTATATATATCCATAATACATCTGAAAAGCGGCAACATATCCCAATCCCTGTAGGCCTATCTATACACACATATGCATAAAAACTACTTTTCTGATATATGTAAAGAATAGTATCAAGACGAAGAAAGGTAGTTGTAGAAAGTAGTGTACCATTAACGATAGTAGTAGTAGTAGTAAAATATGTTTGTGTGTATTTTGGTGCTTTGTGCTGTTGCCATAGATACCGGTAGTGTGACGTCTAAGGCTTTTCCTGGCTGGAGGGGCTTACGACGATGATAAAGAAGAAATGGGTTCTCCTTTAGATAGGCGAAAGGGATACAAAAAAGGACGAGATATAATGCTTCCGAATGCTGCGTATTTTTTGATTATTACTTTTTCTCGCTGTGGTGATATTTGGAGTGTGTGGAATATAATATTGTCCTCCTCTCGTGCGCCATAATGTAAGTTTAGAGATGTATTATCCGCAGAGACGTAGTTGCGAGATTGTCATATCAGCCTCGTTAGAATTATTCAGTGGCGTATCAGCGTGTGCATTCATCCGCGCTTCTAATCAATTCATATTTAACGTTATGAATTTTTTTTCTCCTAGTACGCTCGTCGCGCTTACCCTATTTTCGCGCCAAATTATTTATCCAGACAAATAAAATTTGCAGGTGATAAATGCGCAATTTTTCTCACTTTTTTGAGTATACGTACTGTTTCGTTTTTGCTTCTTCATGAGCGGAATATTTCGTGAATTATGTTTAAGAATGATTTTCTATTCAGAATGGAGTCTCAGAGTAAAACTGATGTCGAATTAGATACCATGGAGCTATCAACTACCTACATAGAAATGAAACAAAATGAACACACTCAACGACATTCAAAGCTCTCTTGGCGATTACGTCATCAAGTAATTAAATTTTCAGAAATTCGTGATTTTTTCATATCAAATGAATGATATTGAAAAAACAAAATGTCTAACAGAAGTATGTTGAAGGATTCAGAACATATAAGCCAAAGAAACATAAATCATCTATTCTCTTTTTTGTGAATTTCTCAAGCATCAACTATTTTACAAAATATTTTTCAAATTTCATTACTAAATTAATTAATTTATTATTTTGGTAAAGTCTGAATAGTTTAATTTCCCTCGCCTTCTTCGTTTCAGTGTTTTGGTGAAAATTTCACTCGGGACCATAGGAGTGGTGGCGCACGTAGGAAGGAGTTAGGATCTCGAGATATCCTTTTGGACTCCAAACTAGAGTTGACTCCAGGATATCGAGAAATGATTTTTAGTCCCTACAGATAGAATATTTATTTTTTGGAAAATTGATTTAAAAAAAAAGTGATAAGCACTATAAAATAAATATGTAAAAAAATAAAATAACTATTAGAATATTTTCCTCACATTAAAAATTTTTTATAGTTCGAGCAAGAAATATTTCTTCCATATTGAAATATTTTGCGAAGGACGTACCCATGCAAGAGGTATTTTGGAGGTTAGAAACCCTCCCATAAGCTCAATTTCGTATATATTTAAATGTTGCTAAATCCTATATGTTATTCCTCTATAATAACAACTGTCATGTAAATGTATAATGAAATCGATTTCTTAAAAACTAAACATAATCAAACGCGATCACATATTTCCCTTCCTTCAACCCTCTCTGAACTCCTTGGAAAGAGCTAAGAGACAACAGATACCACTTCCCTCCTTTCCTTCATTTAGTCTTCCCCATTTTCTCTGTGCCTCTGGCCTTGTGGCATGTTAATGAAGAAAAGCAAAGTAAAAATAAATAAAATGCTCATAATTAAATGACTATGAATACTCTAACTGATACAAATCATCACAAAAAAAAAAACTTCTAAAATTATACACTGAAGTACATTCATAAATTTCTTTACCTCGCCCTCTTCCCCCCCCCCCAACTACAATGACTGTAGACCAGCAAAATGAATATTCTGAAAATAATTTTCTGAGCCCTTTTCATTGATATATTCTGGCTATGGCCCTGTATTTCGACATTGTTTTACATGTTGTACACAATTTTTTCTAATCTAATTTTTTGAATTTATCGACATTTTTTATACTATTTGATATTTTATTATTGAACACTTTTTTTACATTTTTGTAATTTCCCGAGTTTTCGTTTTAGATTTAAAAAAAAAAAAATATTTTACCGATTTTTTTGGCATCCGCGAATGAAATTTTCAAATTTTTTTCCACTTACTTATTTTTCGTAAACTCATGTTTCATTACTTACTTACTTATCTTCATTAACGTGCCATGTACTGCAACAAAGACCAGAGGCACGGAAGATTAGATTAGATCTGGGATAGGAGGTTAGTTTTTCTGAGGAAGAGGAACAGCCCGACTATAGTGGATTCGTCATCTCGAAGGAGGTGAGCGAGAGTGGTTGGAAGAGAGAGGGAGCGGTGTGTATGTTTGAATTTTTGACAGTCTGTGAGGACGTGTTGAACTGAGATAGGGACATAACAAGTTGGGCATACTGGGAGGGGAACTTTGGACAGTAGATAGGAATGGAAAGAAGTGCATGGCCGATGCGCAGGCGGCACAGGGAGACTTCCTCCTTTCGATTCTGGCGGGTAGAGGTTTGTCAAGTCTCTACAGTTGATTTAATGCTCCTTAGTTTGTTGGAGGTGGGAATTTTTTGCCACATGTCGGCCCATTTCTGTTGCGTTTTTTTTAATTTTAGGGGTGTTGGTAAGTAAGGTGTTGGGAAAAAAGTAGCAGCTTCCTTAGCAGCGTGGTCAGCTTTCTCATTACCGAGAATGCCTTTATGTCCAGGTATTGATTTTCATACTTTTTCTATATTTCTGAGATTTTAGTTTAATTATTCTGTTGTGTTATACATTTTGTTAAATGGTGATTTTAATAAATATATTTTTATTTTAAAGATGGAAAGGATGGAAATAGAGATATTCATGTACATTAATGAAAGATCGAAATGAAGGTTGCGGTGAGAAAGACTTCGTTCCGGAGTAAAAATAATTATTTAGCCCAGCTTTTAAATTTTTTCAAATCCAATAAAAATTTTAAAAATATTTTACAATGAATAGATATTAAATAAATAAAAAGATTGCAAGGTATTAAGTTTTAAAATGTAAAATTTGGATTTTCAAGCCCTTTCTAAACCTGGGCCTCTGCGAAATTTACCCCTCTACCCCTATAAAATAAGTTAAAAATATTTTAATTTATATAATTATTAGGGCTGGGATTTTTATGTTTTTACATATTTTTTTTAGTTAATTACCGGTAGGAATATCTACGATATCTTCGCGAATCATAAAATTTTGAGTAAAATGAGCTCAATTTGTTTGGCATATTTTGACATATTTTTCGTAAAATTGGTGTTTTTACTGGTTTTTCGACATATTTTCAGCATATTTTACCCTTTTTTTCATTTTTTACGACATTTTTCGCAAAATACTCAAAAATTCAATTTTTCAGAGATAAAAAATTTTTGAAAAATCGACTTTTTGCCAAAATCTGCTCTTGAGAGAGAAAAAAAATTTTACACTGTTAAAATAAAACGAGTATATTTTAAACATTTTTTGTTTCTTTTTTCACATTTCTTTAATAAATGACATGAGATACGACGATATGTGAAGTTTCTGTTTTGATTTTGTAATGTTATTGACTTATTGTTCTCCTTTAAAAACCCTGAATTTTGATACCCATATTGCCCCCTTTTATCGAACATATTTTGGCATATTTTCGAATTTTTAGGAATATTTTTGGCATATTTCAGACTGCCAAAAACATAAAATATGTGCATAAAACACGATTTTTATGACATAAAAATCCCAGCCCTAATAATTATCTTTCATAGATTTAATTCATTTATAATATTTTATATAATTGGTTTATTATACAATTTCTTCGGAAAAGATAACGACGAGAAATTTTGAGTTTGCTAATTTGTAGTCATGTAATAGCTGTCTATTGGTCCTATTTCTTTCCTGAATTTTTTATGGAAAAATAGAGCTTGTCATGGTTTCCTTTCGAGCACTGATCTTTTCATATAAAGTGAACGGTTTTCACGAAATAAGTTTCAATTTTTTGGCTAGGGTGATAAGGTAGATGAGTGGGGAGGAGTGAAGTTCGTCTCATTCAATATTTACCAGATCTTTTGAGCTATAGGATGTTCTGAAAAGAAGTTCAATATTAATTTGATTAAGGATAGGGAATCTGTGATAATGATTAACTTTCCTAATTCGGAATAATGTTTAATGGCGTCATTCTAACACAACCACTCATTAATATATTGCTGGTAGTTGAACAGTAAGTAAAGATGAAACTGAAAGGACTTAATAGCAGGAGCAGAGAATGCTGATAGAAAAGATGTATCCAACATTAATTTTTGTAGACTGGATTTTAGACCCGTCTGTGTAGCGTAATGTACTCGTGTAATGGGTACGTCGATAAAATTAAAAAAAATATGATATAAGAATACAAGTAGACATATTTACTTCCTCTAATCGTTATAATAAGGGGTTAAATTCTGGTGTATCCATCATTCAAAGACTGCAGATAGAAAATTTTGTATGTTATAGGTCGTGCAGAATTATTTTATATTTTTCCATTACAAAAATTTAAGAACTTTTGACTTGCATTGGTCAATTTAGAAAACCATAGTTCAGGATAAATTACCCCTTTCCTCTTCCTAACGATAGTCAAATTATTTTTAAATCTTTTTTTTATTATTTTGAACGAACAATAATAACAGAGATTTTACCATTCGTAGAAATTCACAGATTTTCGAATGAGATGAATATTAGGAGGAGATTGAAGGTGACTATCTACTCTAATCTAGACTTGTCGTTGTCGTAGCGAAGGCATACATGAAAGTCAGATTACTTGCTTTTCAAAATCTAAACAACCTGAAAATTATTTTGATCGAAATCATTCCCTTCGAATTTTCTGATTTGTCCGGTTTATATGATCAATATTATTATTACCACTTTCGTTTGCCCATTTGATGATTAATACATCGATGGTTATATTTTTGCGATTTATAAACATTCTGCCGCTTCGAAATCTTTTCAATCTGCAGATTTAAAATACCAGGCGTTCACTTGATTCGAGTTCAATTAGCGTAAAAATCGCTTCTACAGTTATTTGAAATTGATTTTTTCAAATGTAAAAAAATTGTAATGCAGTCGAAATGAATTTATCAGTCATTGACATCAATGGAATTATTTTAAAAATAATTTCTTATTTAAAAATTGTAGTTTATGTTTTATTATGATATCAAGAAACTGGAATTTTTGCGCTGAAAGAATTCAAATCACTTGGACGCATGGTATATTACATCCTATCTAAGTAATTAAATTCAAACTGCTATATTGAACTATCAATGGATTACTTCGGTTCATTAACCTTTGAATCACCTTTTATCTTTTAATATTCTCGACTATAGTAACTACCAAGTCTTTTCATCCAACGTAAGTGGACATGAGTCGTCAGTGCTTCCCATTCTTTAGTATAATGTTGAAAGTCCTCGATAAATAAAAAAATTCTTTCACTTACGCATCGTCATTTTCCTCACTTATCATATCTAGCTCGTATCTCATCTACTAGTCATAAATTTTAACGGAGGAATCTTACGGTATCATGTTATTCAATGGATGTAGGTCAACTTTTGAACAGCGCACTTGAATATATATTTGCTTTAGGAAGATGAAAAGCAGTGTACTTGACCATACTGAATTTTTTTTCGTTTAACTCGAGCTCCAGTCAGACCAATACTAAGTATTATAAGTAGCTACGTGATCCTAATCCATGAAAAATAGTTCCTAAACGGAATGTTTATTCGGCGAATTAAATTCGAAATACTTCGAACGCGAAAGAATTAAACTATAGGTAAGCACAGTTAAAAGAACACGATCGAGCTGCATTCGGAGTGCTTTGAAATGCGAAAACTTTTTAATTCGTATTCAATGAAAAGTAAGTCGAACGTTTTAAACCGGCACTAAAGTTTATATGTCGTTTGGCATTTCCATAAATTCGACGCATTTCACGAGCCAGTGAAACGAGAAAAAAAATCCTGTACCTAATATTTTGCGGATAGATTTCTACGCGAACGTACATAAAATATAGTAACAAGCGAATTTCTTTCATCTTTTATGAACGAAAGCCACACTCGCATACCCATAAAAGTTTGATTCACGTTTCGTTCTGCATCGTTGGATTTACATGTTTCTTGTGAAGAAAAACTTCAATAAACGAAGTACAAAGCTACACAACGTTAACTACACCTTTTATGTTGAATCTACACACCGGGTGGAATATGGAAGATACCAAACTTTCTTCACTGAACACAAAAGGCTTTCCCCTTTTCTTTCTTCTACACTCTGGATATTGCTGAGCCAGTATTATTCTTCCGCGAAAGGGATGGTATCACACAGATGTTTCATGTGACGACGTAACCCGAACGTTTTCTACTCCATACGCACACCTCGGCCGGATTCATAAACTAGAGAGGTCGTTTTTTCTGCTTTTATATGACATTTTGTACAATAGGAAAATTACATTTTCTTCGACACCAACTAAACGGTATATAACCCGAAAAAAACTCGTAAAGAGATATTAAAAACTTATCGTATCGCGACGACGATATTAAACTCGGTGATATATTAAATCTATCCTCGGCTTACCTTTTTTTTCCATTTTTTGGCAATTTAATCGTCACCTTTTTTAGGTGAAAATTCTTCCAACAACGAATAACCATAAATGGGCAATCGCCTGTTATTTTAAAATACAATAAAATACAGATAGGTAAAACGAGCTTTTTATCTGGTTGAAAAATCGAACGAAATTCGTAATGTGATTGATTAATTCGGAAGTCACGCGTTACCAAAATAAATATACCTGCCGGCTCGCGTATACACGTGAAATATCAACATCGTCCATTATCCTCAATTCGAAGTGATCTGTCACACGGTCAACCAAGCGGACAATTTCCGACCCTGAATCACGTGACCGTGTCCAAACACGATAGATTGGCGGTTACTTATTCGAATGGCATATCGATCGGAAGAAAGGAAAAAAATGGGAGGATTGGAATTATTTCGCCACCCTCGTAAAATGGCCGCTCCCTTGGTCACACAGGCGAAGAGGTTTACACGTGGAAGAATGGTAAATTCTCTCAGGCGTATAATTTTACTTTTTTTTCTCGATTGTCGATCCGAAACGCAGCTATGTTATTTGTACGACACGAGCCATGCTTTTCCCTATTTTTCACCCGGATATGTAATTATTTAAGCGGTTTGCCTATTCAATCGGGTATTTATACGGTATTCGTATTAAATTGTATATTCGATTTTTTACTCTTTTTTTTTTTCGCGCCCGATGCTTGCATTGAAAGAAATTATCATACTTGAAATGCATTTCAGTCGTGGCCTGGTTTTTATCGTATCTGCAATCCACTCCCTATCGTATTTACTCGAACCAACGACCGTATTAACCACACGCTTCGGAATAGCAAAAATGGAGAAGGGGAAAATCGAAGTATCTAATGTAAATTTGAAAATTCGTGTAATGGAAATCGAAAAAACTGATACACTAACGTTGCTGACATTTTCCTCCGTATTTCATTTCCCAAAGGAACGAGTTTAACACCAACATACTTTTACTTTTATAAAAATTCGCTATAGTATGCGCGTTTAAATAAAATTGTGTGACAAATAACCTCGAAAGCCCATCGTCAATGACAAATTTTACAATAATGTGTACCTATTTATTCTACCAGCGAATGTACCTGCGTTTTTTCCTCTCTAAACCTATCGTTTATAAGAAAAGGCTTTTACTGGCGACAAGATGATAAAACCTTTACGTAAGAATTAATCAAATGAATTGCTTTTGTACATCGAATCAATCAAACGATGATAAATTTCAATTGCCTAGGATATGAAAAATACAGCCACAATTTTTTTCCTTCGTGTACTTAATGAATGGGTAAAATAAAGTGAAAAATAAATTAAACAAGAAATTTTCTCCGAAAAATTTTACATTCAGTCTCACCTTATTGGTAGAATTAGATCAAAATTTGATCCAAGTTTTGGTAACATCTATATGCGATCGCTGCAATTCACCGATCTCTTTCTCACATTTACTAATCGAATGCCCTAAATTTTTTGCTCAGCGAAAGACACACTTCCAACAAAATGAAATGAAATTTATTGTTCATAACAGTCCTACCAACATATCACACCTACTTCGCTTCCTACGTTCAACATCCCTTTACCCACTTATTTAAAAAATACAATAACATAAAAAGGGAGAATAATAATAGTAATATTAGTAATGATATGATAAAATAAAATAAAGTAAATTACTCTCTAACCCAGAGCTGCACACGGCGTATAAAAAAAATAAATTTGGTATCTTCATGACCATCCGAACACTGATGCAATTGTGTTGCTGGATGTAATATAGAATACCAGACGCCTAACAAGAAATCATCGTATACATTTTTGATTTAACCTTCTTTGTTTGATTTAAATTTTCCTTTTCATGCCTCTGTCCTAGACGCAGTAGATGGTACGTTAATGGAAACAAGTAAGTAAATTTAATTTAAATTTAAATCCTGTAAAACATTTATTTAATTTTCTACCAATAATAATTTAAATTATTGAAAATTAATTTATCTAAAATCCTGTCCTCATTAATATTAACCTTCCCAAACCTAACTCAGGTGGGCTGAAATAGCTTTCGGTTTTTTTTTTTTTTTTAACTTCGATAGAAATGAAATTGAAAAATAGAATAAAATAGGTACAACATCAATATTTAATCGAAGAAAACATATTTGAACTGAATTAATAAAATCAAATATGTTGAGTGAACTTGATACGTAAAATATGGTTTTCATCTAAACTGATTCATGAACAATGTTGAAATATTAGTATGTTATTAATTAAAAATTTCAAAATTTCAATTTCTTCTTTTTTCTTCATTTAAATAAGCTTGCTACTAAGAGAGATAAAAATAACACAGAAGAAGGGAAGGAAAGAGAGAGGGGATGGAGAGAGGCAAAAGGGATACGTTATCGAAAGATTGAACTTTCTGAAAGGATACGAATATGAAAATCTTGAATTTGTGCTTAAAAAAACAAAATAATCAATAAGTAGATACAAAAATATGTCCAAAAATTGAAATTGAGAGGAAGAGAGAGAAGAAGGAGAGGCAAAAGTGATACGCAGATACGTTGTCCAAAGACCGGACTTTTTGAAAGGGTATGAATATGAAAATTCAATAAAAAAATACAAAAATATAAAAAAAAAATACAAAAAATATGTTCAAGAAAACTGAAAACTGAAAAGATATTTTTCAAGATGATCAAATTTCAAAAAGATGAAAAAGATCAAAAATGAAAAGTGTTTAAAAAAATCTTAAAAATAAAAAATACCGAATGAAAAGAGTTTAAAGGGAGTTTGTATCCAACATAATACTTTTGTTTTATGAAGAAGCCACAGAGCTGTACATGGCGCCAATTAATAAAAAAAAAAAAAAAAAAAAACAATAAAAAAAAGATTTTACTCACAAAATTTTTTTTTTCTTTTCAAAAATTTGATCCTATTGCATGGTTACTATAGTTCATAATTCTCTTTGTTATGATTGAGTTAATATACGACACAGTTCATTGTATAGCATAGATTATAAGAAAAATAAGAATAAAAATAACAAAAAATCTTTTAAAAACAATAATTAACCTTATAATCCTTTACGCATTGTAATACAAAGAGCAAATAAGCAGGTAATTTTTTCACTATTTTTCTTTCACAAAGCGTCGCATGAACCTAATGATTAAAAATTAAAAACTACTTTGGTTGTTTTATTTCAATTAAAATTCAATTTCGTAAAAAAGGGATCGTGTAACATTTCCATTCATAATGTATTACCCAACCCTTTAATTTTACCACACTCGTATCAATACAATATTCATTTAGGAAAACTGCGGTTGCGTGCGAACTCAACTCCGCAACGAGTACTATTTAAAACTCATTAAAACCATTCCACTTGATGACTATAATTTACCACTCACGGGCGCCTTATTTTTCAAAAGATCTCCGAAGAAAAAGCTTACATCTATCGTCATTGTTTCAAAGTACCTTATACGCCGTGTAGTGCACAGAAGGCAGAAATGCTGCGGTATTTTTTTAAATTCAACGAACGTTTCGTCAGTTCCTAGATCTACGGTACGTTTTCACGAGTACGACGAAGAGAGAAATAATAATGAAAATAAATAAAACATAAAAGGTAAAAAAATATCGAGTCGAATGGTAAATTCCATTTGACGAATAAACGAAAAATGATTCCAGCGGAGAAAGGTGATCGGAATATATTACCGAATATGAGATATCTATGAGCGCTCAAATTTTGAGCGAATATTTTTCATCGCCACCGTATTACCAGGAAAACTGATCCTTTTTCCCTTGACATGTGAAGGTGATGTATTATTGGCTCATTGGAGTAGGAAAATTGAATTTAAATTTCCCACAGACGGACAGACTTATACATTTAAGTTCCAGTAAAATATTTCCAATCCTTATTTATTGGTTTTGACTACGAACCAAATCTACTCTTTATCGTAGGTAGAATAAATTATTTCGTTAGGAGTAACTGCAGTCTTGGATTTATTATTGATTTTCAAGAATACAGAATACTTTCACAATGGTGAAGTGTGAATCAAATATGCAGTTCGGAATAAGCATGACTAATGGGAATCGTCCTTGTAAGTGTTTATTTTGATTTTTTTAACAGAACATTAGGCATTTATATTTTTCCAGGAATGAAAATAATATTCTATGGAAATTTCCAAATGTAAACTGGTTGGAAAACGTTCTTGAAAATTAATTGAGTTCATTGTCATCAAAACTATCAGTATCAATCAAATGTTTCTCTTACTCCTTGGCTCCTGTTCACGAATGAAATCACGAACCTCATTCTAATACCTTTCTAATGTATTCTCATACCCAAATAAAAAATAAAAATAAAATAAACAAAATTCTTCGCTATAAATTCAACTACAATGAGAAAACAGATTCAGTGCTGAGTACCATGAAATAAAGGAGTTTAGGGACAGGAAATAAATTTCAAACTGATATTTATTTTCAAATAGTTTGGTACATATTGCAATAGTAATGAAATGATACTATCGAAAAATAAAATCATCTCCACAATCGAAAACTCGCCATATAAACCGACAAATATTTCGCAACATGGCTTCAAAACACTTTCGCAAATATCGTATCACACATCGAGAGTAAGTTACCCACTTAGTTTTCAAAGCACCATTCCACGTCCTAGTCGAGCTCTCGCGAATGTAAATTACGTACCTATTTTGGTATACGTTACTCGAAAACTCCACACGAGTCATTCTTGTACATATTTTCGCTGGTAGTATTTGTGTAGTGCGCGAAAAATATGTAAAAATACGGATCGCATACTCTGCCAAGCATACTGCTGAAATATGCGAATACGAAAATTAAAATTGATATTTTTTCCTTCAATCACGTTTCTTCACATATAATATTTGAGTTGGCGAAATTAAATTGAAATACCAAGGCACGTATACGTGTACGCTGATGCACAACGGAATATTGAAGATTTTATGCGACATATTCATGGCGTAATTTTGTAAAGTTTAATATCATACGCGAGTATTCACTTTTCATGGTATACTCAGCGAAATATTCCTTTTATTAATATCAACTTTCGATAATTCATTCTAACCGCGCCACCAGCACTCTACATTTTCGGAGTATGCAGGTTTTTTAAATACGTAGAATTTTTCGAGTCGTACATACAAAAATAATTTACTCATGTTTCAATAACCTGCACCATATGATAGTATGGAAATCGAAATATCAAGAGTACAAAAACGAACTGGCAACCTACATTAAAATTTTTATTTCCTCAGTCAAAACATAGACAGAGAAAAAATAACGTCGATTTAAAAAAGGGAGCTTTTCGGTATAAGGAAAAGTAATTAAATTCCAAGGAAAAAGGGATAGATGTGAAGTAATACGCGGTAGGTCATGGTCGACTACGGTGTAGCGGATAAAGCAGGGACCAGCTTTAATCAACGAAATCCCCGAATAAATGTAGATATAAAAACCGTCTAGCGTGGCTCGTGTAAATTTCCTTATTTAAGGAAAAAAAAAGAGGGAAACCCCTTTTAAAAGTCGATGCCGATAACATCTTCAATGCTAACTAACTAAAAACGATTTTACGCTTTACCACGCTTCATTTGTTCGTTGATTTTTATCTTTTTTCTCTTTTGTTGGAAAGATATGAGTGTCTTCTACGTAAATATGCCACCACATTGTTAATATTTTTTTTGTTATGAATTTTAGGTATATAAATTTCGAAAATGTAGTTGTTATTTATTGAACGTTTTTTTTTTTTTTTATGATGAATTTTATACACCACTAGATCTTGGGTAAATTAATACATTTAATTTTATTCGACATTTTTTTCTTAAATTTCTTACATGATTTGAAACGCTGTCACAATATCGGATTCAGGTACCTTAGAGCATAGAGCAGACTTGTAGCCAAGGAACTAGTATGGTTAAACCATGGGCACCTCTGTGAAAATTTGAGTTCTCCTAGTAAAATTACGTATTCAATTCAAAAGTATCAACCAAAAAAAAAAAAAAAACAAATCAAAACAACCTCTAAGATTTGATTAGCCTCACTGAAATAATAGGCTAGCCATGTCCTTGCCATTAGGGCCAAATTTTTATGTTGTTTTCGAAGGTCTCTTCAAAAAAAAAAAAAACAATTG
Source organism: Phenacoccus solenopsis (assembly GCA_009761765.1). Classification (NCBI taxonomy): domain Eukaryota; kingdom Metazoa; phylum Arthropoda; class Insecta; order Hemiptera; family Pseudococcidae; genus Phenacoccus; species Phenacoccus solenopsis. The sequence goes on from CM019752.1 coordinate 30,713,585, forward strand.
TTAGAAAACATATTTGATACCTAAATGATAAGCATGCATTACCTAAATGATAAGCATGCATTTTTGAAATTCATATTTGTACAAAAAAAATTAAAACGTAGAAAACTGTGAACAAAAAAATAGCAGAACATATCCTCACAGAATTTGGAACTCATAATAACATGATACGATTTTTTTTTAGGAAAAAGTTTTTTTTTAATTTTTTTTTAGCGCTTTTAAGAGCTGTAGATAACGTAAAGAAATGGTTCGAAAGTTGCAATTCGAGATGCTGAATTCAGCCATGCATTTTTAATTTGTATTTGATTGTAATATAATTTTTAATTTTCTGCCATGTGTTGAAAAGTTATCTTTCAATGATAAGATCGACAAAATATGATTTTCACTTCAACCAGCTTCCTCAAAAAATATATCAAAGTACTCTACTTTCGGCAATATAAGTTGAAGGTAAGGGATTCTTTCACTTCCAATTTCTTGCAAATACTTCCTCCTTTAAAGGGAGCTCTGAAGGTTTCCAGAAGAGGCTCCTTCTAGATATACACACGAAAGGTATTTTAGAAGAAGGAATGGGGAGAAGAAAAAGAATTCTACAAATGAAATAAAGTAAAAAATAATTACTATCAAATCTATAATAATTATTTCATTCAATTTACAAGATTTATTTCATATTTTATCTGCATCTCCACGAGCATAATTTTTTGCATATCAATAATGAAGTAATAACATATAATTTAGAAAAAGTTGAAAGCTCCGTTCTAACATTTATATCTACCTTTGAGGCCTTCAAGAGCTCTTAGGCGTCTACCTTCTGAAGAAAAAAATTATTATTATTAATAATTATAATTGAGAAATAAAATTAATTGAACTAAAAATTAATTAAAACCATTTAGATGTAAAGAAAAAAATAATAAAATTTAAATTAATAAAATTTTGATAAATATTAATAAAGGTAAAAGAAGACAAAATCTAAAATTATTTAAATGTGGAAATATGAAATCAGATGAAGAAATTATTAGAGGTAGAAGTTAATTTTTTAATCTAGGTACCAATAATAACAGTTATTGTTATAAAAAAAATTATACCTCCAGTTAGGAGCACCAGAGGGTATTTCAATGCCCCCATACAACTTCATGATCCCTGATTGAAACAGATGGCGCTTTTACACTGAGAAAAATTATTCGCGATTTATAGTAACAAATTACCACAACTGAAAGAGAAAAGTGACAGCAACGTATTTTTAGAGTGATTCCTTTAATATTGAGAGATTGTACCTTTTTTTAATAAAATCATTCGCGTATTATGGAATCAATTACTGAAAAAGGAACTATTTTTCAATATTGAAGGAATCAGTCTCAAAATAAGTTACTTTTAATTTTATAGTATCTGTTACCTTGAAATTTCTTTCGGTGCACGAATTATAACTCATTAATACTATAACAGAGCACTAAAATCGGTGTTGGATTCGGGTATAAACTAATTAGTCCGATTCAGCGACTCAAATCGCATATTTTAGGTTCTGCTTTGAATTACCAAGAACAATTCAAGATTCAAAATACTAAATAAAAAAACAGTGTTTTCGAAAATGTCATCTTTATAGGTTTCAAATTCGGTTGGAAGTTTAGGGTTACTCTTTGAGACCACATTTGGGAATCTCGAAACAGCTCCTAATAATTTGATGTCTAAATATCGAATTGAGACAGTTATTCGAGACTATCAAAATTCAGAATCACAATTTTTGAGAGTAATTGAAAATTTATTCGAGAATTTTTGTACACTTTTTTAATGTAAAAGGCAAAATATGTTTTCGAACATAAGAAGTTACAAGTTAATAGCACCTGAGTCATACAAGTCCAAAAAAGGCGTTACAAGTATTCAAAAAACTTGATTTCAGAAAATACCATATTCATGTCAGCACATTGGTTTTTTTGAACGAAAATTTCAATGATGATGTCAATTTAAATTTCAAAATTTTTGGAAAGGGTTCAGGTCAGGTTCAGGTCTAATTGGGTGGTGGAAGCACCGTGCACTTTGGCCATTCATAGCTCATTGTGCCCCACAGCTCATCATCACCTAGGTATCAGGAGCCCATAGGAGTCTCAGCTGATAATAAAAGAACTGCTGTGCAGTTATATGAGTGGAATGGTGTCAATAAGGGTCCCCTTTTGGGGAGCGCCAACTTATATGTAACCATACTACTTTTATTAATAGGATTATATCCCATTTCCTTTCCTACCTACCACATTCTAAGGCTCCAGATGGAGCACTTAAGGAATCTGACGTAGCAGGACTCACAAACCCTTTAAGGGATTTTTCTTCAACTTTCACCTAGATGAGCTGACACATATACACGTGGCCAAGGTTTGGAAAGTGATTGAAAAAGGATTTGTTTTAGGAAGGATAGACAACCCAGGAACAGAGTGTGCTTTGTGACCATGGGATAAATTACGCCCATTAGAGCTGGGATTTTCCGGGGTTGTAAAACGCGCTCCCGCAACTACACTTGCTCTGACACATAAGTGCAGGCTGGAGTCCCTGGAGAATTGAAAAAGGAATAATTCTGGCATGGAGAAATAAGAAATGATAGTGCCTCAGGTTTGCCTGTCAATTTAAATTTCGTAATTTTTGGTAAGGGACTCAAAGGGTTCCCAAAACTCGATTGAAAAAAAGTAGGTACTATCTGCACATCAGTACAGAGATTTTAAAAGTTTTAAAAAAATTAACAACATAATTTTTTTTTGTTATTGAGAATACAAATATGACCTCCAATAGCAAAAAAATATCTATTCGAAGTAATTTTCCAAAAAATGAGTATCTTCATGTTATGGGTGTTTAGATGTATAAAATAAATATGTACATGAAATTTCAGACAAAGAAACTTTTTCAACTTTTATAGATGCCCTCATGTTGTGTACTCCCTGAGGCCACTACGTTCTACTGCCTTCTTAATTCAGATCCAACTTTATCGAATAATATTAATTCGCCAACTCAAAAATAAGGCGGTATATGAAATTTTTAGTTTTTAAAATAAATTTTCTAAATTATATCATCGTCCAAAAAAATAAATCGAATAAAAAATAGTATTTCTCAACAGCATAAAATAAGTAAATAATGTTCACGAAAGGAAGAAAAAATCAATATAGGTAAAATTCGGAAATAAAAAATCCAATACCGAATATACCTGGCTCTAAAAGCTTGGGTAATAAGCTTTCTACGAACAACTTTCCTCCATTTCAATATTTCCAAATAGGGTTCGATTCTCCATTACTAGAAAATATGTTTAGGAAAAGCCAATTGTAGAATAAATGAAGAAAAAACACATATCCGAGAGATTGCCGGATAAATAAAAAAGGAAATTTGTTATACTAAAAAGATAAATACGAAATGGAAAGAATCGTGGAGCGAAAAAAAAAAACGAAAATAAGAATATAGGATGAGGAAATTGGTCTCGTATAGAGAATTAAGCGGTATTGGAAGTGACACAGAAAGGGTACACAATCGGATGTGCAAAAATTTCATAAGTCGAAAAAGTCGAACAGAGGTCGTTTTTCCGAAAAGGTGCACGATACGAGACTGCGAGGTTTGCAATGTTCAATTTTAAACTTGCTTTATTTTTTCATTTATTTTTTCAACCGGGTCGCAAAAATTCGATTCCCTTCATCATAGATTTTTCTGAGACTTGTAGATGTAATAACGATGAAAAGGCGAAGTAAAAATAACAAATGAACAAAAAGGGGAACATTGCATTATTTTATTTTTCTTTGCATTGTCCATCTCACCTAGAAATTGATGACAGAGTTTGCTGCTGAGGGGAATTAATTGTCGTCTCTCCAAAAAAAGGAACTAGTTTGCTTTAAAATCCGACGAGAATACAAATTAAATTACCGAGGTTAGATTGCTTTTCGTTTTCATCAGCAACAAGTTATTCGAAGGGAATACTTGTTAAAAGAGCATACGCTTGTATATCATTTTGGAACTAAATAAATGAAACGTTTCGATTTACGCAACCCGATTATATTCTATTAACGGTAACGTCAGACCAAAAGTTCGACACACATGACGTCAACCTTATCAAATTATCTACCGTATAAGAACCCTTCTCCTCTTTAGCGAGGGTTTATTTTGTATTTTTCTCTTTTTTCCTAACGTTTTGTAGATTTGATTTCCACTTTTGTTGACGAAGCACTCCGCTGCACATCCATCTACCTCTCATAAGGAGCACGAATTTCAAAAATGTCGGATTTGTGTTTTTTTCTGCGCGTCTTTTTCCAACCAATGTGCTTCCTTTTTTTTTCTATAATACTACAAACGTCTTACGTTTTCATCCTTTTTCTTTATATTTTTGTCTCGTTAAAACCGAAAGCAACTGCCAAAAATGTCGCATGCTGAATACAAAATAAATAATAAAATTTCCCGTTTTGTGTGTTTAAAAATTTTTAACAATGACTCGAACGTGCTCCGGTTTAAGAAATTTAACTCGCGAATACCGCCGATGCTTGATTTTATTACGTTTAACGATGCGAATACGGTTGAAGAAGGAGAATAGGTGTACGAATGTCGACTGTACGTGTACTACACGCGTGTATGATTTGATAATTTGGAGTATGGTGAAAAAAAAGTGTACCTAAATTTACGATCGCTAATAATTTTCCATTAGTATAACCAACATAAGAAAACTGAATAAATGACCGAGCTAACAGGATACATGATTTGATTTTGAATCTTTCATACCACATCGAGAGCACCTGAAATTATGTAAATGGCGAAAACTGCAAAATATTAAACAGACTTCAGATTCGAGCAATCCTCAGGCAATGAAATACCGTAACAGAAAATTATTCGCGGGTACACGATACCCCTTCGCTATAATAAGTCAGTAACATGTTGCAAAATGTTACGAACATATTTCACAACCAACAGCAACGATTTTCCAGTTGAACAATTTAAATTAATTTTGTTACATTTCACTTTTAAGTTTTATAACGCCGCCGGCCATTATTAAGATTTATTTACATGCAAGAGAAAAAGTTCGCTATGATATTTCCCTCTCGATATTTTCTTGTGGAAAAATTTTTCATCTCCGGTGGCTATAAAATGGGAATACGCGTCCGCGAGTTGCATTGAACGAAGTTGTCAAAAACAAAACACAATTTTTTTTACTCGCAACATTAACTTCAGCGTCGACGGTATTTTCTCTACAGGTTAAAAAATGTTTACATAGATTCAATTACTATTTTGCTTTCATGCGTGTATTCAGCCCCGGCGCCTGACGTCCGTGTAATTCCAAATGGAAAATTGTTATCAGATAATTCACCGGCTAGTATTTGATATTATGGTGTAGCTATTTTTCGTGACCAACTGGGTACCACGTTTTACGTGTTTTCAAAGATATTATTATTAGTTAGTCACGTGCGTTTTGATAATTTTTACAAAAATATTACAATAAGGGTGACTTGAATTTCATTCATTGTTTTAATATGTACAACCTGGAAAATCTATAAAATCCATGAACCAAGTATTTTGTTGATTTTATTGATGATATAGTACCTCTAAAAAAATGTAAGTTCCAACTACATAATTATATCAATCAGAAAGTTTAATCAGATATATTGTAATCATTTGCAAAAGAATTAAAAAGAATACCAGGGCAGCTAAGAAGCATACAAGGCTCAGAACAGGTGACCGTCTCCCTTAATGAAAGTTTTTACTGCATATAATGTTCTTAATGAAAATTTTTTCCAAGCTAAAAATTAATTTTCAGATATTTCTCTTATTTCTAAGCATGTTTTAACTTCTAAACAGTTTTCATTCTCAAGTTTTTTTTCATTTTTTTTAGTTCAAAAAAAAAAACTTGAAAAAAAACTTGAGAATGAGAATCGTTTAAAAATTAACACATACGTAGAAATAAGAGAAAGGTCTGAAAATTAATTTCTTATTATAATTTATTTTTTCATTTATAAATATTTCGACATTTTTACTTCATTTTTTTAAGCTTTTTTCATTTTTAAACAAATGTTTCTTTTTTAAAGATTACCCAACTTTCATTATTTCTTAATGATTTTTACCTATATTGTGAACTGCTGCTAGAAGGTTTTCGTTTCGTTTCAGATCATAGTTCCGGTTTCATACGTTTGTAGTTACAAGGTTTTGGTTTATTCTGGTTCCGGGTCAAACAATAATTCATAAGTCAAAATTCAGTTAAACAAAGAAAAAAAGAATAATGAAAATTTCAAAAACTGAAAAATTAATTTTCTTTTTTTGATATTCTCAAGAAAGAAGAAGTTGAAATACAAAACATTATGGAACTTATTATTTAGTAATCTATTAATTTATTATTATTTTATTATTATTTATTATTCTCGTATTTTTCTTTTTGCCTACGTTGGTGCAGCTTTAAAATTATTTTGAACTTGGAATATGTGTGTTTCCTTTTTTCTTTCTTTCTTTTTTTTTTTTTTGAATAAAATTTGATTTTTCCAAAATTCAAGTTGTAAATAAAAATAATAACCAATTTAATAATCAACTTTCCATGGAAAAATAAAACATTTAATTTTATAAACCGGAACCAATTTATTTTGGTTCCAATTTCGAGTTTTTTCATAATGTGTTAACAGTATTGATTCCGGTTCTAAAATTATGCCTCTTATTACCGTTATGGTTCCGCTTCCTGGTCCATTTTTGTTTTGGTTTCGTTTCCAGGTTTTCAAAACGTTTAGAGTTTTTCCAGGTTATGGTTCCATTTCAGTTACCGCGAGTTTATTCCTTCAAGAAATTAGGTCAGGTCATGAGTTTTTGATGCCAATTCTGGACCTTCCCTTTGCATCATGGTTTTGCGTTTATTTTTGTTTGGTTACGGTTACAGTTTTTCAAATCGTATAGGATTTTTTCAGATCATATTTCCGAGTTTGCCGGCCTTAATGAAATTCAAAGAAACATCCACTAATGGATTGCAATTAGAATTAAACTTTTAAAAAGATTCAGAATCTGCAACCGAATTATTATTTTTTAGATTTGAATCTTATTCTACTTTTTTCACGTTGGAGTTCAGGTTCTGGGTTCATTTTTGTTTTGGTTCCTGGTTCGGTGCTCAGGTTTTCCGGGTTTTTGGTTCAGGTTTCCAGTTCTGATTTACAACCCTGAGACGTTTGGACTTTTGGATCATTCTATTTTTATTTGTTCAATACTTTTCCATTTTTAAATAGATTTTCACTTCTAGGCTAAATTTTTTGAACACCTGATTTTTAAAATTTTTCATTCATGTTTTTAGAAAGCTTAGAAACGTTGAACTGTGCACATACAAAATAAATAAACGCTCTTCCAACGAATTTACCTACGAATGCCAAGCAAAGATAAAATCAAAATCAGGGCAGAAAAGCAAAAAGCAGCTGTCCTCGAGGAATTAAAAAATGTCTTGAACAAACGAACCAAGAGGTCCAAACCAAACAAGTCAATGCCTTCAACAACCCCAACCCACAATCCTTTTCAAATACTGGGAGAAGAAGATTAGATATTTTTTCACTTCCATACTTCCTTTCATTTTTTGAGAATTATTTGGAAATAAAAAATTTGCGATCAAGTGGTCATCACAATATCTAAATTCTCAAACTAGAACACATCGTGTGACCGATTGAACTTCATACAGGCAAAGCGCCAAATTCCCTTTTGCTGTGAATTTTTCATGAACTGTAGGTATCAAGTTTAAAATGTTATTTCTTTAATTTCTTCAATATTTATATTATTAAAAAAAAATTCAACCTTTTTTCTTCATAATTTAGTAGATTTGTTAAGTTTCATTCATTTTGCATCAGTGCTCAGTTTTTTAAATTTTTTTGTTGATTCAATTTCTATTCTTATTTCTGACTCCCACATACAATAAAGGTATAAGCATTACTGCTATTTTATTTACTCTATTTTTTAGTGTAGAGAATTTGGCGCTCTGAGTGTATGGTTTCAAGCGAATGCACGGTATTTTGGGTATTCTGTGAAATTTTGCAAAAGAAAAAAGTGTTTTTTATAAATGTGTTGGGTTATCATGAATAACATAATCACCAAAACTATGGAGACAAGAGATGAAAAAACTTAATAAATGGTTAGGTGTCCTCATTTTTTTTCCTCCTGGTTTGGGACTCAAGTAGGTATCAGAACATCAGAACATGGATCATAGATAAATATTGGTATAGAACGTCACTAAGAATTTTTTTGCTGTTATTGAGAGTATATTACGTATTACTTTTTTTTTTTTTTTAAGCTTGCATCAACAAATCCAATTATTGAAAAAATTAAAATAATACAAGACAAAAAGTAGAAAAAACTTAGCAAGACAAAACAAGTTAGGTAATCGATTTCTTGGAGGCACTTGATCGATAAATTCTAACGCAACTTGATAAGAAATAAAAATATTCTCCAAAGGGCCATAATCAATTCACATGCTTCCTAAGTCCTACATTAATTATCACTGATTCTGGAAATGAAACGGATCGCTGAATCACGACGAAAAACTACGATATTTTTTACGAGTATTCTCGTTATACAATCTCGCATCAAAAATCGAATTTCCCCATTATAATTTTTTTTTCTCGCAATAAAGTAAATATCGTCTGGTATACACTTCACACACGTAAATATACTTTCATCGAAATAAATTGCAGCCAGGGCGTGGTACAAAGGGTGGTCCCTTAGAAAAGAAATCAATCAAATAAGGGAGTAGTATTTTTCGAGGGTAAATTCGGATTATTAGAGTCGTTCACCTACTCATCCATACCGCTCCCATCTACCACCACACGCATTTAGGTGCTCCGATATTCGGATAGATTGAAAGCTAGTATTAGGTTTTCCGTCACTATGGAAACCAATATATACAAATCGGTAAGTAAATACTGATGTGATAAATTTGTATTAGTTGCAATAAGCTACAAATAAGAATCGTCCCATGGAAATGTACGGGAAATGATCATTCGAATCAATTATAGCGGTTTATTTTTCCTCGATTCAGTTAACGTCGTACAATATCGTTTACTGCGCATTCGTCTAAGCATAGAAAATGGCGAAAAATGTATGGAAAAATCGTACACTATTTTTAATAAATTAAATTAAAAAATAAATAAAGTCGAATTTGCGATAAAAAAAAAAAACATAAACACGCCAGCAGAACCGATAAATAAAATTCCAAATTCAAATATAACCGTACTAAATTCTATATCTTCGTTTTGGTAGCGAAAATTATGCGGAAAATTTTCCCGAAAATGGTTCGTCACTGTAAATCGGTGAATAGGAAACTGATAAAAGCAGGTAACATTAGCAACGGGTATTGTAATTTTCTAATTTAAATAACAAACGGGTCCGTTATGGTACTGGTATAGGATGGTTCCACGTTCGCCGCTGCCAAGGGAATGAAGCCTTTTTTTGCATAACAATAGTACAGGAGACTAAAAAAAAAACTACACCCTAACATCTTACCGCTTACATTTGTAACTGCGGGTGAACGTTCGACAATAATCTGTAACTACAAAGTCGCTCACGTACCTACGTTACAGTAGGCGTGTAAGTTCGTTAGATGCCGCGTCCTCGGTTTATCTTCTTCATCAATTTCAAAACTTTCTATGCTGCGTTACGAGGTATTCTCCTTTCAGCGAACAGTTTGTTGAATTTTCAAATTTTTCTGATTTATGGTTTTATTCGGCGAATCATTCGTGTGTCGCGATATTTCTTCTTTGGCGTATTTTATTCAGCTCTAGTGGTGTTTATTTTATGGGTTGCATTCTTAAAGATGGTTTTTTATTCGATGGAGTACTTGGAAGATTTACTTTTCTTTTTTTTCTTTTATTTGACTTGAAAATTTGCAGCAAGCTGCAAGCATTTCAGTATAAGAGTATATTAAGAAAGAATATGGAGTTTGTTTCAATAACAAATTATCGAGTTTTATGAATCGAATTTTATGAACAGTCGAAAACAAATAGGACAGTTAAGCCCTTCGATTTTTAAATTAGTGTTCTGAAATTCTTTCCATAACCACATTACATATACATATGGAAATTATTTTTTCATTTGTTTCTGCCATCACCTTCTAATTTTTAGAAGATGATTTTTTTAAACCGTAAGCAGACTGATAATTAGTCCTATACTCCAAACATAAAAAAAATTAAAAATGTAGAATTTTAGTGTCACCCCCCTTGCCCTTCCATAAAAATCGTGATTAGCCCACTAGACCTCTCTCTTATTATACAAATAACCTCTCAAATTAGACAAAATTGTTCAAATAATTATTACAAGCGAATGTAAGATATTAGCGTATTGTAAAAGCAGCCATCAATTTAAGTAGGTGTACGGGTACATATCCCAGCTTTACAATCTCAGGAGGCTGTGGCATTTAAGGAGAAATTTTTCAATTTAAAAAAAAAAAAACTTATGTTTTATTACAATACAAATCCCCAAACGTTCCTGACATGAGCGCTACGTCTAAATTTTATTTTTTTGAACTAATTTTGGAGAAAGAATTTTTTCCATAAAAAATGAACAATATAGGGAATTAGGAACTTGAAATTCACTAACAGCGAAAATTGAACCCTCCCGATTCAAATCAACAATTTAATCTCGTCTTATCATACGAAACCTTAATCAAAAAATTTCAACTTTTTATTCATCAATCTTGGGATTTGGAGGACAATACACCTTCCTCATTCCTTCCAACATCAACTGCAAAGTTTTGGGTTTAAGATACTTTACACTTGTTGGCCGCTGTAATCATACGAATCTATATTTGGTAAATCTGACTTATTTAGGACTTGTCAACGTTTTTTCATATTTTGCTTACCTAGCACTTTACACACACCCATTTTGAGCAAAAATGAAATCATCATATTATGGTCATGAATTAAGTTTCTAAATACGTTGATTTTATGAGAAGATATGGAAGATTCAATAAATTTCATGACTTAAAAATCCGTTGTTTACAACGAAATCTATTCAAATTCACTAAAAGAAATAAAATTCTACATTTATGTTGGTGTTTTCATATTCTGTATTATGTAAAATTAAGTGTAAAAATACTGAGGCTTCGAGGGCTCCTCCAGTTCCCCTCGAAATTCAAGTTAAATGTCGTTTTGAGTAGAATGAAAAATCTGAAAAACCACTTCCACAAAAATGAACAACTTCCGATTAAATTTTAAATGTTTTTCATGCCTACTAGTTCGCATTAAGAGGTGTTACTGTGGGTGGCGGGGTGAATTGTACATGAGCATATAACTTCACTTGCACAACAAATATGGGCATTGGTCAATCAACTACATATATAAATTTTCTGAAGCTCTAAAATACGAAGACTGTTGGCCCTTACTGCGAATTCTTATTTCAAAATCAGGTAAACTTTTATGCATATAATTTTTATTGAAAACTGAGCCAAAGAGTCAAATAAATATTATTTATGCCATTTATTCTTGTTAACATCATTCAAATATATAATTTATTTCTATGAGGGAAAGATTTTTGCGCTTGGGTGCTCGAATCAAGTAGTCACCCGGTATGATGTAATACATATTTTTGTAAAGCAAATAATTCACTTTTGATTTTCTGTTTATCAAATCACTGTTAAAAACGGTAAGTAAAATCAAAAATTACAAATTTTTTTTGTAACTATTAAGTTCCACGCGACCTTAAATAAACCATAGAACAACAACAACAACAACAATAACAACAACAGCAACAACAAATTTTCCTGAGCTGAAGGGGGATTGGTACCCATTATGAAATATTAATCTTTTATTAGTTTTCTTAATTCAAGATTTCAAGTTAATTTATTAAACCACAGAATGATTTTTAAACAATAAAATTAATAAAATAATTTTTTTTTTAATAATATTTTAAATGTATGGTTTATAATTTTTTTTTCAAAATAAAAAAAAAATTACAAATTTCAATTGAAAATTGGTTTTATTCAACAAATCATAAAACTATTACGGTAAATTACGTTAAATTCCGGAAAAAATACGCTAAATAGCGAAAAAAATACGCTAAATAGCGGAAAAAGTACGATACATAGCGATCCCTCGTCTACTGCTCTGGCAGCAAGTATCTGCCAAAATTATTTATTTATTTTTTTTTTGGAAAAATCAAAATACAGGTTCCTGAAAATGGCTTAAAAACCTAGTTTTTCCCTACAGCCCTCAATAGGTATTTATTCAGTGTCCGTTAAGAATTTTTATAAAACAGATATCAACTTTTTTGGTTTGAAAAAATTCAAATGGCTCAAACCGAAATTACGTTAAATTCCGGAAAAATATACGCTAAATAGCGAAAAAAATACGCTAAATAGCGGAAAAAGTACGATACAATAGCGATCCTTCGTCTACTGCTCTGGCAGCAAGTATCTTGCCAAATTTATTTATTTATTTTTTTTTGGAAAATCAAAATACAGGTTCCTGAAAATGGCTTAAAAACCTAGTTTTTCCCTACAGCCCTCAATAGGTATTTATTCAGTGTCCGTTAAGAATTTTTATAAAACAGATATCAACTTTTTTGGTTTGAAAAAATTCAAATGGCTCAAACCGAATACACCATTATAAAAACTTCCTGCGGGCTTATTCTGTCACAACGAAAGGGTTTTTTAATAATACAAACGAAAAGAGAATTCACGAAATTCACCTATATGGGGCTATGATATACGATACCATTCATTAAACGCCTTACTAATTAAACTCGGCTAAAAATTATAACTAAGTCGAATCGATTTGTGTACGATAACGCTAATTTCATTACTCATACTCGTCGAATAAAAATTCAGTTCCACTATTTCTAACCATTTCTTCGTCCACAACAAAGATACCTATCTATGATTGATGAAAATGTAAACGAAGGTAAAAAAAACATCGACTAGTCGGCTCGTGAATTAAAAATGGAATTAAAATGTTGTGGAAGAGGAACAGGCCACGAAACGCTGATAGAAAAAAACACCTGAGCAAATAAGCCAACGATTCACGATATAACTAACGTTTATTTTACCATACCTAATAACAGTGTTTTGTAGATATTTTATCATAAATAATACGGCGATACGAAATTACAAAATAATATCGTGAAAACCGCACTGAAACGACACGCGATATGAGACGCGTGGATGTGTCCTAAAGATGGCCAATCCCTCGCGTATCTGTCAAATAACCCGTATAATGATAGTACAAGAAAATACCATCTCTTTTTCCACCTGAAAAACTTACCCAATGGCGATATGGTATTTTTTCCAATATTCTCCTACACACCTGAAGCACGCGAATACAATTTACATTATAAATGATGAATTCGATCGGCGACCGCATATTAAACAGGATGCCAACAAAGGTTAAGGGTACGACGACGATTCGAGTTTTTTTAGAATAAATAAGAATTCCATAGTTGTCATTTCTCGCCTGCTCCTCACCTGCTTTCCTCGCCGCGAAATCTCGTCATGTTTGCTGACTTTTCGGAAAATTATACGTCGGGTTTTGCGAATTACGGAGAGAATTTGAATACGTGATGCTCTACCAAGGATACCTATAACGGTATTCCGAATATAATCTTCCGTCAAAGAAGTATGTGACTGGGAAGTAAATAAAAATATTTCTTCGGTATATCTTCAATGTCAAATTAAAATTAAGATACGAGTATTTTCGAAATTACATTTTTTTTTCTTGCGAAAAATATTTTATTCGTAAAAAATAATCAATTATTAAATGATAATGATAATTTCATCAGTTTAGCTTTACGCGAAAAAAATCATCATCGAGACGATTTAAAACGAAAACTCGCCACGAAAGAGCGAAATCCGTCATCAACGCGAATGAAAAACACGCCGAGAAAATCTCAACGCAAAACGTAGTATGAGTTTAAAAAATTTCTCGTCGCGGAGTTGAATGAATGCTTAAGATGCTGAAGACGTCGGCATTTAAGACGAAGCTTTAATACACGCCGGTAATAAAGGGGGCGCTTTTAATGGAAAATGCGAAAGTACGTTGGCGCGGAGGGTAAGGAGAAGAGACGCCAAGACACGTTTGTCTTGCGCGAAATCATTATCATACTCAATCACGAAATGAGTTAGGGTGGAAATTACTACCGAGTTGGCTGCCTTTTCTCTCGCTCTTTCTCTTTCTGCCTTGACTTAGTGACCTAGACAACATACTTTTACCGCAACACTTGGAAATTCCAGCCGGAATAAATACTTTATTAACATTCTTTTCTCGTTTGCCGGATTTTCCGCTAGATGGAGCTTTTACTTTGTTCCCTTTAAATTACTACCTACGAATTTTCTTCTTGTACGCCCGTAAATTAATGAATGAAGCGCGTTACGTTAAGAATGGTGTTTTCTACGATGGTTTTTCGATCTGAGCGCAAGTTTCGTTGGGAGTATTTTCAGTCAGGTGATATTGGTAAATTGCGCTGTAAAATTAATGTTTTTTCTAAATATGGCGATTCTATAATGAACGAAATTGAAATATTGAAAATTTTACGCGCAAAAAATATTTCCAAGAGGATAAAATTAATATCTAATTATTTATATTAGATTATTCTTCTTTACATTAATAACTAATTTATTTCTATCATGGAGCTAGGAAAATTATTAAAAATAATAAGAAAGCGCCTTACGAACTTTAATTTGGGATATAGTACTTCTTGCTCATAGGAATTATGAGCCCATTCATCTAATTTAAGCCATTTGAAGTTTTTTCGCGTTTTATTTCCGTGAGCCAAAAAATGCTCTAGATTGGAAAATGAACTTTATAAATTTAAAGAGAGGCTGAAAAGAAATTTTTGAAAAATAAACTCACGGCAGCCCCGAGTTGAAATATTCAACGTCCACAGTTCCAAGTGTCATCGATGAGGGGTAGAGAGCTCTCGAAGAGTCAAATTTAATCTTGTAAGAACTTTTCGATGATTAAGGGGATAGTGGTTATTTCAATAGAAGGAATCTCAGACATGTAAATTATGTAACATGTTCAATCAACCTCCATCAGTGAATTCTTAGCTACGATTAAAGATATAGAATGAAGGTTATTAAAAATAGTCAGAAGAATTTATTTTGGGAAAATTTATTAAAAGCATCACACTAAACAATGCACCAAAATATTGCGATAGTCAAATCTTTGTATGACCTCAAAAAAAGGAAATACTTCTGAAAATATATTTTTAGCATTCATCTTGATTAATATGACACTTACGAGAAAAATAAAAGGGAACAAAATTCATACTTCTCACCTTCTAAAGTTTTGATATGGCCCCAGAAATTTTTTGCGATATATTTACAACGATTTTAACTTTTATATAAAATTTGCTACTTTGGACTCACAAAATGTTGACTCTAGGCTGACTTTATGACCTTTGATGGGGGTTTTTTTTCAAGTAGGTACTCACAAAAACAAAATATGGTAAAAATTGCATTAATTGGCATCAAATTAGTTCATATTTACAAAAAGCGGGGAATCCCCGTATGCGCCTAACGGCGTAAAAATTTCTCATGCGACTAACGGCAGGTTAATCGGAAATAAAACGATGAGGTGTACATAGAATGTACGAGAAAAACCATTTTGAACAAAATTAATTAATTTTTTAATTTCGAATAAAAAAAGTTATAATTATTATACTTGTTTTTGATGTAGTATAGCCCACAATCAAAAACTCCGTACTTTAATCAATAAACTGAAATTCTTGATTCAACAATTTTGGATCCATTTTGACTAAAATTAAACATAAAAAAAAACATTTATCGACTTGAAGTTATAGTACATTTTGAATTCAAAGCGTCATATTTTTATCCTTAACTAACGCTACATAAAAATGTGGAGCTTTTTATGGCAATTTGGTAGCTAAAAGGATATGGAAAACTCATGAGATTTCATGACTCAAAATCTTCTCAAAAAGTCATTTTTTGCTTTATTCCTCCACAAATTCACATTGGCAGATAGACGACAAATCGTCTTAAATGTGATGGTATAAAATTCCCCTTTCTCCTCCACTCATTCTTCTCAAATCAACTAAACTTGTATAATGGCAAATTTTTCAGGAAATGTTGAAAAAATACATTAAAAAAAAAATAAAAAAAATAATCTTTAAAAATTTTCTCAGACATCTCAAAGTAAATATAATAAAGTCCAAATAAACCCACCTACAACCAGACCGTAAGCCCCAGCTCGCGGAACAGCTGAAAACCCAAACCGCACCCGGTAATTTTTCCATCGCACCGATATCATTTCATCGAAAACGCAATCGTTACGTAATTTCACAGCGACTATAAGATAATCGAGAGTGAAATTCTAGGTTTTGAAAACCTCTCGCTACCTAAATTACCCAAATCACCGTGTCTATACGTTAACGACCGATATTTGGTATATAAGAAAAAAAAAAAAAGGGTTAGCTCGTACGCGTTAACGGTTTTAATGATAGTTTATGCATTTTGATAAGGGATGCCGCAGACGTTGTAATAAAAAAAAAGAAACTCGATGATGAGCTATGTGTTTTGTATCGTTCGAAGCGTGTTTTTATTTTAAAACCCTTTTGTAAACTAATACCAATGCCCAGCGGGGTACTGTTGCTTAGTATATTACGGTTCTTACGAATATGCATTTTCAATAGAATTAACCGGTATATTGGTTATTTAAATATAACAAAAAATATTTTTTTAAATATACCGCAATTCGTTTCCATGCATGAGCAATTTTTATCTCATTTTTTTAACATACGTGAAATAGGTGGTTGATTTTTTGCTACAACGTTAGACAAATGTTAGTATAAAAACGAAAGTTGGATATCGTGATATCGCTCAAGGTATTCAGGACAGCCGTTCGATAAATGATTTGAATGCATTTCAGCTAAGTTCCTTCACTTCGTTCATTTGGTTGTCTACAAAAGATAAACTTCTAAACCTTGCAATACGCATGTCGCTGGGCTTCGAAACGTCAAAATCAAAAGGCAAAATTTTAACCCTTTCTCACTGCAACATTCGAGGCAAAAGGTTACGGTATGAAAAATAGGACAATATAAAGAAGCAATAAACAAACCCTATCTTAACACGAAGAGCCTTCCGTACATGCAGCGGTTGCCGCTGTTTTCGTGGTAACTGCTTCCTCTCAATTGAATATCGAATTCGATTCAGCAATCTGAAGACGATTTCACACGTACTCCAGTGTTCAATAAATCAAAAAATTTTTAAATAGATAGTCGACAATAGGGTACCATTATAATAGCAGTTATACACGTTACAACCCCGGTATATCCGGGTATTTACGCGATCGCTTTTTTCAAATCGCTCTTTGACCTGAGCTGGTACCTTCCTTTTGTCGCTACGAGGTAATAATATCATTTACTTCTATTATAAATTACACGCCGAATTCTACCGCTATCTTCGGTGGCGGCTTTTTATCAAATATTTGCCTCCCTTTGTACACTTTCATTGTCGATTTTGAAGTATTTGACTTACCGACAAACGAATTGGTAAAGTGGAAAATGTACATTAGGGAAAATATTGTTTACATTTGTTTTTTCTATATCATCGTCGCACGAGCATAATCGTAGTTTTAATTCTGACGAGTGCGGAAAAGTAATTGATTTCTGAGGAGGGATGAATTTCTCTATATTGGTATATGAGAATCTACTTTACAAATTTCAATCGATGAAAATTCAACTGCCAGTAGGAAATTTTGGTGAAATTTAGCAACTGAATTTTGTCGATAGAGAAAGTATTAAAATAGTTTTTTTTTTTTGGATTCATCCACTAGGAAACCTGTGTCCAAATGTTGTTGTATACCGTGCGTCCAAGTGATTCGAGTACCAGCGCGAAAATCTCAGTTTGTTGATAGCATAATTAGAGTTAAATTTCATTTTCTAAATCAGAAATTATTTTTAAAGTTACTTCTATGAATTTTAAGGCTGATAAATTCATTTCAACTGCATTACAATTACTTTACATTTGAAAAAATCAATTTTAAGTAACTGAAAAAGAGAGTTTTTCGTTGATTGTACCCGAATCACTTGGACGCACGGTATGATCCATCAATGAAGAAAGTACTTTTCATCAACTTGAGTTTTTTTTTTTTTTTTTTTTTTTTTTAATTTGTTGAAACAACGAAACAAAAAATCAATTTTTTTCAACTGATCTAAAATGAAGCATGTTTGATACGACATGGTACGATTCAAAACTCAACACAAGCAGGGCTATTTTGATAATTCATCCATTTTGAGGAAATGAAGGAGGTTTTTTTTTGAAAATTTATAAAACACTTCTCATTGTTCTCAGTGAGGTGCGATGATACCCTTTTTATCCTTTAGAGATATGTACTTATCTAAGGTTTATTCAATCCAGGCAAGTAGAAATGTGCGCTAATATCAAAAAAATCGATTTTAAATTATTTTCACTTGCTTTAATTTTCCTACCCATGTGGCGAATAAAAGAATAAAATTCAAGTTGAATTTTTTGTTTTAATCTGCCTACTGAATGTTCTTTGAAAGAGTTCGTCAAATCTGCAACAAAATTTGTGTTGGCTTTACTCAATGCACAACTTTGAGAACTCATAAAGTGGTATAAAATTTTGGTATGGTGGAATATATCGTGTCATGAGGTATCATCCTTCATTCTATAATACGATACTAATTTCCCAGATGAATTACCGATTTTCGAATTCTTTAAGATTACGTGAGATTTCAACGTGATTTAACAACAGGCATAGTAGTTAAACAACACAAGTACTGTCTTGTTAAATGTACTTGATTAAAAAATATTGCAAAACAGTGTATCACAATAATACATAGACTAAAACCAATTTGAACCTCATGAATCATATACATCTCCCCCCACCCCGTATAGTAACGTTATTAAAATTAAGAAGACAGTGGCGGAAAGAAGTGCAAGGCAAAAATAATTTTTGAGCCCATCTTTCGATCATATTTCATTTTGAATCGAATAAAAATTAGAAAACAAAATTAGTGAAGATTTAAAAAAAATCTTTATGGTTAGAATTCGAATAATTTCAAAATTTAAAATTTATAACTCCGTACCCTCTAAAGGGGAAATCTCCCACCTCTTCCGGTACCTCTCATCTAACTTGTACTTAGATGGAATAAATAAAATGAAAGAATACTATACATATACGGCCAGATAAGTATTAAAAAAAGCAAAGAATATTGAGAAATTCTAGTCATACGTATATACTTAAAGAGTTGTTTTTATTCCAGTTACGTACAGATGTGTTGCGAGAAATATAATTTTACAGAGCAGCCTCTTCAAATTTCTTTGGCCCATCCGCTGGTTTATCCAAATATACCAAACATTACTTGAAATGTAATAAACGATAGAAAAATAAAGAAAGGAAAACACGTTTAATTCAAAATATAATCGCTTATTTCAAAACGCATGTAATTTATTATGAGTAGGTAGCTAGGTACAAGAAGAAAAAAGCAGACAACGTTAACACCCGTCTTCTCCCCTTCTCCACCTCCTCACTCAAAAAATCAAAAAATTTGGCATTTTTCTGAACCATCCTTGGACTCATGAAAACAAAATCCCAGTTAAGCTACTGGGTTCTGCGAACCCACTTTTGTGAACAGCAAAGCATCACGAGCGATATTGGAGCAGGGGGGTTTAGAGTCAAAGAGGGCTTTAAGGTGGTATGAAGAGGTGCGACACTCTCTTTCAAGATTGGAGAAAGTCGACATATGGTCAAAAAATTGAATATTCGCTGTTTGGATTTTTTGTATTCGCTGACAATTTTAAATACAGTTCATGATATTCGGTTGATTCCTACTATTGTGTTTCTTTACTAAAAAAAAAAAAAAAAAAAAAAAAAAATGGCAAATCAGTTAACATTTTTTATTCTTAGTCGGCAAAAAATTTTCTTCGATCCTTCACTGTTTGTAACTTTCAAACAATTATTCTTCGAGAATGACCAAACTGAAGTTGTCTTAAAAAGAAAACCTAATCCTACAAGTTAATGATGTTAAAAAAGGGAATCTGAGCACGAGTAAAAAACTCGATTTTTCTGATGCTCTCCAAAATACGTAATGCAAAAACATAATAATACAATTTATAAGATACGCTTCTTCCTAATGTGACTAAGGCAATGGAGGGGGGGTCAGTTACATAAATTGAAGAGGAAAAGATAATAAATTGTTTAAATTACCAAAAAGTTTGTTTAAACATCTAAAAAAAAAGAAAAAAAAAAGCTCTTGGGGCGTTAGACACCCAAACCCAACCACACCCCCCTTAAAACCGGCTATGGACTAAGGGTACGAAAATAATACTCAGCGTTAAGTACACAGCAGTATTATTCATATTATATTTAAATAGGCTGTAAATATACACTACAAGACTTGAATAAAAGACATTTAAGTACACGATTTATGTAATATCGATTTTAAAAAAAGAAAATAATAATAATAATAATAAAATAAAAAAACTAAAAGAAACTATAAAAAGCCAGAAATACGAATAGAGAATTTTCTGAAATTACATTTACATTCCGAATTAAATGGAACGATTTTGGCACACTTCAAGTCATCTCGGTTGTCTAACGTATTTTTCAAACATCACGAGTACGGTAAAAACGATGATAAAATTTTTCAATTAACTTAATTCGGCGGAAGATTTGAATACCATGCATACACCGAGCTCGTGTAATTTAATATTATTTTATAATATATTTAAATACGAATGAAACTCGAAAGGGTTAAAAAATTAACCTTCGCCTCGCATCCCACGGTGGTTGATTATAAAATTCGAATAAATACACACATATTAACGAGGTAATATCATAAAGAATTTCTTTAAAACATTTTAATTTCTTCACAGAATTTAATCACTGGCAAATTAACAATCTAAATCAAAATTTACTTCATTAAAAAAATACTTCTCTTAACATATCAAGTGCGTTGAAGAAGATTCACCTCTGAAGTTTGCATTCAGCTGCTAATAAGTGTGGATTGAACCTCGGTACATTTAATCAACCCTTTTTTAACACTGGGGTGAAGATCGTTAAAATGGACCTTTTATATAACTGTAGCAGCGTGCTAAGAAGAATGTTCACTCAGAATATACCTGTGATTCGTACATGTGTAACATAAAAAACCGCGTTCAGTGTGTTTAACTGTCTAAGCGTTCCAAGTTACTTTCATACGTAGACAACGTTAAGTAACTGGTTGTTGAGGAATAAATACGGTGTTAAGAAATTTTAATGATTTAGTTTGGTTTGATTTTTCTACAATTTTTTTCCTGTGGACGAGGTGCGATGGCAGGTGCTACTGATGGTGTTGGTATGTACTGGTTTTATATGTTCAATTATAAGGTTTATTAGTTTACAATATATACGATGGTTTAAAATTTCGAAAAATAAATTTTCAATCGTATCGTGCTTTAGAATATAAAATGTGAATTTGAAATAATGCATCATTCTAGCTGAATGATTTTTTTAATAAAAATGATAAACTATTTCTCTTAATGGTGATTCTTCGATGATTATTCTAAGCAATATATTTACTCGATTCAAAACATGTTCTTTTTTTTTTTTGATACAAAGTATAAGATTGGATTGAAAAATGAAATTTCATTGGTTTTAGAAAGATTAAATGCCTATACTCTTCAATCAACGACAAAAACGAAGAATACAGTAGCGCAAGAAACTCCCCATATGAAATAAGCCTCGCGACATTCGCAGGAAATTTCATCTTTCCATTTTATTCGCTTTAAATTGCGGCGACAATTTCTCAATTTCATTTCATACAGCATTCAAATCGACGCTAAAGTTGAGAAAATCCGCCCAATTTTATTCCGTTGTTTTCGTTTAACCCTTTAAAATAAAAAGGCAATCCCATTTTGAAATTCTATTTAAAGTACTTTCGAAGGTTTTTTTACGAGTATATCCCGCGTACACACTTACACTGGTGAAAGATTACCCAAGAATGATTGGCAATTTTACTAATACTCCTTGTAGCGACGTTGCCGTTTATTACGTACGCTTTTGTAATATATAGAAAAAGAGCCAATCTCGCGATATTTTATTACATTTGCCTGTTCACATATACACATGGAAACTTCAAAATATCTCCTCCTTACATGCTTTTGCATCTACCATGTCTTTTTATACGCCGGTGCGTTCTCTCTCTTTCTCCATCGCGCGCTTTTTCCTTCTTTTTCTTCTTTTCCTATAGTTTAATATCATTCCTTATTGACATGCGATGCGTGATACGTTGTAACTATAAGGATAAGAATAAGGGATGATTCGTCGTCAGGGATTCCTCGTAGCGTATATGGCGCGAGCGAGCTTTTTTTTTTCTTTTATTAATATTAAATTTGAGACGCGTGGAAATTTCGTCGAGCTCTTCGAGTGTTACTGGCATCGTTTGGAAATTCGATTCGTAAGTCAATGAATGTTTTAGTAGAGAAAAATTCGTTGAATTGATAAAAACCTGAGGTATGCCCCTTTTTTGCTATATTTTTACTTCTATTCTAAACATGTTTGAGATGCTTCGAAGAATTATTTTAAAAACTCAAAAAAATTTACACCAAGTAAATATTAAAAAAAAAAAAAAGTTTGCAAGTCATAATTCATTTAATTCCATCTATAAAATAATTACTCTACAGTTTTACACACAAAATGGCTATTAAATTCGATTAATCCTCAATGCAACGAGTAGATAAAAAATCAAAGAAATCCACCAGCTCTAAGTTCTCCGATAGCGACCAGGAAACACAATAACACGTGTACCGGTATCGACGTGTGTATCGAAATATAACGGTTTGGGTATCCCTGCGCGATGCCGTTTCCACTGCAAATCCACCCTCTGTGAATTTTACCTCCCTTTTTCCATGATAAACAGCTATAGAATAGTTTGTTCGCCTTTTCCCTCAATATTCCCAACGACTCTAACAAATTCCTAGCAATACGTGTAGTCGTCAGCTATCTCGAATGGTAGGCGATAACAAAATGGCTGACTAAGTGCGTATTGATTCCCTGTTCCTCGAAGCTATTTTTTCGCGCCGCCGAGGCTTTACTTATAAGTTATGTCGAAATGTTTAAATCGTGTAACGCTCTTTGTGCGCTACATGCGAAATTTACCACCGCACTCGTGAATTTTGTTGGGTGATAAAATTTTCTCGTCGAAGGGTTTTTTCCGCAGACTTAATCGTTTCGCTGGGGGCGTTCGATTGTCGCTGGTTTAACCGTAAATGCCTATACTTGAGGTAAAATGCACCTACTTTATTGATGGCGAATTTGTAACGGGATAATATTAGGATTATTCGAATAAAGTTGTTGATATTTTTTCAAGTACTTACTACGGATATTTTTTCCTGTAAATTGCTATTTTTGTTAATGTATTTATGAAAATGTGAATTGAATGATTTTATGTTTTTTAGGATGAAGAAAAGGAAATTATGTAATTTGAATTCCAAAACGAATCATCAACGAGTATGGAATAGTTTATCAATGCTATAAAATTCCTATAGGTTTAAGCCTCACGAATGACTTCGAGAAAAGGTAACTATTAAAAAGAACTTCTGAGAAAAATATTATCAAGTGAGATTACATTAAAATTATTTTATTTGAAAAAAGGTATATCATAGCTCGATTACGTATATAGGAAATATAAAAATTACATTGATGTCGACGTTTCAGCGACGATATCGCCTTTATCAAGACAGATTTCGAACTAAATGTAAATATTCGGTAATATTTTCGCTATCATTTACTTTATTTACGGTGTTATCAGTGAAAATGATGTGCAAACTTGTCATTGTTTTTCGTGTTTTTACGTACATACAGCTCTGAAAGGTGACTATTGTTCTTCAGGTAAAAACTAAGCCTATTATTCTTATTATGAAAAAAATAAAAAATAAAATAAAAATACATTTTTGGTTTTTATAAAAATTGAGTACTTATTCCTGATATGAGATGATTGATGAGATAGGAAAAAACTTAGATTACCCGAAAAAAAATAAATAAAATAATGACAATTTATTAACTTACCAACAGGCCTAAAGTTATCTCAGATTCTAAACACATCAATCTGGAGAACTGAAAAAAAAAATAATAAAAAATAATAATAAAAATATATACGAATAAAAACTACTATTAGGCAAACACAGCATATACTACACACATTCTATTATTTCATGGTGCCGCCAAATCCAATCAATAATCTCGAAAAAGATTTCTCTTAAACAAATTATCCATCAAAGGTTAAAAAAATTAGCTTCCCCCAGAAACCCTACAGACACATAAAGCGCCACCGCTAAAACAACTTTAATCCTCGATGTCGAGACGGCGTCTTTAAACACTAAAGACTCATTAGAAAGGCAACTGGGTTAAAAAAAATCGATTAGTCTCCGCCGAACGTCCCTGGCTAAGACAATTAACCCCCATTCAGTCTAGTCGAAGCTGAAAAGCATCTCGAGTCTGGGCTTTCTTATTCTTACGTAAAAAAATTATACCGAACGTTAACGTCGAAATATAAATAACCCGCCGAAGAACTCCGAGAAGGGTGGTTATTAAAAAAAAGAAAACTGCACCCCAGCTTTATAACTATACACGGAGGGTGGAATGAGTAATGAAGATTGAACCCCCGCGCCGTTCTCTCAGCTGATTGGAGAATTCGTTAACGCCTGCATTTCTTTCCCCTCTATATAACTGACCTGCGCCAATAGTTAAATACAAACGTTCCTCTCCTTACTCTTCCTTCTTGCGAGTTTCAACTATCCCATTAAGGAAAACTCATTCTTCGCATTAACCAAAACATTCCCATCTGTAACCTTGACATAGTAACTTAATGAGGTTTTTCCCTCATCGGTTTTTTTTTTTCAAAGCTAGTTTTCCCGAATTAGCGTATTTTTCTCTTTTTCTACCGCTTTACCTTTTCCTCGGGTTGAGCGTTTTTTTCTTTCTCTTTCATAACGAAAGCAACAATTATAATCAATGGCGTACGCGTTAACTGTATATCTGAAACACGAGTTGCTCGAGTAGGTGAGTTAATTTTTCGTTTTGAATTTTTTACGCGAGGTTGGAGGTTTTTTTATTTTATTTTTTTGTATTTTATCTTCGAGAAAGTAAATAAAAAGAATTATATATTTTTTAATTCGGTCCTGATTATATACTTGAAACAGTAGCGTCTAAAATGAGCTAGAAAGTTCAACTTGGTTTATTTTCCAAATAAATAATTGCATTGCATGGAAAAGATTTCATTACTTTTTAAACAAAAAGTTCACTTAATCAGTGATGTATGATGTCCATTGTGTTGGAATTTTATCACTTTTTACAATTTTTTCATTAAAAATTCGATAATTAATTGCAATTTAATAATAGATAAATTAGATAATTTTTAGTTAAAAAATGGCGAAAAATTATGAAAACTTCAACTAATCATACTTTTGAAGAACTTTTTTTTCCCTTACGCCTGGTTGAATAGCAATAAAATGGAAAGTGCTTAGTTGGTACCTAGTAGTAATCAAGATTTTTGCAATCAATTTAAAGGCCAAGTAATGGGCAGAAGTGATAATTACTTTGTTATGACATAAAAATAATTAGAAATACGTAGGCAAAATTCCTTCTTTAAATATAAAATAGCTTAAAAATTTTCTCTTACGCGCCTCTAGCCCTGAGCTGTACATGGCACAAAAGGAAAAAAAATTGTATATCCAACTCTTCCATAGTATAACCAAAACTTCTAAAAAGTGGAGGCAGTTGAATATCAATATTTTTTTTTCTTATTGAAAAAATATAACACATAACGATTTTCGAATAGGAATTACCTACCTCGCAATTTTTGCTGTAATGGGCACCAGTGACGACTGCTTCATTGTGGAAGAAAAATATAGAAAATATATTGGAAAATTTTATACCTAACCCTGAAATTTATACAACAATTTTCAAATAAGAATTAACCACATAATAGACATTTTTTTTTATTCCTAGAATCATTCGTACTTCCAACTATTCTACTTCATTATTCAGTGTCAAGATATAGAATTTCGAGTTTTACGGTTCCCTATGAGTATTTTCACACGTTTAATAAAATCTTTAATTTTTTATAATAAAGGTAACTACTTAATTTGAGTAGATTGGTATTACGATAACTGCATTAATTAATCGCTTATCCTA
Source organism: Phenacoccus solenopsis (assembly GCA_009761765.1). Lineage (NCBI taxonomy): Eukaryota > Metazoa > Arthropoda > Insecta > Hemiptera > Pseudococcidae > Phenacoccus > Phenacoccus solenopsis. The sequence continues at coordinate 30,739,678 of CM019752.1, forward strand.
CATAAACTTATTAGATCGTCATTACTTTGCATCCTAAAATTGAAAATGATGGCAGAGATGTGGGGAAATACCTTCAGCAATTATTGAAAAAATCATAACGTATTCAGATCATTACGTGAGCCATTTAGAAATAATTATACTAATAGAAGTACCAAAACTCGAATAATATTAATATGGCAAGTCTTAATCACTCGCAAAAATTGAAACAGAGTGATAGGCTATGAACTATACCAATAAAGAAAAGATAACTTATTTTGGAAGACTAGTAAGAATAATGTAGGCTATACATGTATTCGACAACATTGAAGAATATAAAAACAAAAAAAGGAATTTTGAAAAAATTATATTACATCTGAAGTCTTTATACGAATAACCAGCAAAAGGAAGTATAACCTCGAATATAATGCAAAAAAGTAATACAAAAAAGAAACAATAAGTAATGCAAAAAGTAAAAAATTGTTACATTCTGATCGTTAAATTAAATTAAAAAAAAAAAAGAATTCAACGTTAAATATTAAATTAAATTTATTTTTATCATTATTTACTTGGCAAAAATATATATAATTAATAAAAAAATGCGATAAATTTAACCTAATAAAAATTTCTTCGATATTTAAAAACCGAATGAAATCAATTCCAAATCTAAACCCAACAAAACCAACACCAGAAGTAATTTAAAATAAGTACACGTGTTTTTGTCGTCTAGATGAGAAAGAAAAGCTTTCCTTTCAGAACTACCTATCACAACAGTCTCATCATTTATTCCACCCTGCTTCTAATTCGCCTCCGGTGGTATTTAATTCTGGCTGTGATTTATGTCGAACTGAGACAACATCTTATTACTTTTTATAGCAACAAAACTAACATTATTGTCATTTTGAATCAGACTACAGATGCGTGAATTGGAAAAACGAATTTTTTGCGTCATTGCGTATCGAAAGGAAAACCAAAAAATTCTAAACAAACGTGAAAGGTTAATAAACGGATGTAAATGAATGTAAATTTGGCCAATACTTTTATCAAGTTCATCACAATCATTCAATCTCGAATCGTTAAAATTTTTTACAAGGAAACACATAAACAATTTTTTTTTTCAACAGATATGTAATGAATAACTTCACAGACAGCATAATTATTCAGCAAATTTTTTATTAACACATGAAAAATAAATCACATGGGATTCACAGTTCTCTCTTGAAAAACAATGTTTTTTTTTCACTAATTACTTCCTTAAGGATCAATCTTACCAAAAAATTGCTCAGTACCATTTCACTCAAGATTTGTAACAAAAACTTTCTAGTACTAATCATACGTATTCCTATAAAATTGATGAGTTTTAAAAAGCGAATTTTTGTGCAATAGATTCTATCACAAGGCTAAAATGTTGTGCCAAAATAACAAATCTATGCATTTTCTGAAATCCCATAACGAACTTTTTCGAGTCAAATTTTAGCGGATTGATTCAAAATAATTAAATTGAATAAAAATTAAATTAAATTGGAAATTAATATAATCAATATAAAATTAGAAATTAAAAATAATATAATTTTATATTTTAATAAAATTTTTTTTTTAAATATAAATAATATAATATATTAATAAAACTCTTGTAAAAGATTGAGCATAATTATGTAAAAAATAATTTAGAACAATATTGTATTATACATAAGCTCCTTATACATAGCCACCGGTTTTAAGGGGGGTTTTGCGTATCTAACCCACCTAGCTTCTTTATTTTTCTATTTTTTTTTAGGTGTTTAAATGAACTTTTTGGTAATTCAAACAATTTACTATCTTTTTCCACTTTACTTTATGGAACTGAACCCCCTCTCCCAAGCAGCGATCTTAAAACCGGCACTGCCCTTATAAACTCTCATTTTAACATTTCTTGAACAATGCATAGATATGGTGTTAATGAATTAAAAAATGTTTAAAAACTCAAAACCTAAGGCTCTTCCACTTAAAAAAATATTACATGAAAATGTTGGGAACTTCTGCATTTCCCTCCACTATGCTGATAATAGAATAATGAAAGGAAAAATTTTAAAGCAAATATTCTTTCGAAATTAAGTTTATAAAATAAAATCGTGAGATCCCTTAATCATTTATCATTATCTTTGCAATTAACGAGATTTTCCTATTATTTTCACATGAAAAAATCTTAGTTGAAGCGCAATGAGGTTTGGTTTACAAGATTTGTAATAATTAATTCATGAATATAATTATGTTAAATATTTCGAATATTTTTACACCTAATATTACTCCTCACATATTACTTAATATTTTGTCACTTTCATAAAACGAAAAAAAAACTGAACTCGTGATATAAACCTAAAATCCACTAAAACATATACTCGAAACTCCATTCTGTTCTTGGAATCCATCAAGTCCCTGTAATTCCTGAAAGATATTCCCCTTTTAAGTCAGTTGGCGCGGATATGTAATTTAAAATGGAAGCCGAACTGAGCGAGGGTGTTTTTCATATTACAAAACTGCATCAAGACTGGCCCAGATGACCCTATACTGTATCAAATTTACTAACGATATATGAAACAAACACTACAACCGTAGAAAATGAAAATTGGATTTATTTCAATTCTATTATCAAGTATTCGAATATTTTTCTACATTTTTTTCAACGATTAAAATCTATTTCGAAGATAACCATATGATTTAAATGCACTAATGGAGTAAGGTTTAGAAGATTTTAACGATGCAAAATAGATAATGAAATCATAATTAATCCATGTTCTAGACCATATATTTCTTTTTAATAAATCAAATCCATCTTCTTTTTTAATATCCTCATATAGATAAAATGAAAATTACTCGTAATGAAATAAAATCGATGTTCCTTAAACAAAATTTTATTAATGCAACGATTACGCGTTTGCTTTCAACACGTGTAAAATTACCGGTAAAACAAACCATAACAGTACATTCCAAAATGCTCTTAAAAAATGTATAAAATTGAACAAATATACGAGTAACTCGAGGTAAAAAAATACACATCAAAACTTCAGTGCTCAAAATTTATCGAACCCCTAAAACACGTTTCAGTCGCCGATGAAACCGGATAATAGATACAATAAGCGAAAACGTGTTTTTCAGCTATACTTATGCCCCAAAATACTCTAATCGCAACGGGTTAAAAATAAATTACCAACTAAATACAGCACGAATAGTGCATATAATAAGCAAATAAAAAATAACATTAAATTTACCTGCGAGCAGCGGGTTCACCACGTCAAGTGCGCTTTCCAACGTTAGGTCGACATGTAATAGTGAAAACGTATTCAAGACGTTCTGTCACTAATGTGAGATGCCACCCCGTATTAAGCGTCAAGACGCAGGCGCCTTCAATAACGCGCTGTTTCGTTAAAATAGTCAAACGTAGCAAGGGTAGCATAATTCCCTCTTGTAAAGGAGTTCATACCCTTTTACACGATGATATTGTATATTTTATGCGTATACGATTTTTATACTTAGGTCTGTGATTGACATTTCCATAAAATTACCCATTTCTAACCTAAAAGTAAAGATAAGTTGTTTAATTTTTCACTTTAATAAAGTCGCCCGACGTCGAACCTTACAACACATGCACCAGTATGTGAGAAAATTACGCTGTAAACGCGTGTTCGGGATATATTTTGAATGGCGTCGTAATTGAAGTAGGGGGAAATTATTTTTCCTTTTTATTCGAAAGCTTCGTATGAGTATACTCGACGATGGATTTCCGAGCTTTGAAAATTCATTTGGATCTTTCACGTACGTAGACGCCAAATTAGGGTTTCTATTGGGTTATAATTTTTTTTAAATGTCTGAACAAGTTCGATTTTTTTTTCAAATGTATATAGTAAGATTTAAATGCTTGATAGTATTTTTTTTAAATTTCAGATTCATGAGTCATCGTAAGAAGTTTTTGAAGACGAAAATATTAAACAAATATGCTATGCTACTTCACTTCGAAACATGAAATATCTTCGAATGAAAGCACAAAAATTGAAATGAAATGATATGGAATTTCTACTATTTGGTAAGTAAAAGAGCCAACATGCGCGGAACTGGAAAACTCATGAAATAATCATTTTCATTCATAGTAAAGTGTAATTACAAAATAATAGTATAAGCAGACATGCTGCATTATTAGAGCAGCGTTCAAAACAAATTATGAAAAATCAACCGTATGCTGAAAAAAAAAAAAGATATTTTTTACAGCATGATTTTGTCGATTTTGCTTCGACGTTCTGCGTTTCATAAGGGTTTCATGTAATTTTACACTTTATAGAAATTACATGAAATGCAGAACGTCAGAGAAAAATCAGCAATCATGTAAAAAATATTTTTTTCTCTCTCTCAGTGTAAAAATATTCTCCTAAATTTATAAAATAATATTTTTTATTTGTAATAAAGTGTAATTACAAAATAAGAGCGTAAGCAGCCGCGCTGAATTATCAACGCATAGTTGTGAAAAAAAAACAGCCATAAATTTGCTCAGATTCTCTCACTGCCATTACCTGCTTGAAAAAATTTCATGATAAGAACGAACACTCTATAGGTATGGAGATAGTCACTCTCCTTACAAAGACCTCCAATTCAATACAGTTTGCATGGGTGCCAGCACACAAAGGCATAACTGGAAATGAACATGCAAATACTATGGCAAAGCAAGCTTCCACTATCTTTCCTTTCTCCAATGTACCAACATCAATCGTAGACTTCAAAACCATGATTAAACATAAAGTTTCAGAAAAATGGTCCAACATCTGGTCACGTACTCCTACGTCTAATAAACTGCAATATGCTAAAGCAGATACGCTTCTCTGGTGCACCTCAATGCGCGAATCCAGAAGAGAAGAGGTACTCCTGCGTAGACTGAGAATAGGTCACACTCAACTCACTCATTCCTACCTGCTTTTACGCATCCTATCTTCATCATGCGACCAGTGTACACTTCCACTATCTGTGAGTCATATTGTACAGGATTGCCGCCAATACATCTCTTTACGTCGCAAATTTAAACTTCCACTAACTCTTCCTGAACTTCTCGTAGATAACGAAGTGACTCTTTCTTTACTTCTTCAATTTCCACTTCTCTAACCTCAACCGATCTTGTGCCTCTAGCCTAGTTGCTGTAAATGGAACTTAAATTTAAAAAAAAAAGAATATTTTCCTATCGCCAAAACCATCGGAAAACTTTTCGAACACTGTGTAGCTTTATCCGTTCGTCGAAATATTTCTCAATATAAATTAATAGGTATATCATACGAAGGAAATGTGCATGGTTTATCCATTGTATTTCGTAATTTTCATGTTTTTCCTTCTTTTCGTTTTTCATTTTTTACATGTTTTATTGATGGCATTTCTGGCTTGTCTTTTCTGTCGCGTTTTCGTGCATAGCGCGGATGTTAAGGCGCCATTAATAATGCCTTCTTTAAATTATAATACCACCATTTTTACGTATATATATTTTTTCTCGCAATGATTCTAAAAATTCGTTTTCAATTTTTTTCGCAGGTGAAATGTAACAAGATATTAACATCGAAGTGGCACTGGAGTTCTATCATTATTTTAAGAGGCAAAGTGTTATGTTAACTTTTGATACCGTCGAAAAATTTTACATGCGTATATCAAGGCGAATAAAATAGTATTTATGACAGATTAGCTCACTTTGTGATTACTATAAAATTTCAACTTTATTGTCTCCTATTATGTGACATCAAAAAGGTACCCGACAAATCTTCAATTTTTATTTTTATTACTAGTATATTACTATGAGATATTAGATAATTATGAATTAAAAAAACAACCAGCTATATTTTGTGAATCGCGAAGATTTCTTTCGTACTCTTGACACGCTTGACATCAATTAACATGATATGATTGGTTAATCGGAATGTGCTTGGAGGGTAATTCCAATAACCGATCAGTTTTCATTTCAAGGAATTTCTTGGTGGCCGGGACCAAGTGAGCTAACCTGTGATACATACGATTTTACCCATTGATTTTTATATGCACTATGTCTAACTGATTTTAACACCCTCGAGCGAAAAATTCCCTTTCTAGTAAAAAAATATCGTCTATTTCATTTTGTTTGACTTTATTATGGCATAATGAATAATTTAAGACTTGAGTAACTGAAATTCTATGATTTAAGTAATTTTTACTGGTTATTTGATTGATTTAAATTCATTTCTTTCAAAATCAGCGTTGAAAAATTAACTGGAATGAAACGTTGAAAATTTAAAAACATTTATTACCTTGTAAGTAATGGATTGAAATCATAGAGAAATAATTATCCATGAGTTAATATCTTAATCCCATAAAAAAAATGAAAAGAAATGAATTAAGGAGTATTTTTTGGTGGATGAAGAGAATTTAGCGTTTGCCGGTGTTAAAATCAGTTAAAACACAGTGTACCGTGCGCGCAAGTAATTACTTACACACCAGCGCAAAAATGTTCCAAAACTAATTCATGCGATTTTGAAATAAATGTTATAACAACAAATTGAGGGTTTATTTATATTTTTAAATAATTTAGTAACATAAATAAATTAGAAACGGGGATAAAAGACCATTTTAAAACGTGTGATATTATTTTTTAAATATTGAAAAACTGATCTTAATACATTTTTGCGCTGGCGTGTAAGTAATCATTTGCGCGCACGGTATAGACTGCTAGCACATTAGCGCAATAATCTCCGACATTAAAATTTTAAGAAGTCGCAATATGCATTATACGCATGCGCGAGTCTTGAATTTATAAACATAACATCAACCATATGATAACTAATAACAAATTCCGCGCATGCGCACTACGCATTTCGAGATTTGTATGTCGAGGACATTGCTTTATATAACACTTGAGCAGTTATTAGCAGTCTATATATGGAAGTCAATGATTTTACCCGCTTTGGTACATAAATGTACTACTGATCTTTATGTTAAAAAATCACTACTTTTCCACTACTTTTATCATTACCTTATTATCAATTTTTCAGAAACCTCTCAAGTCTACTTCCCTCCGCCTCCCACGTTAAAAAAAAATCAAAAAATCAACGAGGTCAAATTTGATAAAAAAAAATTAAATCAGAAGAAAAACCTGTATTTTAAATCAAAATTATTAAAAAAATGGACACATTAATATACTTATGAAAAAAAAAGGTACAAAGGATGGAATTATAACTTTGAAAAAAATAAGCAATTTTTGTAATTTTTTCAAACATAATAAAATATTTCGTGTTTTTGAATTTTTTCATTTTTCAATACTTTTTCTTGAAATTTTGAATGCATCATTACTTTTTCACTACTCGTTAGATAACCTGTATAACTTGGTATGGAAGTATATATACTGTGTGCTCCATCGAATTCACCAAAAGCGCCAAATTCCCTTTAGCAATATGAAATTATTAATGAACTATAATAGAACTGGATTTAAAATACATTATTTTTAATTTATTCAATTTCTGAAACTGAAAAAATATTTTTCCGCTATCTTTGTTCATAACTAAATAAATACAAAAAATACCATATATATATATTTCAAGTTCATTTATATTGCATCGCTGCCAGATTTTTGAAATTTTTTGATGCATTTTTTTTTTTAAATTCTCAACATCAAGGTAGATACAATAAAAGTGAGTGTTACTCTTATATTTTATTTATTCTTCATTTAGATATAGAGAATTCGGCGCTTTGATAAATCGGATTCGACGGGTCGCACGGTATACATACCTATGTATTACCATAGATAAACGTTTATGGTTCATTTATGGTATTACCAAAGTGGATAGACATTCTAACACTCTAAAGCAGATTATAACACTTCGCCCAGGGCACATTTCAATAATAGCGAAACTGAATAAATCAACCAACAGAAATTCAAAATTTTCAATGATGGATGAGGCCAATATGAACAAAAATTGTTTCACGTGTTCTCATTAATGGTTCTGAATTTTACTTAATGTGGTCAACCAATCAGAATAATTATAATGATTCTCTCACGTTGCTCATTATTAATGTTAGTGAGTAAAAATGGAATTTTTCTCATGGTGTGAAATGACCCAACATATTCTAGGTCAATGAACTTTTGCTGGTATTAACAAAGTAACTGTTTAATTTGGCTTCAAAAATTAAATACTCAAGTAGACTGGTAACATTGATTCCAATTTTGAACCTGATAGTGATAATTAACTGATTACCTAAAAAAGAAAAATCAGTCATATTGCATCATATTAAATTCACACGTACTGAATTATATCAGATATGAACACAATACTTTCGAGAGTGCAGAAGTGAGGTGTTCATTCCCATTCCTGCGAATGTGCTCATGAGTGCACCTTTCTTTGTACCAAAAGAGTGGGAGTAGAAATGCTATTCTAATTTCAGCCAAAACGCCTGCGCTTACTTCTCACTCCTGTTTTTTTCTTGTTGGAATTTTTTATTAAATGCCTAAATGTTCAGCTGTAAAAAGTAAATTATAGTCAAAGCCGCACTTTATTCTGGAAAAAACTATATTTTTTTCATTTTGAATGTAGGTATTGGCGCACTAAATGAACTGAAAATTGAACTGTATCTGTACGTTACGCGGATGTGGTACACATTATTTTTTTTTTATGTGTTATGAAAATATTTGTGATTTAATTTACTAGGTGAAAAGGCAAGTTTAAAAAAAAAATTGAAAAAGGTAAAACAAGCGGTTAAAAAAAATGACTACAGATCACACAAGAGGCAAGAAAATATTTTTATCATTAATAAGTAACACTTAATTCCTTTGAAGTATTATTATAATCATGCCAGATTCTATAGATTTTTTTCTTGGTTTTCTTCCTAAAAAAATAAAAAAAAAAGTGAGAAAGGAGTGAGGAGTCCTATTGAGTGTCCTGCTTTTTTTGAAAAATAAATGGAATTGGGAGTGCACTCTTAAAATAATGAAATAAGTGCGAATGGGAGCGTACTCATTTGGAAATGAATAAATGGAGAAGAATTTTATATCAAAGTGCTGAGTGATATTTAAAAAAAATCTGCAATTTATTCTCTTCTCTTGTATGTCCACAAATGACGAAAAAAATACACCTATACTGTAAAGTTCACCAACTGAATGAATAAAATGATCACGACTTAATTTCTAAAACTTCTTTTTTTCAAGTACTGCTTCATCCAAAAAAAATCATACTTAATTCGCTCAACGATGCTTTTCTACAAAAAAGAACAAAGTTTGAGTAACCCTGTTTCCAGGATACGTACTTTCTGCTATACCGTTTTCATGTTGTTACGCTAGGCGACTTCCTGCGTCATTTTCAACAACCTATTGATTGGTATACGAAATATTGCGTGTGCCAATGTATGGAAACGAAAATTTTAATTTTTTTTATGACAACTAAATTACAATTTAATAACGATAATAAAAGTTCGAACGAACAGGCATCCACACAATATACATCTGTATAAAAATGAATAAAAAAAAAACTTTTTACCAAAATTTCAAATTTCACTAGCAAGCCCAGATCAACGAACGCGTGATAAAACGACCTCGAGCCTAATTTATTATTTGTACGAAAGAAATAAAGAAAAAAAAGGTATAAAAACACGTGATGAAAATTACAAGTCAGGTAAAACGAATACGTTTATCAAACTCTGCGCTTGAAGGGGAAAAATTAAAGGGAAAGAAATTAAGGAAAAGTTAACGCGAGCTTTTTTTGAAATGCAACAAGTTCTTATTTCTTTTTTTAGTAAATTCTAATTGAGCTAAACGCTCGCTTATTCGAATAAAATCCATGCTTCATTTTTTCACGAGTTTGACGCGAGTACTAGTATTTTAACAATGCAGACTGGAAAATAATTGATATTTACGCAATTTAATGCGTGATTTCTTAAATCATCCCTCTTAAGCACAATGTTTACAAGATAGATTTAAAAATTAACTGATTTAGAGAGAAAAATTACGATGTTTGGACAAACCTTCACGTTCATCTATGCCTTTACCGAAAGAAAATGAAATACAAAAAATAAATTCTAGCGTACTAATGAAACGATAACAGAGTATACTGGACTAATCCACACAACATTTTTGAATTTACCACGATATATTAAAATAGTCCTAATTTGATACAAACTCTACCAGTTCCATCAATTTGCCGACATATGTTTCGCAAAACAGCGTTTATAAAAAAAGTAACAATATACACACGTCAAGCTACAATAATGCTGGTACCTGGTACCTATACATTATAATGTGTTCGAGCCTAAAACGACTTTGTCGTGCATTACGTATGCATAAACATATGCAAATGAAGTATACCGGCTGGCTTCAGAGACGCATAAAAAGATTCCAAATTCTATTCAAAAAATATAAGAAAGGGTTGTATATGCAAATTATTTCGTCCCATTATAGCATTCGTTTTAAAAATTTCGCCGCTTGTATAGCGCATCACATCTCTACCTGGTTGCAAATATTGTAATTGTGTTACGATTTTCAACGGCAGCGTGTACCATTTAGATTTTCGACCTAGGTCGGGTAAATAAGTAAGATAGGGTACATTTTCGAGCTACTGGCTTCTAAAGAGTAAGCTACGAAATAAGCATATACTCATTCTATGATAGCATACGAGTATTAAGATACCGAATTAGTGAATTTCCATCTCGTTTGGAAATTTTTACATCAAGCGTGAAATTTGAAACACGAAATTTTTTGTAATTCCACGACTAAGATCTAAATTTCTAACCAAAGTCTTTATACTCAGCGACCGAATGAACTCAACTCGTTCAGGCGTTCAGGTATACTTGAAAATACAATCCCGCCACTCTGTACACCAAGTACCAACCCAATGACCCGAGTTCGTATGCAAATGAAAGCCGATACTAAGGCACCCCTTCACAGCAACATAATTTGCAAGGTTTTTACCTGGTCTATTCATTTGTCTTGCGTTTGGTAATTTTCTATTATTTATTTATTTTTTTTACCTCGCCGCTACAGAAATGGGTAGCCTGAGGGACACTAAATCCTTTTTACGTTGCTAACAATACGCTTACTTTTTTTACTTGATTATTCAAATCCGATTCTCAAACATTGTTATACAGCACTTCAATTTTTCAATACACCAATTGACATTCTGCTTATTCGCCTAATTTAAATGGGCCAACTCGAACGATCTTTCAGTTCACACCGTACAGGTAAGCAGACTAAATTCCGCTTCGTTAATACAATTTTTCCTTTTTTCACGTGTTAACATCGAGCTAGCAAAATAAGCCATTTATAAAGTTACTTTCGACGATCGAATTAAATTTCGAAATTTTTCAACGAAGTTTTCGCATTTTTAGGGATCAAAAAAGCTTTTTCGATATTTTTACAGCTAGTTTTTAACAATTCTAATGTAGTCTTTTAATAAACGTTTATTATGGATCTTAAATATATACACTTCTTTCGTACATAAAATTAGTAATAAAATAAAAAAACAATTCTAACGAGTTAGCATGAAAAATAGTAAGTACGATTTTGGGAAAGAATAAAATTTAGAATAATTTTCGAGAAGTAAAAATTGGAGTCAGGTAAACATTTTTTTACCCTAACATTCATAAACTAAAATTTTAATAATGAGAAGATTAAAACAATAAAATTAGCTCATCATCGCAAACTATTGAAAATCAATTCTGATATTTCTAAAATGAAATAGGATGAAATCTAGCTAGCCTTAAGGAAATCTGGTTATCAATTTCAAAATTTGTTGAATTATACTGCACTATATGGTCATCTATCGATTCATTTAAGTAGAAAAAAAAAATGTAATTACTAACAAAATACGTATCAACGACATCAACTTATAAAATACGTGGGTAAAACATTTCCTATTTCAACACAGCGACCAACTTTCTTCGAGGTATTGAACTCATAAGATGGAATGCAATTCAGGAAGAGAAAAAAGCTGACAAGACTTTTCTTACAGTAAGTATTCACTTCTTCGTTAATGAAAACGATCTTATTTTTACCAAGAATACATCAGAGGATGGATTAAACATCATTGATGAGGACCTTGTTTAAGTACCTTTTTCAAATATTGGTTGCTTTCGGTCACAGAATCATAAGTGGTCGTGTAATTGCCAGTATTAAGCCAAGCGTAATCAGAGCTATAAAGTTTATCGATTTTGGTTGATTTAGGTGGCACGTCGTTAACAAAATCCAACGGCACGTTTTCCAGTTCTTCGAATTCTGCGGCGTTGCATTCGCTTATGAAAAAATCTGTGTTAATAGCACCTTTATTTTTGCTCGTTCTCAATCTCGCAGTTTGGTAAAATTTAATAGTTACTGCAGCAATTAGAGCATACGAAACTAAAAACATGGAAAATTATTTCAACCAAAAAAATTATTATTTTTGTAAATTGATTAATACCGATGAAGCAGCCAAGTTCATAGACATGAACGGAAACTGTGTACCAATATGATAAGCACGAGCTTAAGTAATTATCAAAAAGAATTGAGCGTTATCACGAAGCCATAGTTTCAATCAGCCTAACAGATAATATGAAAAATACATTGAGAGAAACAAAAAGTATTTTTTACATGATTTTGGCGATTTTACTCTGACTTTCAGCGTTTCATGTATGTTTCATATAATTTTTATTAGGCACGTATACTTTGTAAAAGTTACATGAAACATCGAATGTCAGAGTAAAATCTACAAATCATATAAAAATACTTTTTTTCTGTTAGCGCTGGTAAATGTAGTAATCAAAACTGAAGTATGAAGCCAAAGCCACGAAAAATGAAAATTCGAAGGAAAAGACAAGCATCATGCAGTAGGTACAACTACATATTCAATTAAGTACATTATATCAAATCGAAAATGAAGTAATGAATGTACAAAAACACGATTGCTTTTTAGGCCATCTGTGAAATGTTTTTTCTCTTCTATAAATACTTATTCTTGAAGAAAAAATATATTTCAGTCAACTTATATTTCATGTCTCAAATTTTAAATAAATGAATTCATAAAAATAATGAAATTAATTAAATAAATTTATTTAAATGTACTTTTTGAAATTATTTGAAAATTTATCTCTATATGTTTTAATTTTTTTTAATCCCATCAATTAAAATTTTATCCTTACTCATTAAATGAATGAAACTAGTTACATAAATCGTTTCTAAACATTTTTCTTAGTTTTAGATTTTCTTATTTTTAAATGTTTTTCAACTATTAAACATTTTTTCACTTTTCAATTTTCAATGATTTTTAATTTTTTTTTTTTTTTTTTTTTTTTTAATTCTTAGCATTCTCAACTATGTATGATTAGTATAGTAAACATACAGGCAAATTTTTCGAAAAGAATTTAGTGGATTTGAGAAATTTGCAATTTTTCTAATTTAGATGGCGGTCACGTAGGATATACGAATATTTAAAAGAACAACTAGAGTGGAAAGAGGAAGTACAAGGTTCTTAAACAAGGAGGAACTACAAAAGTGGCTTTTGAACCATTCTCAGATTTCACTGTATTGGCATTCATTTATATGAACTCATGTGATGACAATTTCTTCATGATAGTTTTTCCAGTGAAGAACAATTGACTTCCAATGGAAGAAAAGCTTATTGATGACTTAGCTGGACTACTAAGACTAGCATTTTCGAATAATAATGATGGTAGCTGGGTTTCTAAAATTTTGGTCAAGTGAGATGATAACTTAGGAGTGAAAATGGCTCACAAAAGGATTTAACAAGGTCGTTCATGATATCATTTGTTGAGATTCCAACATAGCAGTGTTACCAACTCAATATAATGCTTAATTGTTTTACATTCTTGTTTGCAGGAGAAAAAAAACTGCATTTATAGCTATCTTAATATTTCATTTCTTCATTTTTTCGTGATTCTCCTTAATTTCTGTGGTGACTTTTTAATCTAAAGATTATACAAGTTACTACTGGAAACAATGAAAGATGAAATATCTATTTATAAGAAGAGGAGGAAGAAGGAAGAATTACGTTTAAAAAAAAATTAAAGCATTATTTTTTTTTTGTATTACACATGCATTTTTTCATTAAAATATAGTTTTGTAAACGTTCGATTTTTCATATTTTCAAATTTTGGTAAAGACATATGTTTAAAATTTGAATAGGAAGTACTCTGAATGTAAAAAATGTATTCATCTAGTTTTGCAGAGAAAATGCTACTGTTTATAGCTATTGAAGTTATGTTGTGATTTCGAGAGTCAGGAATCCTGCAACGTTACTCTAAGAATGCACATGAATTTTGGGATAATTTATAGATGATATCGATAGGTTTTTGTACTTCTGAACTGAGAGAGAATAAATTTTCGAACTAGAGAATCTGAGAAAATAACTATTTGATTAGATTTTAAATTAGGAATATTTGAAGTATTATGAATTCTCAATTATGTTATGTAGATTACATATATTCAAGATACAAGATGAATTTTGTAATGGTAATTAAATTATTCATGTAAGAAATCGTAGCTAATGTGTCGCTGAGAAGACACTTCGGAACTAACCTACTACTTATACCTGCTCGAAAAAAATCGTTTTAGTGATATGCAAAGTGTACTCTCGTTTGGTGAACATTTTTCAATTTTTCAACATTATACTCACTTTGGAAAATTTTTTAATAATTTTCGAGCATTAATTAAAAATATAATATTTCTAGAACGCTTAGAAATGCCCAAGCTAAACTATTTGTCCCTCTCTTTCGGCAACCCTGCTTCAGCATAGAGTCCAGAAGCTCCCATAACTAAACTCATAACTGATTTACCTGTTATAATTGTAATGCAAATTAAATCATTCACATCTAAAAAAACCTCCTCCAACCACACAGCTAGGATATTACCGATCAAAAGTAATATGATGCTGGCAACATTCACGGCTAAATATACCAACAAATACTCGTATCGTTTCTACGACATAAAAAGAGAAACATATTAAGCTTAGAGTAAGTTGAAGAAAAATCGTGCTACCATTTTCTGCTTTTATTACACGCAGTTTTGAATAGGTATAAGCGGTAGGTAATACACGAACATTTTATAAAGGGACCCTGCGTTCGCTGTTGTTTGACGTATCAATTTTTCATCTTACACGGAAATAAACCGAAGTTTTTCGCTTTTCGTAAACGAAATACGAAATCGATACCGCTGAAATCGTAGAATGAGAACGATTGTAGTCGAATGAACATTAAAATCAGCGTGACAAGTACGAGTATTCCATTACATATTTTTTCTATTAAAATCCGAAAATTACGAGTAAATAGATGAAATAAATATATTCTTACTTTATAAAATCCTACTAATGCTACTAGAACACCGATGAACGATAATATGACAATACAGTCGTTTCGAGAACTATTTAAGAAATATTTATTCAAGTATCCTATAAAAATTTTAAATAATGAAAAAATAAGAAATACAGGGTTTAAATATTTTCAGTTAGCTAAAGTTTAATGTAAATGTGAAATATAAAACAAAACCAACATTACCATTACTATCCACCAATTGAAATCTAGTTAACGATATTGCCAGCAATACAATGGAATAGATACAAAATAACTGTAAAAGAAAACCAATCAGCTATCGTGTTGAGTGGTAACGTAAGCTTAAGGAGTATAGGTACAAAAGATTTTTTTACCGACTGTAAACATATTAAATTTATTGTAGTCAATTTCAACACATCTTTATTACATTTTATTTTCCAGCACATTTTAACAGCTCAATCAATTTGACACCGAGTTTTCACACAAAACTACTCGAAATTCGAGCGGTCATTTAATTAACCAACGCCTGCCTATATGTTTTCTACATGAATATCACGTAAGATGTGTAATTAGAACCAAAAATATCAGATAAAATCCTCTTGATCGTTGTCTCAGATAGTTTATCTTCCGTTATCGCGCCCAAGGAAATTAGATACATAATACTCGAGAGAATTTCGTTATTAGAAAAATCATCGCCTGTAAAATGCGGTTTTGCAGGATTAGCGTGAAAGGGAAAATATAACATGCAACGACCTCTATTTGTTTCTCGCAAATGTAATGCCTTTGCGTTACAATGACGCTATCTACATGACTAGAACATTACTTGAAAAGGGATGATGTCATGATAGGGTTGTAGCGACATCTAACATGATTATTTCAAGGTATGACATGAAATGTACATAAAGAAGTACGATTTCTTATTTTATTTCAAATGATGAAATGATTTTTGAAAACGTTTATAACAAGATTTAGTCATTTAATGAGGATGAATTTAGTAAAAAAATATTAGAATTTCATTAGGGCTAAAATTAAAATGATAAATACTTGGCATAATCATCAAAAACTTCTTAAAAAGATCTCTAAAATATGCAGTATGCAGTGAGATAAATTCAGAAAATACTATATAATTATGTGGTAAAATAAAACGATGTGATTTTCATTTATAAATTATATCTCATGGAAAGATCCAAATTTTCCAAAAAAATCATGACTTAACTCCTCGAAACTCAATGTAAAACCAATTATTGTGACTAAGAACTCGAACTTATAATATTGTCGTAAAGGGCTTAGCTAGAATTTTCGTAAGTTTGGGGGTGGAGGGGGTGAAGGGAGAGTGAGAGATAATACCCATCAAATTTAAGGACAAAATTAAATAAAATTCATCATTTCTTTGGTTTGATTTTATATGACAAACGCAATAATTAAAATTAAATTAAAAAAAAAATACACTTAAAATAAAACTGTAGATACATAATTATACATATTTTATCATTCATTTAAGGTTAGGTATTGCCTATAAATCTAATCCTTAAACATTTCTTTAATTAGGTACGGAACATTTTTGCATTTTTGTAGTTATGCTCAATGTCGAACATTTCTATAATTTTTCATTGGTCTTTTCTTTCACGACCTCTTTATATTTTCCAACTTTTTTTTTATTTATTCAAATCTAAAAGAAAAGTTTGGGCTTGAAATAAAGTAGGCCTCACTCCTTCCTCTCAGCTACTTTATACAAAATCAAGAGCACATTTTGGAGATTCCAGAAATTTTGTGAAATTTGCTATCGAATCTATCGACGCATTAATGAAATTCTTAAAATTTCATTCTCTGTATAATTGTTTGTAAAACTAAAATGTATGTATAAATTTATCGGTCGCAAATGGCCTTAGTTCCCGAGCGACCTAAAATAAATTCATTAAAAAAAAAAAAAAAAAAAAAAAACTCCAACAGGTAACTTATTCACAGATCTATCACAACTGAAAAAAAAAATAGGTAATTTTATTTTATTCTTTCACAATAGTAAGATTAAAAATGAAAATAATAAAAAAACAACTTTCATTTTTCAAGTAGGTAATAAAATGAAAATTTTTAATATTCACCTACCAATTATAAATTAAAATTTTTTAACCATTAATACTGAAAACGAACTTCTGAAAATTAACGCAGTTACCTCCACATGAACAAATTAAAAAGAAATGTTATAATTAGGTATCAAAATCAAAGAAATCCTCCGCTCAGTTCCAACACCAATTACTCTCTCCTCTTGTATTCGCAACCAAAACTCACTTCACACAGAACGAATAAACGCCACCGAAAATGATAAAAAAGGAACGTAAACAGGAAACCGGAAAAAGCATAGAAAGAAGAAAAAATGATAAAAAAATGTTAATTGCGTCTGACCTCTAAAAAGTTATTTAAAAAACCTAACCTATACTAATGAAGAACACTTTACACCTTCAGACAGTTAATAAGTTTTTTTACAATGCCCAAGTTACTGGAAGGGTGTTTAAAAAGAAAATGTCTGTTAAAATAAGGAACAAAGAAGTTTAATGAGGAAAAGCTGGAGCTTTGTGGGGAGAAACTAATTTAACATAAATTCATTAAACGACTTTCCCGAGTTTTCTCCGAGCGCTTAATGGGCGTTTCGCGGTCTTATAAAACATTTCTCTTCGAAAGAAAACGTTTCTCATTTTATACTTTAATATGGTATTTACTGTTTAGGCTGAATTCCTTTTTTTTTTCTTTTTTTTTTAAACCAAAAATATTTTATTGTTTCAGATGTTAACTTCAAAATTAGCGTAGTATTTTGAATGTAAATAATCAGCTGTAATTTTGACATGTAGCTATAGCTTTTAATTCCAACTCTCCCATGGAAGAGGATATTTACCTCATCAAACTGGTTACCCTACAAGGCCTTGAAAACTTTTTATAAAAGAACCTAGCTACCTACTACTTAACGACATGTCTAAGATTTTTTCACTCATTTAAACTAAATTTTTATAAACTCTTTTCAGTACATACTTGGGTAAATGAAGTAAAAAAAATTAATTTATAACATACACCATATTATTTATGTCATAGCAGTCCAGGTTTGCATAGTGTAGATGCAGGTGTTCTCATGATGGAAAAGTGCTAAAATTGATCGCTGGCTCTTTTTTCAAGTTTTCTTTAAATGCAATATGAATCAAAAAATAAATTTAATTAAAAAATGAATCCCTATTCGAATTATAAAAAGTTTTAAAATATGAAGTCAAGATCTCCAGGCTCTCGCAAGAACTTGCCTCTCTCTCACCGTTCCTATATGATCTTTGAGCCAATTTGAGGTTGTTCTTTTTACTTTCACAACAAACCTCATGAATAACGTTCATAAAGGATATCTTCCTTAATCCATGATAAGAGAAATCATCATTAAAACAGAACTTCCAAGAAACTCGTCGAAAATCACCATACGAATTAGATTAGCAACCCCATCTCCATTTCCACCAGTATTAAAAACGCATCGTTAACACAATCGGTAAAAAGACTTTTTTAAATGGCGAACACCAACAAAAGAATTTATCGCTTCAACCGAAATCTAATTTTATTTTAAACATCGAGTGTAATTCACAAATTCTCGGCTTGAAAAGCCAAATAAGAAAACTGATTGGCAAAAAGCACCTCATTAGCGACCCGTATTGACGCTGATGTATTGACATTCCAATTACCGGATTTTTCTCGAAAAATAAGGGCTGAAAGGGAAATAGTTGTGATGAAAAATGGCATTAAAACGATTCTTTTCGTAGAACACCGAGCGTTTGAGGGGAAAACGTGTAAGATGTTCACTTCAAAATCTTTTTCCAACTTTAATGATTTTAATAAGATCGACAAAAAAAGATGGAAAAATACACGTAAAAATTATCCCCTAATGGGGTGTCCTCGAATCATCGTTAAGGATATTTTATTAGTCGTTAAAATATTTAATGGGCGTAGTTTACAGGACTTTTTTCGAGCAATTATTATGAAAAAACTAACAACTTTTCGGCATCTAGTTGCGATACAAATTATTAAGGGAACGATATGGTCGTGATTTTACGGTTAAATATGAATTACGTGGTTTTTAGGGCTTCGTTAGAATTCCAATATAATTGTATAATGTATTTTTCATATGATGAAAAAATTGATAATTTTTTTTTTCTTTTAAGATTTCAACGAACACAAAAAAGAAATCTGTATTTTTCATCTCAAATACATATCTACAAACGCATTTTTCAGGATAGCAATTTGATAAGATTTCTCGAAACATACAAAATACTCGGAATTTCGTAAAAAAATTCGTTCCTCGCAAAGCATAAAAAATTTTCAATTTCTCGCAAACCGCCTTTCAACCATATAAATCAATTCCGAGCCAAATCCCTGAAAAAAAAACTATCCCCATGATAAATATTAAATTACTTAAAATTTTTCTTTCGACGAAAATATTATTGCGAATACATCAAAAGCGAGAAAAACCCAGAAAGAAAACTTTAAAAGCCATTTCTTAAAGAGGGAAAAAATCCCCGACAAATCTACATATATGGAGAGGCGAAGCGACGAAGGAAAATGGAAGTGGGTGTAGCTTGGTATATAATGCCTTTGAAACGGGATCAATACCATCGGCAGAAATCGGCCGTATTACATATCAGCGAAAAGAAATATGGCCGCCGCCGTTTATTCTGAAGTGCGTAAGTGCTACTCTACCGTCGACGTTGCGAAGAAAAAGCGCGAGGGTGATGTTCCACGAGGAAAGAAGCGAGTATAAAAGTATTAAAGCCTAATGCAAATGTGGAAATTTACGTTTTTTTTCCCAACCGTGCCCGCGTTATAAGCAACGAGGGTGTATGAAAAAACCCGTCTAACATCTTTCGAGCCAACAATGCCCAAAAAAACCAGTGGTCGGTAAATTTTCGCAGTTAGCAGGTGATAGATTTGCCAGGTATGCATATCTATGCGTTTCAACAGTCTTCGAATTCGTGCTTATTTGAACTGACAAAAAATTCTGTAAGGTATATATTTGTATTCGAAAAGATTAATGAAACTGAAACTGAACTTGAAGAAATTCAACACTTGGGTCATACAAAAACTTCGCATAACCGCTTTTATCATGGCATCAAAGAGACTCCTGTTATTTTTGCAATGAATCTTCCATTTCTTTCCAACATCTCATATTTATGTGCGAAAACTTCAAAAATATTCGAACATCCCATGATCATGCAGTAGTCCTAGATGATGATCTTTACAAAATTCAAAATTTACTTAATCTCTTTTGTTACCAAAACTAGACTGAAACCACTCCTGTAAACACCTATGTTTTAATACGCCGCTGGCCTTAGTTACAGTAAATGACGTTAACAAAAAAAAAAGTACATGTGGGCTGATTCATTCTTTAATTATTTTTTAAAGCAAAAACCGAAAAAATTATCATAAGAAGAATGAGAATTCAAATTTTAAAATTTGAAGAAATGAAGTGTGCCTTTATTAATCATGATGCTACTAAGAAACTTGCAAAAAAAAAAACAGAAACTTTTCCAAAAACTTAATTTTATAGCAAAATATATTTCCACAATTAATTATTCTTTAAATAAAAAAGATCCACTAATCAAACAATAAAAAATAAAAGAGGTAAAAATAATAATACAAATGTGTTTGCTGCTCCTTCAGAATCGAAAATATAAAAATGATGGACAAGAGGTTGGGAGGCGCTGTGCATTCCCTCCAGATAGCAGAAGTTGCATCACGCTTCTTGCACTATGCGAGGGCCTACAGGAGCCTAAAAGTAATCTTGTAACAAAAGTCACATGTGTGGTATTTTAGGGTTGATAATAGGACGCCACTCTCATAGATAAAGCTGCGAATAAATTTCATCATTATTTACAATTTTGCCCATACCGAGTGTCTATTCGATTCGGGTACCTTTGAGCGCTAAATTCCCTGCTAGATTTTTCCATACTATGGATTGGTAACAATGATGCAATCCGGCTGTGATATCATTTGATAACATGATAAGAAATTGAAATTGAATATTTTTGAATAAAAAATGTTTTACGTAATTTTTTATTAGTTGTGCATTATGATATCAATTTGTTATTCACCTCTTTTAATCGTACATTTGTAGATTGATGAACTTGTCCATTTCTGCTCCACCAAGGCTGTAATAACGGATCGTGTTACATTCCGTTCCCGTTCCGGTATCTGTTCCTGGGTCATTCGGTTACATTCCCGTTACGTTATGTTCCAACTTTGAAGGTTCCGTTACGTTCCATTCCGTTCCGTTACATTCCATTCTGTTCTTTACCTTTTTTTCAGTTCGAGTTGATAAAATTATGAGTTTAAGTTTCATCTTTTTTTTATTATTTTTTTTTTTACTGATGATAGACAAACAATCAAATTTCAATTTCACATCAAAAAATGCACATTGCACTGGTCTTGCAGGGTATTAGGAACAATTTTGCCAGCATTCAAATTTCAAAAAATGAAAACGATGTAAAATGGTGGAACACTAACAAAATTGATCCGTTACATTCCGCTACGTTCAGTTCTCAAAAATTTCTTTCCGTTATGTTCCGTCCCATTCCGTTACTGAAATTAATAAATTGCCCGTTACGTTCCGTTATTCCGTTACGTTCCGTTACCGTTATTATAACCTTGTGCTCTATCGAATTTCCTATTGGATGAACGAAGTGAACACGAAAATCTCTAATAACAAAATCTTTAATTATTTTTGATTTATTTTTAATAACTTTAACACTCTTATCACTGTTTTCGTTTCGTTTTTATCATTAAAATCTCATCCAAATAAACTTCGTTTTCTTAGATGCAACAAGTTAAATGTGAATCTGGATAATACATAATGATAAAGGAATCAAACTAACCAGCCTTAAATCGAATCATTCTAGATGTTGCGAACAGTAATGGCAGTGTTGCACATAACATTATGAAAATAAAATGACCATTCATTTGAATGGGAATAATTTTAATTATGCATTTAGTTACCTTGTTAATGATGTGAAAAATCTCAAAATTCTCAGCTTTGAATTATTATATTATACAAATCTCATATAGAGTAATTATAATGACTGGTCTATGTTCTAATTGGTCATACGTCACGCCTGTAACAACCAATCAGTAAGTTGGAATGTGGTAAATTTACCTGCATTAACTCGTAAAATAAATACACAAATCAGCTGATGATTCAAATCACAAACGAATTTTAGTCGTTTACTGAAAACACAACGATATTATTTAGGAAGGTAGAAATGAAACTACTTACATTTTATCACATTCTAGCGTTATGATTGGTCATTACGCACGTAACATATGACCAATTAGAACATAGACCAGTCATTATAAATACTCTATAGTGTACTTATTCATGTGATTATAAGAATTAACAACATTATGTTGGGGATTTTGGCGTTCTAGGGTACCCGAATGGAATAGACACCCGGTATATGTTTCACAATTCTTCCCTTCTTAGTATTAATGAAAATAAAATCGCATTGAAAAAACTGAGAACTTGGAAATGAGCTGAGAACATAAACGAAAAATTAAAATCAATTTAAATTTTCCTTGTTGAAATTCCAACTTTATGTACTTCTAGTTGAGCGGTTTTTAATTGAAAAAAATAATTTACTTGGCGCTAAGACATCATTAAAGGACATCAGGTGGCTATAATATCTAATACAATTTCAAAAATTACTGGAATACTCTTTTGCTTCAATTAGAAGGCGCGCTTCTTCATATGAAGTTTTCATGAAGTTGAGTCTCTTTGAGAGAACAAATAGGAAGATTACCAAGTTTAGCATCTAAAGACTGTTCATATTTCCTCCATTGGTTTTCTTCGGGTTCCTAAACTTGGTAGTTATCCTTTTGGTATGCTTCAGAGTGAATTTAATGTGCTTATGATTAAAGCCAGTTAGTTCTTCAGAAACATGCCAGTTCAGTTTTATTTCACAAAAAATGATGTCTAGCATTTCCTTCCTCCAGCTTCGTTTGAGTTTTTAAGAAAATATCGATTATTTCAAAAAATATTTTTGACTAACCCGAGAGTTAATTTTGGGAAGTACAGAAAATTTTTGATAGATGGTTTGAAAAAATTGAAAAATTCAGCCTCGCTCTTCAAAAAATTGATAACAGTGAAAAACAAAATGATTGAAGTAACCAGGTCTGCGGATGTGTTTACGATATGGAGGGATGGATATGAAATGGGAGTGGTGCAAGCATCAAAGGAAATGTACATAATGAGATTTAATTTAATTGAAATTTAATTTTGATTTCAGAGCATTACATTTTATATCTATTAAGTGTCCCTTTCATAATAAGACAATTTTACTATGAAAAGAACACTTGAATATTACCTACCTGCACTCCTGCAGTAATTATTTCAAGTGGAAAAAAATTTTAAAAATACACCTAAGACTTCTAAGAAAAAATTCGATTTTTATAATTACTTGAAATTATTAAAAAAAAAAAAAAAAAGGAAAGGAAAGGAAAAACCTATTAAAAAAAAACAATAATAACCAAACCTAATTTAAATCCAAAAATATCGAAAAATTCAAAATAATACCACGAACATTAGTGTCAGGAAATACATATTATATTTTACCAACACCTATAACTTTTCAAAGATACTCAAAAATTCACCATCCCAACTTCTAGGAAGAAATTTTAGCCTCCACTGTATACCATTTCCATCTTTTAAATTAGACACGCGTTCATTTTATACCAGTTTTTCTTATTTTATCGAATTTACCGAAGGAAAACTAAAGCGATAGATGCGAGAAAAACGTGACGCCTAAAGCGCCAAGAAAAACCCATTTTCCATTCCCGAAACGTGGTTCGCCGACCCACCCCTCACTTATTCTTCTTTTTTTTTTCGTTCAAATAGTTACTTCGTTACGGATGTTTATAATCAGGATATAGAGCTAATAAACCATTAACAAATTATTCAAAAATAGATCGTTCGCGTAATTTCTTCGTAATCGAATTCATGTAAGGTTCGTTTATCGATGCGATAAAATTATAGGAGGAGAGTCGTTTATCTTGATCTTGACTAGCAATTTTCATCTTAATTTAAACTTCTTTTCCCACCAAGTCCAGTAAAATGAACTCGTGGATGAAGCGTTTTTGCGGGTCTTCGAGTGAATATAATGATGGAGAAAATTTTCGATGGTACGACTATTTAGTATACTCTGTTCATTATAATTTGATCACTATAGGTTTTGCGATACGTTGCTATTTCAATTGTTGAAATCCAAGCTAGTGATAGTGATAGTGATAATGTTTGAATTATAGCAACATTGCGTAGGTTTTAAGTATTCTGATTGGCTAAACGGCGAGGTTCAGGCTTAAAAATATAAAATTCAAACATTTTTGCAAATATTCCATTAACTGGAAAATCAACGGAATGTGATCGTACTTGCTAACAATAACAATAAATTTTATGCACAAGAATACTGCCGCCCATAGTTAAAACGTCCTATCTGAATTTTCACTTTTTTTTTAATTTTTGCAGAATATTGTTCCTGTACATTTTTCCTATCTCCTCAGCTAAGTTAGAATGTCCTATCTACAACAGAACCGTAGAAATACAGCTAATAATTTTGTTCTATCTACCTTCTCACATGGTTTTACGAGTTTAAAACGACCTATTTTGCATTCATCTCAACACTTTTGAAATGTCAGAAAGGACGTTCTAACTACATGCGGTAGAATAGTCCCTTGAAAAGAATTAAGTCGTTTCGTCTGAGAAGTCTTGTTAATTTATAAATTTGAGAACGCAAGCATAATTGCTTATGAGCTCATGTAGCTTAATTTAAAAATTGGAGAAACTACATACAATAATAATGAAATTAAAATAACTCTCTTAATTTATCTTGAACATATATAAAATTATGAAAATTGTGGTTTTGAAAAAAAAAATGAGATGAAAATTTTCAGTTTCTAAATAATAAAAAATAACTTTTGAGAGCAAAAAATTTCAAATTACTGAAAAATAAAAACATAAGCCTACTTCCGAAGCCCTAACATAGACCAAATTCTGGCAAACGATGCTAGACGAATCAATATAATCTATTGGGCTTTTTACATAGTACCCAGCTTTACACACGTATCTAAACCCAATATATCGATGCGCCTCTAGCCATAATAGCTGTACTGGCGCGTAAAATGCATAAAAAAAAGAGAAAAAAAAACATAAATTTCATTCTTTTAACTCGCTACTGAGTCATTTTCAAAGGTTAAGATCTTGATAGATGAGAATCACAACTTAAAGCCAACAGCTTGAGCAATTCGGACACTACGTAGGGCTCCTGGAGTAATACGATCGGCAACCATTCAAGCAAATGGGCAACCCATGAGGGAAGTCTTTCAGAAACACAACTCTATCTTTTGTAAATATTTTCAAATTAAGATCACGAAATTAATCCTTATATCAGCAAAACCACAGAAATAAAATCAAGAAGACAAAAATGAAAACTTGTAACCACGTGCCTACATAAAGTTTTCAATTTTTTTCAGTTAGGTATCTGCAGATTTCATCGAAATTAAAATCCAAGTTACTCGTGGTAAACTCGACCACCGAAATTTCTTCATTAAAAATAATAATTCACTCGCATCAAAGGTTTTGGTATCTTATTCATTCTACTAGAAATATTCCATAAATTACCCTCATGATAACACAGCGAAGTGTTTTGAAGTGTAAAAATAAAAGGGATTTATCAAAGCTGAAAATGCTATATAAATAAAAGCCTAAACTATATTCGGTGTTTTTCGCCAAGTTATATCTTCTAGTGATGAAATATGTAGTTCTATAGTTGGCGAAATATAAAACGTCTACTTTCAGGTACGCCTTATACGTTTCCCCGTTCCCTCACTCATTCGAAGAAGTTAATATATTAAGTTATTCGGTCGCTAGAAATCTAATTTCTTTCCATTCGAGTTAGTTTTAAAAATGTTTTATATCTTTTACGCCGAAGCATAGGAAAAGCGTAAAAAGAGGAGAAAGACTCTTTCCTTTCCATGTTTACTAATACCTCCACCATATTAGATCGTATTCTTATCTGATCGTATTTTATTAAAACGTAAATATATATAGAGTGAAAGACGAAAAAAGGGAAATCTGTTTCGTTTTTTATTAAATTTCTTCGACCGAACGCCGTTATAACTTCTTTTCATTACGAAAAATATATTCAAGAACGGTAGCAGAAATTTATATTACATTTCCAAAGATAAAAGTCTTTTTTCGCCCTTTTCTCTCATGCTTGTTTCGTACGCCCAACTTTTTCCAATTCGTATTGTACAGAAAGGTCTTCAAACGGAATAAAACATATTTAAAATTTCAATTTCGAAAATACAGCGTAGAGAATTTATTATAATTTGCTATTATATAGGTTCACATTTTTTTCAATTTCAATACATATTATATTTTTTTTTTTATGAATGAGTTATCAAAAATATTTTTGAGAGTTTTCATCATGGAGGTCTTTCCATGAAGTGTATACTATCTAAAGTTAAATCTGTGAGAGAAACACGATAATAGGAATCAGCAGGTTATGATGAAGTATTTCTTTTCAGTCTTTGGCTTTATAGGTTTCTCAATTTTATCTTTACATGTCAAAAAATTATTGTAAATATTTAAAAAATGGAGGGATACACAGAAACATTAAAACATATTGTGGATGCCACTAAGTATTCTTTTCATTTCCCGATGCTGATTTTTATGTTAATTCCAACCTATACTTACTTACATACATATAGAGCTTAACAAGTAACACATCTTAATTTATGAACGCCCCGAACATGGCTGTGATTCATCTTTATCTTCAGACTGTTGATTGATTGGAATCTTCTCAGTGAAGAAAAAAATGCTTCTGCAAAAGCTTATGCTCGTGAATTTTTCTTACGAGACACCAAAATCCGGATAAAAAGTTGAAAGTAAAACTTACCTACACCAAAAAGATTGGTGGAAAGTAAACATCGAAAAAAAAATATCGCTTTTCCAAATGAAAGAAATTCTAGAAGAAAATAGGGCGTAAAAGAGTGAGCTTCACCTGAGTTTCTCTTGAAAGAGTGCCCTAGATTTATTCAAAATGGAGCTACTTTTTTTATGTTCTCTCCAGCTGTTGTTAATTATATAAATGTGAGAAATGTAGTCAAAGTACTCTGATGGGAAGAGTTCTAGCCAAGAAGATAACGTGTTTTATGTTTCTAAATGAATTCACGCAAAATATGAATAATCTAATAAATAGTGTTGGTAATATTATATGAAATAAGGAATTCGATACTATTTACTGTGCGTAACGGTGTGTTCACAAGAGTATGATCAGCTTGTTCAACTTACGTTAGATTATCAGCCTTGAATGATCATTTGTCGATGTCCACACTTGTGCAGCTTTTTGCCTTCGACAGAAGCACTCGGCACATTCCATTACAAGAAAATATATAGAGGAAAAAGTTAAATAATTATTACATTTCGATGCGTCTGCGTAATATTTTCCCAATAGAGTTAGCCCTTATGAGGGATACGCGACAAGTGATAACTGGTGGTGGCGAAAAGTGAGATAGCACGAGAATTTCTATCCTACCCAACATCCCCCCCCCCCAAACAAGTTATATCGAATTTCAATTTTACAGTGAAAAATGCAGAAAATAAATTTTTGTTTTTTAATGAAAAATACAAATAAAAAATTATTAATAAAATTATTATAAATTTTGTAATAAAAAATAAAGTCAGTATTTAAATAATTCTTTAGTATACAAAATTGAAATTTTATGTAATTAATAAACTACAAAAATATTGAAAAAGTTAATAAATAATTTAAAATCATTGGAGTGTTTTTAGGTGTTGAATTTATGAAAAAAATATTTTAGTTATTAATAAAACAATAATATTGAAAAAATATAATATATAATAATAATACATTTATTGTTATGTTAATTTTTTTTAAATAAAATATATTAGGGCTCGCTCATAACTACTCGTACTAACATTAAAAAAAATAATAGTAAATTTTACGTGGTGAATATTTTAATTTCAAAAAAATGGTCAGATGCCCAAAAAAAGTTATTTTATATGCTAAAATTATTTTCATTTCATTGAAGAATAAATTATACGTGAAATAGCGAAAAATTATATTGAGATGAGCGAACATGTATGATGCAATCGAGTCCACACTATTCACCTCCGTTTGAACAGACCGAACATCAAGTCGATCGAGGATGACAGGCTGATCAGCTTCATTCACTCTATGAGGCTGATCATCCAAATGCCCACAATACGTTCATCTCAGGCTGATCATCCTAGCTGAAAGGGGCTGATCATCCTCGTATGGACGCACCTTAATGTTTATCATGAAATGTAACCAGTTGTGAGATAATTAGAATTACCGTTGTGAAATGACTTTTTCTTTCTTCGAAATCGATTTGCCTCAAGGTTTGTTAGTTGCAAAATGACCACAAAGAAATGTAGAAAAAATTCCAGCTCTGGGACAATATTCATTTTCCATATAATGAAGTGGAGTTTGGAAAAGTATCATTAAAAGAATTCAAAACATTGAGCTTTAGAGTTTCTCCTTCGGTGGTTTGAAGATATGCGTTATGCTTATACCCAATTTCCACTCTTCAGGGGTTCTCACAGTAGCCAAAATTTCCCTTGAAATTACCATATATAAAATAATTATTTTCTATTTTGGTGACGAATGAGATATATTTTGAGAACAGTTGAAAGAGAGACATAGGGTATAACGCATCTCTTGAGTCTATAGAGGCAGAAATCAAACCCATACTTTACATACCAATAATAAATTATTCATTATACGTGTAGTATTAATTTTAAAAAATACCTTTGCGAAATATCCAAGTCCATGAGCAAATTTAGAAAAAAAATGTAACCTCCCTGAAAATTAATAAAATTGGGAATATAATTTTTTTTACTAGTATTTTAGTGCAGTAAATCTAGACTAGGTATACAAGGCCCGTTCACAGAAAAAATTTTCTCATGAATATGAAAAGACTAGTTCTATTAACAATGTAGTACAAGTCATTATTCCTAATGCTAAAAAGAACCTCCAAAGAACAAATTTTTCGTCATATATCCTCAAGGTTTGATCGTCGAGCAAAAATAGTTCAGTGTAATTTCGTTTTATTTAAAATTTTCTACAAATTTCATATGATTTTTTTGCCACGATTCAAGGATGGGGAGTTATGGGTGTTTGAAACGTATATGTGCAAATGATAAATGCATATATAAAGAACTATGACTACACGCCGAGCCAATTATGATTCATGAACTTACAGAGGTCTCAGCTCTTACACTCGCCCCAAAGATCTACCGAAGAATAAATATTTTCATGGAAGTGAATTCGTTTAATGTACCATATAATTAATAACTACATTATCAACTTCATTTAAGTCTTAGTTCTCTCTTTCCACTTACATTTAAAGTTACACTATAATGTCACGTATCATAGTTGAATCAATTATAATGAAACCCCTTAAGCATCAAATTTCAAACCACCTTAACTCCCCATTTATGGGTGGTAGAAAAAAAAATGTTCACATGAAAGTTGTAGAAAATTTAGCGTAGAACAAAATTGCTATGAACTATTTTTGCCCTATGATCAAACCGCAAAGAAATATAACACAAATTCCATTTTTTAGGGATCCAATACCTCTCTCTTCTGTGAGTTACATTCTCCAAGTAAGAATGAGGATTTTAGGTATGTTGTTAGTTAGGCCTGAGCAGGAGGAGGAGGAGGAAAGGTGAGGTTTCCGAGGCCCGATTTTTTTTCCAAAGCCCACTGAGGGTCCACGACTTCACACATGGGCGCTAAAATTTGTCTTTACCTCCACGACGTTTTTTTTTTTTTTTTTTTTTTTTTTTTTTTTTTTTTTTTTGTATTATGACTTTTCCTATTGTACTGGGCTCGAATCTGCACGGTGCTGTTGTTAGTGAGCTAGTTTTTACACATTTACAATAAAAAATCTTTGTAGAGATTTTTTCCCTAAGAAGTCTAGATTTACTGGATTATTTGGACAAATAAGGTTAACGAATTTAAATTATACAAAAATCGAATTTTTGAATACTTGTTCCTTTAGCATAAAATTTTCAAACTTCGATTTGTTGTTGATCAGGTTGTAGTGAGCATTGATCGAAAGGACTGGAATTTTTTTGCATTCTATCGGGCTCATTTTGTAATTATCAAGCCCTAAGCCTATCGATTTTCCAAAACAAATCCATCCATCATAATAAATAGTAGGTACCAGTTGGATTAAATGTAAATATGCATATGCATCATGTAATAAATAAACTGCATTGAATGTACAACTCTAAAATACACCAGACCTTATCCAAGCTAGAAGATCTTTTTCTTAAAAAACCTTTTGATAAAAAAAAGCTCGTCAAATAATTGTATAGATGATCAGCTCACGAAGCTGAGAGAACACCGATCAAGAAAACAGCAGAACGTAAGCATTCAATTATGTACGAGTATGTTGTACTTAAAACAAAGATAATGCATTCGATTTTTCTCATTCCATTTTGAAACTGATAATGTAATTTATGTAAAATAAACAAAGTAATAGAAGAAATTGAACATAATACTAGATTTAAATGATGAATTCAGTACGTTAGCTATATCCATTCGCAACAATTTATACCGCGCATTTATTCAATATGCATCGTTCGCAACGTCGAGAAAGCTCATTAATATTGATAAAGAATTTCCCGAGAAGGAAAAATGCTCGCGAAAAGCTTTCTTTTCAATCGAAAAACTTGGAGCAATCACTAAAAGGAGGAGAGTGCCATAAATGTACACGCATGCTTCGGATATAATGCGTTTTTCTTTTCTTTTTCGTCACAGTGGTTGTCATGACAACGAAGAATGATAATAATCAGCCTTAAATCTGCTGGAAGTAATAAAAAAAAAGAGGTACCGAACATCGGGCTAAAGTAATTTTGCGTGTATATTAAATTGCTTCGAGAGGTTTTGAGGTTGGCGCGGTGCGTTTTTTCCCCCTAGTAATCGATGAATTTCGTCGAACTGATACAATTTTAAAATTGCGAATACGACGAAAGCAATGCGAGAAAAATACGCTATAAATCGAAATATTTTATCGGAAGAGGCAAGTTTAAAAAATGCGAACGTTTGATGGAATAAGCATATTATGATATTACATAGGTAGATGATTATAATGATTTTTCCTTTTTCTCAACATTTTTTGCAACAGTATGAGTTGACTGAAGAAAATGCCTCGCAAAAAAATGAATAAATAAAGTCAAAGAACCACAAAAATTCAAAATACAGAGTTCGTTGATCATACTCGTGATTTTAGAAATAGAAAATTACATGCATTCATTTATTCAATATTAAAGTCATCTAAAAGAAGAAATTCTGAATTCAGTTGAATATAAAAAATCAAGAATCAAACAAATACCAAAAATAGTTACCACTTACACAGGCTCGTAGAAGAAATAAATAATTCATACTGGCAATTCCGTCAAATAATATAATAAATTCGATTTGACTTCCAAAAAAGAAAAAAACTCCGCCTCGTCAATAATAAACAAATAAGTTAGAATAAAAAACCCCACTCTACGAGCTATCAAAAAAATGAAATTTTATTTTGGGAATCGTCAAAGGTGGCATATTATATTAAAAATGATTTCATTCGTCGCCGTTTCAATATAATTACCAAGACTTGAGAAAAGGAGAGACTAAAAAAAAGAAAGGAAAAATTATTCAATAAAAATATCCGCTAAGAAGAAATTTTGAAGTGTATTACGAAGGAAAAATGACATTAATTTAATTTCTTTTATTTCGAACACCCCATAAAAATTGTCGGACGTTTAGTCGAGCGAGTTTAACTAATTTTTGCTTTTTTGTCAAACGGTTGCTTTTTTTTTAAATCTACCCTTTTGTAGTAATTTACGTTTCATTACCAGTATTTCATTGACAGGGTGTTCAGAAATTTTTCTCATGGGTATTTGTGGTAGGATTTTTTGGCTAAAATTATAATTATTCGAATTCTCCCTTTTTTGCAAAATTAACTATTTTCTAAAATGCGTATATTATATCTTCGTTTGATTTGAAAGGTAGGAATACTCATTTTTAAATCGAATATTTTTTTTTCAAAAATTGATAAATCGTACTTTTTCGTACACACAGTACGTTTCAATTTGATGAATGCTGTCTTGTTAGGGAAAAAATAATTCTCTTTTTAATATTTCAAGAATTCTACCATCAGGAAAAGAAACACTCTGGAATTGAAAATTTAACAAGTTCTATCGTTTTATTATATACAACTCGAACGAATACTAAAATCAAAAAACATATAATCGTCGCCGATTTTTGTTTCTTTATTTATTGAGATTGTATAGTTTCTTTAATGAAAAATATTTGGATATTAGCGCAAATCATAGCTCACTGAATTTTGAAATTAAATTTCTAATATAAATGTGCAATCAATGAAAGCAAAAACATTCAATAATATCATGGAAAAAAGCGATAAATGTATATAAAGGTAATTCGATCAAGTACATTTTTAAAATTCGAATAAAAACTTTTCTTTGATCAACAGTACTTGGTAAGGTAAACAGCGAATAAAAAAATTAACTAAATTTTCAAACAACTAAATCAAGCACGAAAAAACAAAGATAATTACGAACTCTTGTAATTTCACTGGGGTCCTCCATTCTATCATACGTTATTACGAACGTTCGGTAATCGCGTCAGCCATTTTTAACCAAACGACAAAGCCTTTTACCACCACCATAACGTTGCCTTTCAGAAAAAGCTTTAGACCAAGTTGGTTGATTGTTTTATAATTTAATGAACGTTTGTCTGTTTTTTTGCAAAGCCTGCGATGGTAGTTTTTCACTTTTATGGCCTTTCATTTCTGCATAATTGATTTTGATAGAAACGTGTATTATCTAACGAAATTTCCACGGAGTTGTTTGCTTTTAAGTTATTAAAAAACGCTCGTCGATGTTAGTAAAATCATGATACAATGCAATGTTAGTCATGTGTTATTTTAAAAATACATTACGGAGAAGAGAAAAAACGATTAGGTTTGAGGCGAATTATTTACATTTTCTGAAACTTTCAAATATTTTGGTGCTCGAGTACCTCTACTTGGGAGAATTTTTTGAGAAAGTTGGTAAAAATAATGAAGAGGAGAAATGAACTTAAAGTGAATAAATTCTTAGTAGATATTCAAGATGGTGCCAATTTCATCACATATGAATAATTCAAGAAGTTTTGTTTTGTTTTGTTTTTAATTTAGATAAATATTCGTTTAGATAGAGGCTCGAGTAATATCATCTTTGTTTAAAACCAAGCGACTGTATTCCCTCCCAAAATGATTTTTTTATATTCTGCAAAGGTTTCATGTCCCAAGATCTCATCAATTGTGAAATTTAAAGATTCGTTTAAAAAAGTGAGAGCATTATGATCATAATTCATTAAAATACACTCTCGAAATGAACGTGTAAAAATAAATCATTTTCCAAATAAACAATTTTGGAGCCTCTGAATAGCAATAAAATTAGTCACTAATATTCGGGTCACACAAAACTTAGCACTTGGAATAAGAGAAAATAAAATTAATTCAAACTAAATCATCATAAAAATTTAGTATTCAGACTTTAGAGAAATATTTGCTCATTTTAACCATGAATATACGATATACGTGTTGGTGAATTCATTTTTCAAGGGATTCATTAAATAACATAAATGTTAGAAATCAATAATAGCCACTGATTGATTAATAAAACAAACAGGCTCATAAATCTATCAACATAAATCGAAACAGTTTCAAGAATATAACAAAACAGTAACCTGAACAGAGCTACATATAATCTAGCTGCCAAAGGCTTTTTTTATCCTTCTTAATTGAAAGAAAACAGCTCTATATTGACTTGTCCATGATAATTGAAGTTTAAGATTGTTGATAAGCTCGAAGAAATCTTCTCAGAAGTGACGCGAAGAGCATCGAGCTTTTTAGGAACAGAATAGATTTAGAGTTAGCAGGAAAAAAGGAATAGGGAGCTAGTTGCCATAGGCTAAAGCTTTATAAAGGAACTAATAAAAGTTAAGAAATTATTAATTTTTGCTTTTGAAGAACTATGTGAATAAGTGCCTGAACAATAACTAAGAATTTCGAAAATCCTCCCACTTATACATAAAGTTTTCTGACTAATCATACTAGATTTGATCACTTCAAGCTCACACCAGCCATGAATTATCTTTTTTGGAAATGTTACAGGATAAAGAAAAGTGGTTCTTGGTGAGTGTGAGATTTGTCACCCTCGCTTTGCTCGACGAGTCTAGAATAAATTTTTCTCCCGAGTAGTGAACGAAATTTTTCTTAAATGCGGAAGAAAAGCGCCCGTTTGAGACCCGAGCAATTGGCGAGCGAGAGGTGAAGTAGCGCTTTCCTCCCGCAAATATGAAAAATCAGTTTTTTGTTTTAATAGGTTCCTTCAACTTACCAGCCTCATCAAACTAATTTATAATATCTCTGACTTTTGTTGCAGAACATGATACGTTAATATAAATAGAAGAAGTGAGGCAATAAGAAGGTAGAAGAATGTTCAAAAATGAGTCAAATGCTTAGGGGAAAAAACAAATGAAAAAATAGTGAAAATTGGCGACACAAAATAAACGGATTTTAAAAAAAAGTAAAAATTAAATGGAAGTTAAAAAACGAGTAGAATATTAAAAAATATATATCTATATAATAGAGAAAATGTCTAAAAATTTCATAAGAAAATTCTTGAATTTAAAAAAATGTCCGAAAATGCAAATCAACGTCTGGAAACAAAAAATAACAAAAAATAATGAAATTTTATGAAAAATATTTAAGACATGAAAAAAGTAATAAAAATATTTGTATTTAACATTTAGGAAAAAGTGAAAAATAAAAAAAAATTATGAAGAAACTCATTTGCCTAAAGAAATTAACTCTTCAAAAAATCTAATGTTCAAGTTTAAAAATAATATCTTCTTCGGCCCCAACCCACATGAGTAGCTTTGGATACGTTACGTAGTTCATTTTACCACAGAGTAATGAAACTTTCCAGAAGTGAAAAAAAATTAAAATTACCGAATGGAATTAATTCTAATTTTTATCGTTGTATCATTAGATATGAATACATTTCTTAATCTCTATAAGTTATTTGTTTTCTTTTAAAAGGAAAGAGTTTTTTGAGATGGATGGTGGAACAAAATTTTTCGAAAGGCATCGGTTATGTGTACATAATTACGATCTATTTCAATACAACATTTAAACGTTGACCCACCCCCCGCCCCTAGAATGACTGCTTATTTACGCCACTGATCATGGGTTTAGTTCGTTGTATATCATTCTTTCATTTCAAAATAATTTCGGAACAGCTTTCCTCTACTTCTTTCCAAATAACATTTGGAGATTAAAAAAAAAAAAACAGATATAAAAAATGAATATTTTGGAGTAAAAAATAAATTATTTCTCTATACCTAATGCGTCTTTTTCTTAAATCTAAAAAAAATTAAAGAATTAAAAAATTCTGAATAAAGTTGTTAACATTTTTTAAATCTATAATTTAGATTTCAGGTCATCTCAGAAACTCAAACTTGAAAACAATCTGCCCCCTCGCTCATCCCTCTCACCGATGCTGCTTGCAAATGTTGCTCAGTAGCACCTGCACAATTTTAAGATGTTGAAGCACGCGAGCAACTATAAGTTACCATTCTTCCATGTACGAGATGCAAAATTAAATGCAATTAATTATTTATATCATTAATATCTTTCCACATGAAATTCATCGCAACATTATTCTACATCAGAGAATTATCGAAAAGGCACAACAATGATTTCAACCTTAGCAATCGATGAAAATCATTCCATAATACTTTTTCACTCATAAAACATCACGAAACAGACGAAGTTTTTTCAATAATAATAGGATTGGAAAACCATAGAATAACTTATGTAATTTATTTCACCAATACTTCGTTTATATATAGATTAGGACAGCAAATATCTGAAGACAAAGCTCGCTACAATATGATGATGAACAAGAAATATGAAACTGATTACAAGTCACTGGCTAACAGATTATGCGAGTGGAGTAAAATTACAAGAGGTACGTACCAAGAAGATGAAAGAATCAAGCAACCTAACGAATAAAGGAAGACATACGTTTCTGTACATCAGAATACCGCAATTTGTAATTAAAAAATAGAGTTTTTGACGAAATATAAGCAGCGTATATATATATTACATGAAAATGTAGATACAAGTCTGGTAATATCTATTTATATAATCATCTAATTAAATGACTAGAAAAGCACTGAAAAACATAAAAACAAAAAACTCTAAAAATTTCGAAATTTTCTCATTCATCTCACAGTTCAATGGTAACTATCTGAATTCACGCAAATATCTCCGAATAAGCACCAATTTAAGCACAGTGATCGCAAAAATAATAACCAAGACGAAACACGGACGATAACAAACTGATTAAAAACTTCAGTCTTATCCTACCCTATGCAAATTCTTGATTTTTTGCTTACCCGGACAAAAAGGAAACCTAGTAAAGGTATAGGGATAGCCAGGTATTGTTCTAGCTTCGTTAATCTGCATACGCATAGTAAACGAGTTCCGCGCTCCGATCTATTCACCGTATACCTCGAGGGTTTTCACACATCCTGCAAGACTGGTCCTTTTAATGATATGCGTAAACGAAAATGAATAAATTAAAAACGAGAGGAAGGAAAAAAAACGAGTAATAATAAATCCAATGTCTTTTACGCGCGAAGATGTACTCGCGCTATTTTTTCCAAGTGTCGAGGGTACTAGAAAGAATGGGGATCTGGGTGTTCGCGGTAGCTTGGGTTTTTTGCGTTTCGACATTAATTAAAATTATTATTTGGGTATACGATGCCAAGGCTCGACTACCCTAGTAACGATGTTTTAGTTACGAGCAATCGTATTAAATGAATTTTTTTTTTGGTTCAGTAAAAAATACTCTTTTTATTTCGCGTATAGATGAAATGTATACTGATATGAATATCGTAAAGAATGGAATAATATACGAATTAAAAAACAATACTACAATGGCAAACAGTTTGCAAATGTTGGAACCATCATAACTGGATATACGAGTAGCGAGTAGGGTATGATGAGTGTTCAAAAAGCGTACAAATAAAAAACTGGACGCATCAACTCGCAACGTTTACTGGTGAGAAAAAAATTAACGAGTCAATAAATTATAAATCAAAGGCTCTAGCCCATTAGGCATGGTGGAAATGCCTTTGATAATCATTTTATCTATGGTATTATACGATAAGTATTCGCAAAAGCCCACGGAGCTGATACCAAGAAAAACGTGATTTACACGTTGAAAATTCTATCACCGACTACTTTCAACTGATATGTAGATGAAGGCACCTGATTAGTATCTGACCGAATTTCTTCAAATTTTTCTTATCAAAAATATGACCTTGAAAATGATTTTGAAATCATCAAAGCGCTTTGGAACCCACACTATTTTCAGAAAAAAAGGTGGAAAAAATATACATGTTTTCAACGCGTTTTATAATTTTGAAAATGTGTTCCAAGTTAGAGGTACCAGATTTGGTGTATAAAAAGTTGGGCACTTGTCAGATGATTACAAATACTCTGAAACGCAAAGATTTAAAGACCAAACCCTACCCCGACCCCTCCATCACAAATCAGGTAGGCTATAATAGCTATCGTTTTTAAGTTGAAAACTCAGCTAAAAAAGATTCTGTAACGCATTATATTCCTAATTTTCATTTCTTCACGAATAATTTTTTTTATAACGTTACTCTACATTTATAATGATTTATGAACCGAGCTCTTCATAAAAACTGACGACTATTACAGTTACCTTATTTGGGAAGGAGAGGTTGGGTATGGAGAATTTTACGTCATTGCCTTTGAAGCCATTTGTAATCATATGACAAACGTCCAACTTTTTAATAAATATATTTTTTCCATCATGCATAGCAAAGGTCAATATGGATGAAATTGCTGGAAATTTGATGAGAAATTTTTTTGTGAAATTCCACAAAACTACCTTTTTAATTTTTGATTTACAACAAAATGTTGGTCACTCAAATTTTGAGATATGATAAAGAAAGTACAAATAACTCAAAACCTGAGTTTTTGGTCTCATATGAAAGAGTAAATAAAGGACATTAATATAGTCAGATTCCAGGCTCCCAAGTACAATTTCAGAGGAATTCGAGCCCAAAATAACTATTCGAAGAGACTTTGAGTCATGAAATTATCTGCACATCTCCTTACCAAATATACATGGAAAGTTCAAACTTTGCATGCAGAGTTGGTGAAGACCAGAATACGGGCTCTGAAATTTGGATCAAAACCCATCCAAAATGGCGGATAACTGAAATTCAAGGCGATTTGAAAAGCCTCAAATTGACTTAATTTGATAATTATGCATTCACATGACTAGTAGCAATGAGAAATACGCTGTACACTAATTTCAACTTCACACTTCATTTTGGAAGGGAGTAGAACAGGTTATTGTCCTCAAAATGTGCTAAGGGTGAACAAAAGACTGAAAAATTTTGATTATGGTGTCAGATAATAAAGTTGACCTAATGAACTAAGATATTTCAATTTTAGCATTCCAAGTAAATATGGAAGGGAGTAAGAGCGAAAAACAGCTTTTGGAGGGGAAATCATGGTAAGCAATTTCACAAATCTCTTATATCTCGTTAAATATCAAATTGACCAAGAAAAGCCAAACTCTGTATACAGCGTTAGTTAGGCATCAGAATATGAACCCTTGAATTTAGATTAAAATCGATCAAAAATGGATTCAAAATGGCAGATAGTCAAAATGATTAAAATTTGAGAAATATGGTTTTTATTACACCTTGTGTACAAGTAATACATATTTTTATTTTTTGTATTACCTGTCATTATTATTTTATTATACTCGACGTGTATAATTAATACGACTTTTACGCCTTGTGTGGACGGGTTGGAGGGAATGAGGAGTACATATTAGGTTGCGTAGTTTAAATTAAACTTTTTGGCTGTTTTTGGGAGGAATAAGATGGGGTTTTGGACACGATCAGGCTATCTAATTGACTTTTTTTTTTTTTTTTTTTTGTTGAAAAGTGACTTTTTCACTACTTTTTTCGCTACCTTTTTACCAATTTTTGAGAAACCT
The DNA here is from genome assembly GCA_009761765.1 of Phenacoccus solenopsis. NCBI lineage: Eukaryota > Metazoa > Arthropoda > Insecta > Hemiptera > Pseudococcidae > Phenacoccus > Phenacoccus solenopsis. The sequence continues at coordinate 30,779,150 of CM019752.1, forward strand.
CTAAACTCGACCCATTACCCTGGGCACTTTAAAAAAATCAAAAGGTCAAGTTTATCACAGAAAAAATTTCAATTAGAAGAAAATCTGTATTTTAGATAAAAATTACAAAAAAATGAACAGATTTTTGTAATTTTTTCAAAAATTATGAAATATTTCAAGTTTTTGAGTTTTTGATTTTTTTTTCACTACTTTTTCACTCCTTTCACTATTTTCACTACCCTAAAGGTAATGGATGTGGCCTGTGAACTTGAAAAGTTTATCTGGTAACATTATTTGCAAGTATAAACAAGCTCCAATTCAGAACTCAGCCTCAGTAATGCGGTATGGCTGCTTACGTTTTTTTAATAATTTCTTATATAATTTACAAAGATGATTTTTCAAAATTGAGCGCGGTAATTATTTAATTTTACACAAAACAAGGAAAATACAAAAATAGAGTATACTGAATGGGTTCTTGTTTTTTTATTTTTACAACGGATTTGCACCGATAAATACTATAATAAAGAAGCTCAAAAAAAATAAAAATGGAAATATTTATGACTGAATAATTGCATCCTCAGCTCAAAAAAAAAAAATTTAAATTATTAAACACGTTGAGAACGTTTTTGTCTGAAGATGGCGGTCAACAGAGCGCTTTGAAATTCTCAAAATTATTTTCATGGTCATATTTTAGATTAAAAAAAAAAAAAAAAAAAAAACAGGAGAAACTCGGTAGGATACTCAAGGGCTTTCTCAACCCACATATTAAATTTGGGGTTGATCAATTAAAATAATGAATTGGAGATAGAATTTTCATCATTTAATTTTCATTTGTAACAAAATGGATTTCTTTTTTCTATATAGATTCCAGTTTTCTAAGGTGACAAAAAATCAATCATAGGCCTAAAAATCATATTTTACAAATTTTTATTTAAAAATGAAAGTTCCAGGCAAAGGCATTTTTACCATATTTAATGAGTTAGAAGCTTTACAGAATGAGGACGAATAAAAAAAATTAAAAATTTGAAATGAATATTATCAGATAGCAAATTATAACTAACTATTGAAGGTACTCGTGCATGAAAAAAATTATTTCAAGTATGACATTACAAAAACAAATTTCAGCAACAAAAAAAATTCAAATCTCCTGGTAAATTCAAATTAATAAGCCAATTTCACTCTCTCTCTCTTCAAACGCTTCAGGTATACGACTCGACATTAAATGTAGAGAATCGCACGCTGCGCGATCAGACGCACCTCGAGCGTAATTATTCCGGTAAATTTCCCATAGTGGTATGCAAATGGTGCGTAATTATATTCGGAAATTAATTTATATTAATCAGCGGGAGTGTTACAATTTAATTCAATTACTCGTATCCCTCGGAGGCTTCCTTAACGTGTTCAAAGAATAACATTATCCTTGGCGTATATTTAATATGCAAATATTATCAACACCCCAGATACGCATAATTATCGCACCTTAGATTCTCAAGATTCGGGTTGTTTTGTTCAACAGCGCGATTAAAGGACAGATTTTCGGACACGTTCAAAGGTAAGGGCGATACTGAGCCAGCTGTCGATGCGGAAACTGTCTTTGAAAATGTACCCTAACCTAATAAGTAAGATTTACCAATTGCCAGGATGCTAGCGAGTTCATGCAAGCAGAAAAAAAAGAAAAAAAAACTACAAGTAATTAATATGCAAAACTTGAATATTCCATTTTGAGATGAAAATCTTTTCTCTAATCTTTTTAATTTCCCACCCCTCCGTATCTTTCCACGTATAAAATTCACCCATCTTGAATATCTTGTAGATACGAGAGAAATATTCGAAATATTTTCGCAGGCAATATTATTCGTACACATATTACACAGCGTCGAAAGAGACACGTAGCTCTCTATTTCTTTTTATATATTTTCTATAACGACATCGATTTTTTCCTCCATAGCGAAACATTTTCGTTGCCATTTCAACCCCGTAGGCAACCGTGTGTCTCGTTATTCCCGAAACTCCCATCAACCGCGTAATAAGGGATAAAGAAAGATCCCTCCTTCGCGTTTTTCGCGAAACACGCTTAAATGACTTCTTTATTCGTTCAAAAATCATGGCGTCTTTGTCGCGAGGTGGGTTCTTCGGCGACGTTACTATCGAATTAAACTACTCCGGAAAAGCGTCGCTCGAAAGAAAATAAGCCCGGTGTATCGCCCTATTAAACCGAATAATGAGGGATATGGCTAATTATGAAATAACATTTTTTTTTTTTGCGAGAAAAGCAAGAACCTTTTCAAAAGTGTTTACTATTTTTGAGTTGAAAAACACGATTTTTATTGTAAATTTAAAAATAAAGAAGCCTGTTGGGAATTTTAAGACATTATGAAAATTAGAAAGCGAATTTTAAAACAGCTAAATTCTCATTTTTTCCTTCTTAATCAGCTCATTTTTTTATATAGACCGCAAATTTTTTGTAGAAAAATGAAATGTATTATCCTAGTGAAATTTATAAAGAATGTTGACAATTTGTTGTTTACTCCTACACCTACAATCAGTAGTTATAGCGATAGATTTAAATCATAGGATGGAAACTAGATGTGCACAAGTATAACTTCTATCCATTTGAAAAAAATTTTAATAATAATTCTAACCGAGCTTCTAAAGATTGCAAAAATTCTTACTAAGTATAAATGTAAGTTATGATACAAGATGAGTATTTCGTGTCAAATGAAGTTTTCTAAAAAATATTTCAATATTTTACTTTTCAAACAGCGTCTAATTTATATATTTGAAATTGGAGAATTAATATTACCAAACCACTTACGATTTTTTTTAATAAACAAGTTATTATCATGAGACATAAAACCATGTATAAAAAATCAGAAACCATTCCATCCAAAAAAGCAATACTACATCGATTCGCACCTACGTTCAATATAACGAGTAGCTTTACCTGTTAGACGTTCGTAGAAATTCGTTCTTGAATTCTTTCCAAATTGGAAAGGCAGTACGATACCGAGGGAAAATATAAATCAAAGTTAAAAAGGAAAAAAAAAAGATTACCCGGAGAAAAAAAAGCGCCGAGCTATCTTACTCCCCGTACCTGCTTCGTAGTTTTTTGCCCTCCTTTGCTTGTGCATTTCGTGAATTTCAATTTCTTCTATTGAAAGCTTTTACGGATGTTGAATATCGTACGTCTATAACGTGATTCCTTTTAACTTAGGCGTTCTCATTTCACTTTTTCAGCTCGTTCGTATTTTTCTTACAAACCGTCGAATAAAATCAAAATTTCAGATATTACGATTTAATTGAATTATCGTTCGAGCTTTGTCAAAAACTGGATGCGAAAAAGCTTTTAAATTTGATTTTTTTTTCACGCCCGAGTTGATAGAACGAATTGAATTACGTGACCGAAGAGTAAATGGTGTTAATTTGTTGTATGGAAATGACAAAATTTGAAAGTAAGGATATAACTGTTTTGATGCAGGTATATCGTTCAATTAGAGGTATGAGAAGTATAGAAACCGTATATGATTTCAAAAATGAATTGTTCATGTATTATTTAGAAACTATTGGATCTGAATAGGACGCGGTGGGGAGGGAAAGAGGGGAAGAGTTCATATTTTTGTATTTTAAGCTATTCACAATCATGAACCAAATGATCGCACTTTTCCACTGCGTTGTGCGATCTTGTGGACATGGAAAATCCATCAAAATTTTATCATACTCGTACATTGTTTATGTAAAGATCTTGAGATTTTTTCAGAATTATTGTGGTTCACTCAAATTTTGAGAAGGATCAGTGGAACCTTCAAAGCTTCAAAATTCTAATGAAATGAGTATACAAACATACCCAAACTAAAGTTTCTAAACTGAATTTTTACAGTATTAAGACTTTTGAGAAATTTTTGAAATTTCTTAAATCTTCTATACCTCCTCACCATATTTATTTAGGAAGCTTAAGGTTCGTACGCATATAAAGTCAATCAGAAATCAGAATATGATCATTTGAATGTGTATCAAAATGGGTGTAAAATGGCAGATGGTAAAAATTTGAGAAAGGCCTCAGAACCCTAAAATAGCTCAAATTAGATAAATATAGGGTCGTATGATTACAAGAAACCAGAAATGTACAATATTTCAAATCCACCTACACAGGTGATGTTGGAGTGAAAAAAGAGGGCTTAATGACTTTAAAATGTAGTGGAGGAAACGAAGAGTCGAAAAAAGTTTATAGTTTTATCTAACAGCATAAGCTCAAATTATTGAGGTATTAGATTTTAAGCTTCATACTTGAATTAGAAGTAGAGTTGGAACAAAAAATACTTTTTTGGAGAAGAAATAAAGTTGGGAAATTTCATGAGTCATCCATATTTTGTTTACTAAGTGTGTATTGAGTCCAAGTGATTTTGGTACCCTTGAGCGCCAAATTCTGTTCACTGAAAAAGCACAATCAATTATTTCACTTTTTTTTTAATGTAATCTTTTGATAATAAACAATATTCTAAACCCGTGAAAAATAATTGTATATTTTTTAATATTTTTTTTGTCGTTATTAATTAATTTGAATAAATTTATTCTGTAATCAGTGTTGCCAAATTAATATGAAAGAATCGGTAAAAGTTTAAAAAGATACCTAATCTTAAGAACTATTGTTGGAAATTATCGAAAAACAAAATAATAATAATTTAATTTACTAATTTTGTGAAAAAGAATCAAAAGAAATGAAAAAGGTAATTGGCTATTCTTTTTCACCGAAGGGAAGTTGGCGCTGAGGGGTTCAGTATTAACTTGGTGGTGTAAGCACCACGCACTTTGGTCATTTATAGCCCATTGTGGGAGCTCAAGAGTGCAATAATCACGTGGGCACAGTGTATATGTAGCTATATAGAGTTGATTGTGTAGCATAGTATGATGCTTTGAATTCGGTTGAAAATGGTAGATGGTCAACATCTGAGGAATTCTTGGGTAGTCTCTAATAGCTCAAATTTGACAGATAAGAGCTATACGATTCCTTTGGACAAAAAGTATGCTACATCTTTCATTGATTACTTTATTATCAGCTAAACTGATTGATAACACCAGAAATTCACTATAACAGGTTAAACCATTCCGGCTGGCCACCAAGAAATTTTAATAAATTTCTATTGGTTCTCCCAGCCACAAGAGTCTGAGATGGTCTGAGAACAACAACCAATAAAAATGAAAAATATTTGGTTCTGAATGACGTCAATATGAGCAGCTAAATGTACATATGGACTTATCACTTTTGCGGTGTAAGAGGAGAGATTGAAATTTTATCAGTACTTATTGAGACTGATGCCTTATTGGCTGTTGATATTATCAACTCACAACTCACACTTGCTCATATTGACGTAATCAGTAAACACTGCGCTTGAAAAAATAAAGTTGAAATTTTTCACGTGATTTCAAATGGTGTAACCTGTTATAGGTCAAACCAGTTTGACGTTTAGACATGTTTTCTGCTGAAATTTGGTTGAACCCTAGCTTAAATAGTTACCAAAATCCTGCATAAAGTTTTTTTTTAATTTTTAATTTTTATACAAGTTCTAAAAAAATTATAACAACGTAATAATAAGGCATGCTTTCAACCATCAATAAACCACCATTACTTGAGCGAATTTTTTTTTCTTTTAATTTATCAAATATTTAATCAACGGAATGAACACTGAAATAAATATATTGAAAAAAATATTTAACATTATATTTTATGGTATTTATATATAACAATTGATTTTCAAATTTTTTTTTACGTTTTAATAAAAAAATTAGATATTCAAACATTCCAAAAAATAGTTTCATTAAATAACACTATTAATAAAAAACTATGAGGTACTTATTTTTTAAATATTTCAACATTCAGGGAATCTGAAATGGATATGAAGCGGAATAGTTCAATACTTTTGAATAAATTTTGAGGAAAAGTCAAGCATTTCGAATGTCATCATCATGAACAAAAAAAATAGTTCCAAAAACTCAGTTGCATTAACACAACATTCTTTTAATAATAAAAAATTAGTTGGAAGAATTCCACAACACTGAAAAAAGAAAAAAAGTATACAAATGCAACTAACTTCCAAAAAAACACATTCCTTGAGCACAACAGTTCCTAATAGGCTGATAAGTAATAACCTACTCGACCATCCCCGTTAAAAGTACCCAACTAAAAGAAAAGCTGTTATAACATCTCATCAATCGTATACAACGGAAGTGTTGCATTTATTTGCATAAAATAAAAACGTATTTGTTTCATACTAACTAGGGTTTGCATTCGCATGCTCCGAAATCTTCCGACATTCACACGCTCTTTTTTCAACTTCCCATTCAAGGATGGAATTTTTTTCATTATTAAATCTCCTCGTAAAAAGTATTGTTTCATTTTTTTGGTTTTTGTTTAAACGGGTATGCGGGTATTATTTTTACATAGGGTGTCTTCTAATAAAAGGACCGGAAGATACGTTCGTACTGTAGGTTTTAAAAAGAATATGCAAATACATTTAAATGAATTCTACAAACAGGTTGAGATATGGATAGCAAATGCTAAAGCTGTACCGAGTATCGCATATTTTTTAATCGTTTCGTTATCCTCTTATTGTTTCGCTTTCTTGAAATGGACGCGATAAATTCTAATCTTTTCATAATTCAATCTTCGAGTAAGAATAACCGATATGTTAAATACGAACGAAAAACGAAATATAATGCTTACTTGAGATTCATCTCGAATGAATAGCGGAATGGCAAATATCAAGCATTACTGAAGAAAGCGTAGAGTAAAAACAAGGGGTTCGACGTGCCAAGCTGAAGTTTTCACTTGGACTTATGCAGAGATAGGCTAATATTGAGATGAATATCACCAGTGTGCAATTACATTTTGTACAAATATCAACGAAAATTTTCCAGCATGAAATAGGTATATAGGCACACAATATACAAGAAAATTGTGAAAAAATTTCTCGTGCTTTGCACCTCTATGGTATTATTACGGCGATTTTCAAAGACTACAAAGCTGTAGGTATAGGAACTTATTTTCTTAGAACAAAAAAAAAAAAAAGGTTAAAAGTTGATAAAATATCATGAATCATGATATTAGTAGGCAATTCTATCCCCCTCAAAAATGTTCTCGGTACGTCTCTGTACATTTGGTTATGATTTACTTATTATAGAAATACAAAAAAAAAGAAGTGAAATAAAAAAATGAAAACTCGACAAGATTTTATGAAAAATTCACATCAAATTGTATCATAAAACTTCAATTCGCTAGCATTTGAAATTACTTTTCTCATTTTAAAATTAGTACAGCTAGCGTTTTCTACATAAAAGCATTAAGAACATTGCTAAAGATTTTGAAAAAAAAAAACAACGGATAGATACCTTCGAAATGCTCCAATATGAAACTAGTATATGAATTGAAAAACACACACATAACCCTCAGCTTCATTGACACAGAAAAAAAATGGTAACGCTATCTGCATTCCCCTATCTGAAATATATTTTTTGATGGTACAACTTCAGCACTATCTATAAGAGGTGTTATATAACGTAATATATCTCAAAAAAAAGATAGCATTGAATTGGTAATTTAAAATTTGTTCAAGAAAACAGAAAACTAATTTCTATAGTACGGCAGAAAATTGTATCATTCAAATAAATGAAAACTTCAACAATTTTAATAATTTTATCATTGAATTCACAAAGAATACTAAAAAAATATTATAATAAGAAATATATCCTGATTATCCTGATATTATTTTTTTCAAAACAATTTCAGGAATAGGACGAAAAATAATCATTTATAATTACCTAATATTTTTCTTTCATGCTTATATTGTTCGAAATCATTTCATATACATACAATTGTACAACCATAGTCCACCTGAAACAAGAATATGAAAATAATTATGTAATAAGCATGGAATGTGATTCGTTCACCTATATTGAATTCATAGATTTAAAATTATTGAATTACGTTTGCCAAATTCTCAAATCTTTGATTCATTACAAGTTTTTATTCAGAAATCAAAATTCTACGGAACGACATGGATCATTCCTAATGAGAACTGTCCTTTTCTGGCCAACAGGCCAACTTGAGCAACTGCTATAATCATTTTGAAAGCTTGAATTCAAGTTTTTTTTTTTCAAGGAGAATTTTTATTTTAAATTTATGAAAATGGATTTTCAAAAGTAACAATACTCGTCAGGTACCTATTTAATAACTCACTCACAGCTATAATTTTATTTATAACAAAGTAGCAAAATGTTCGTTTTTTAATTTAATAATGGAATGAATGAATGAATGAATGAGTGAACGAATGAATGAATGAACGAATAAATAAATAAATAGGTAAATAATGAAATTTTATTTAATTCATATAAATGGAAATTAATTTTCAATTTAAAAAGATTAATTAATTTTAAAAGACAAAAAGGTGTAAAAATTTTAAAATAATAAATTATTTTAATGTCGCTCAAAGCATTTATTTTATTTCATACTTATTATACACCTTTCAATTGCATATCACATTGTTCCAACGCCTCAAAATTTTGCATGGCTGCAAATCTTTATTCTCTTTTTGGTGGTCGTAAATATATATTTGAAAGAAATACCATTATAATAGTCGTAAAATTACGCCAAAAAATAAAATAAAATAATTTACACTCAAGATTTATTTATAACTTTGTAAGGAGTTTGAAGGAAAATATTATTGCAGGAAAACTACATGGAAAATGTAGCAAATCATGGCGCCTTCAATTCGCGACATAGACAACTCATCAAATACTTCTTATTCGTCTCCGCGGACGAGATGCATGCCTAGCTAACGTATGGTAGACATTTCATGGTAGACCATATACCATGAACATTGAATATATTAGACACATAATCAACTTTTTTCAACAATGTTCAATCAATAACTACACGTTTTCTATCACTATTGAAAATTCTGAAATGTACGCATTCGGGCCTGAATTAAAGAAGGCTAGGTGGGCTGCAGCTCCGGATCTCGCTGTTGAGCAACTTGACCCATTAAAATATATATCTTATTTTATTTAGAAAAAAAAAAAAAAAAAAAATGAATAAGAAAAGCATATTCTGTTAGGTATTAAATTTATTATGAACGATTAATGACTCCAAACGATATATATTTTGAAAAACAAAAATGTTCACGAGGATAGTAGGAAGTAAAAATTATAATAAAAATAAGAACAAATTAATGTTTTCAAGTTTCGCGAATATGATTTTTGAAAAAAAATTTCATGCTCTGGAAATAAATTTGAAAGTTTTTAATATTGAAAAACGTCAAGAATTTTTATTTTAAAGAACAGAAAAAAATTGAAACCTTTCAACAAGAAATCTGATTATGCTAACGAAAAAGTGAGATGGGGATGTGAAGGTTATGGTACAAAAACTCAAAATTTGTGAAGGCCTGAAACCTTCAATAGTCCCGGCCTCCACATTATTTTAATCCGGTTCTGTACATACTATATTTGGTGATAACTGGCGATAATAATGAAGTTTCAACAACTAAAACTTCCAACTTATTTCACTTATATCATAGATTAACCATACATAGATAGCCCACCGTACATTAAATTTTTATCACTCTAAAACTGGAGGTGGAATGGTTTTTGCTAATATTGTAACGTGTAAATTCGTGTTGTTGCCAGTCTATGTGGTATTTACTGGGCTAGAAGGGGTTTTTCCAATTTTCTACGATGTCGCTTTGTTGTCCCTTTCTAACGTGGCCATTGAAACGATCGCGATAAGGCATAGTAGATGGCGAAATTAAATGTGGATCAGGTTTTTGATAGTTAGTTCGTTCTCTACCTTTCTCGAAAGTACGTTTTTCAACTTTAACCGTGAATAATATGATTTCATAATTTTTGTTTTATAACTTTTACTCATGTGTTCTCGCATGATATGTGCTAATTATTAAATTTATTTTGCATCATTTTAAAGTTTTCAACTGTTGTTGTTTGTTATTAACTAAAATTTTTTGAATGCATATTGAATGTTTGAATTTTTGTTTTTTTTTTCTTTTTCTTTTAATTCGAATACTTGTGCGAATTTATCCATAACGATGGTCGTGCTTTGATTGTATTTATTTTATTTATATTTTTTGCATTTATTATCCAATTTTGTTTCAATTTGGTTTAAAAATTTAAAAAAAAAAATGTGGTTGTGCGATGTTGTGTACGCGTGTAAATGAAACGAAATGATCATTTGTTTTTCACGTTTTTTAATTTCGGAGATTTTAAAATTATTATTCGTAACAAATGTTATTAACATTTTATAAGGTGATGCTTTATCGGTTTGATTGTGACAGTTACCTCAAAATTTAGTTTCGTATCGTTAGTATTCTTGTTTAGAAATTCAAGTTCACAGCAAACTTCGAATATGAGGTGGGGAACAGAGCTTTGGGATCAGTATGAAAATTTATCGTTGCATACGCAAAAGAGGATCGTCTAACAATTGCGCAGTATTGTATATTTATATATAATTATTTTATTTTTTTTATTTTTTTTTTTTTATTCATAAATATTTCAAAAGGCTTGCAAATCGCTCATTTTGGATATATTGAAATGCAAAATGATTTAATTTTTCTCAAGTTACTGTTATCAATTTTTGGAATTAATTTCGAAAAAATATTGTTTTACTTTATTATGAATTATATCAAAAAGTAAATCAATGACAATTATTTTTTTGAAATGAAACACATTCAGAATTTTATGCTCTTTTGAATGAGCTACTTGTAAACTTTCCATCTATATTTTTTCTCGAAATATTTGAAAAAAAACTAAGCAAAAAGTCGAATTTATTTCAAGCACTGGAGTTCATTCACAGAGGGTGCTCTAAAAAATGAATTAATTTTATTAAAATAACTCGAGACTCACATCGATCTCAATAGTGTTTTAAAATTGAATCATGTATAAAATGCCAAGCTCTTTCGAATGAGCTCTTTTCGAATACTCCAACTCAATTTTTATCCTAGTTATTAATAAAAAACTTTCAGGCTCCTTCTTCAACATTTATGAATAATAATTTAATAAATTCGTATCTACCGTGGACTATCTACTTATGGTTAATCTATGCTTTTATCATACAAATTAGATTCAAAAATAAAAATGCATTCTTGACCATTTCCTTATTTGTACCTACAATAAAACTACCATAAGAGTTTATGAAGTACTTTTCATTAACAAGCAGTAATTAGTATTTACCTACATAATTTGCTATCAATGAAAACAAAGTGCCTTCAATAATAGAAATGCAACTTTTAAAACATAGAAGTTATGTAAGAATAATAAAACTGCTAAAACTCATGAAACTTACTTTGTTATATAGTAAGCAAGAGCTTCTTATCAGTATCTTTTGATGTGTTCGCGTGTTGGTTTGTGCGGTATAAGCGTAGTAGTACTTAGGTGGATTATAAAATGAAAATATAAATAAATAAATAAATAAACCAACTAATTTATTTTCAAATTTTTGGGTAAAAAAGTAAAAATATAAGTAACAAATATAACTTATTAAAGTAAAACAAATTTTGGTACATGACTGAAGATTAATATAATTATGTGATCACTGCTTATATGTACACATGGTCATTTTCATCAATATTAGCTTGGAAAGATTTTTGAATTTTTTTTTTGTTAGTTTTCGAGAGGAAAGAGCTAAAGTTTTAGAAGAAGATGAATGTCGATTTTTTTAGATTAAAATTTTAATTGTTTTTCAATTGCTTTATTTGGCGACTCCAAATTAGTAACATTTCTCATTTTCCTTTTTCTGCTCCCTCTCAAGACATTTAAAAGGGAGTCGAGTTTTTTATGAATAATGATATAATCTTCCTGCGAACAATTATTAACTGACATTAATCTAATCGCATTGTTCAACTTTTGAATTATGAAGTTTCTTTCTTCTTCTGCTATCTTTCCTGAATCATCTTTCACTATAGCTGCTCTTTCCAACGCTTCAAAATTTTCAGCAGATTCTATAGCTGCTCTTTCCAATGATTCAAAATTTTCAGCAGATTTATTCGGTATTGTTTTCACTACAGCTGCTTTTTCCAATAATTCACAATTTTCAGCAGATTTATTAGGTATTGTTTTCACTACAGCTGCTCTTTCCAATGATTCACAATTTTCAGCAGATTTATTCGGTATTGCTTTCACTATAGCTGCTCTTTCCAATGATTCACAATTTTCAGCAGATTTATTTGGCATTATTTTCACTACAGCTGCTCTTTCCAATGATTCACAGTTTTCAGCAGATTTATTTGGTACTGCTTTCACTATAGCTGCTCTTTCCAATGATTCACAATTTTCAGCAGATTTATTCGGTATTGTTTTCACTACAGCTGCTCTTTCCAATGCTTCAAAATTTTCAGCAGATTTATTTGGTGTTGTTCGTTTACTTCTAGTTGAATAACATCTTCCCTCATTAGAACCATGTCCAAAATGTGTTTTATAGAAAATGACTCTAGCACCTCCATGAACCTCTGTGACAACCTAAAGTTAAACGAAAGTCAAAATGTATAGAAGTTGATGAGGAAATAATTTTTTATAGATAAGTAATGGAATACATAATAATGCATTTTCTTACCATAGTTGATGTACATGTTGAATCAATCTTATTACTTTCTTGGCTTTTAATTTTACGAAAACCTAATGACTCGCTGATGAAATGTCCTGATCGATGACAATACAAATATTTTGAAGCTTTACTAGATACAGAGTTCGTTCTAGTTCTTACAGCATAAAAGCAAAGATTTTCCTTTTCGATCTTTTCCTTCCATTTCAAGAAATCTATTTAAAAATAAAAATTCAAAAGCGAAAATAAGGTATATAAGTGTATGTAGCATGTAACCATAAGAGGATGCAATACTATTCACATTTACCGCTATAAATTAGAAAGAAAAGTTCTTCTTTTTCCAGATTCACATGATGATGTACTTCAACATGATTTCTTAATAGTTCATTCCGACTGAATACCTGTTTACATTCTGGACATGCAATCCGTCTTTTGTCGACTATTCCTTTACATTGTGACTCATGCCTGCTTAAATTTGATTTATGTGGAGCTATAGCCTTTCCACATTTCGAACACGAGAAATAATTCATTATATCGATAATTTATCCACCACAACGAAACAAAATTTAAATTTAAAACTGAGAACGAGAGATGTACTAAAAGTATACAACGAAACACAATCTTTTTGGCTTCCTATTGAACATAATAACAACAACATAGTTTTGATTGGAGACGACCCGCTCGTCGTCACGTGAGTCTTATCATCGTGTTCTTATCAAACATCAACAACAAAATATAATTCAGGCGCAGAAAGGAAACAAACCGTAATTACATTTAGGTATTCAAATTTTCATCTCAATTAATGTAAACCGTGATACTCAAGACTCAACTCCTTTCCCAACATTACTCATGATTGACTCAAATCACATAAAATGATATCATTATATTTGGTTTTAATTATAACCGTCGCAAAAGTGAACTATTCTTATGAAGAAAATGCCGCTACTCCGGTCGTTATGTGGCACGGAATGGGTAAGTTTGAAAAAATTTGGTCAAAAAATCTCGAGTTTACTCTGTAATGATTTTATTTTTCTAGGTGATAGTTGTTGTAACCCATTGAGTTTAGGGAGATTGAAAAAAATCATAGAATCAAATATGCCAAACGATACGTACGTGAAATCATTACAAATTGGAGAGGATATGGGTCAGGTAAGAGAGCAAATGTAATTATAAATTACAACATTAATGTAACCGTTAATATAAATTCTTTTCTACAGGATATCGAGAACAGTTTCAGAATGAATGCTAATCTACAAGTAGAAGATGTTTGTAAACAACTCGCTGAAGATGAAAATTTAGCCAACGGATACAATGCTATTGGATTTTCACAAGGCAGTCAGTTTCTGTGAGCGATGTTAATATCAAATAAATGAGTTGCAAATTAATAAAGAATTAATATATTCATTTGAAATAGGCGAGCTGTGGCTCAGCGTTGCCCGAATCCATCTATGTTGAATTTAATATCAATCGGTGGTCAACACCAAGGAGTTTTTGGATTTCCTCATTGTTTTTATCCCAAACATAAGTGGTGCGATTATCTTAGAAAATTATTAAATTACGGAGCATACTGGGGGTAAATTTTCGCACATGAATTTATTAATGGAAATAACTTGAAAGTTAATTTCATTTTGTTTTTTTCAAACAGATGGGTTCAAGAACATTTTGTGCAAGCCGAATATTGGCATGATCCTATCAAAGAACAAGATTATATAAATTATAGCATCTTCCTAGCCGATATCAATAATGAGAAAAACATGAATTACGATTATCGTAAGAATCTCATGCAACTAAGGAATTTCGTTTTGGTAATGTTCGAAAACGATTCAATGGTGATGCCAAAAGAATCAGCGTGGTTTGGTTTCTACACACCAGGTCAAGCTACCAATATAACGAAATTAGAAGACAGCGTTTTATATCAAGTGGTACATATCAGTGTATTATTATTATTTATAAGAACGAACAAGGGTTAAAAATAAAAATCGAGACGATTTAAGTGCTATGCATTTTTGTATGCTGTTTGATTTCAGGATCGAATCGGTTTGAAACATTTAAATGAAGAAGGTAAGCTCCATTTTATTTCGTTAGCAGGAGATCATTTACACTTTAGTGAAGAATGGTTTGTGAAAGAAATAATACAGAAATATTTGTTATAAATTGAGTTCATATTTAGAAAATCATTGATTACTTTATAAACAATATACAGTACATATAACTATAAATAATTCCTATCTCTAAATCAGGAAGAAGGGTCTAGTCTCAAATATTTTATACCGACGTGAATTTTTGTAATTAATTTAGGAATATAATCAAAAAATTATGGGTGTACTTGTAGCGATAGATATATTGTGAAGGAATACCTAATAAGCAAAAACATGCGTGAAACTTTGTGATATAATCAATATTAAATAGTGTTATTAAGTTTTTTAATTTTTTTTTTCACTGGATTTCTTTACATTTTGTTAACTTTTATTTTATATATATATTTTTTTACAATAAAGATATACAATCCAAGATTGTACGTGATTAATTCTTATTTTTAATGATTAAATAATCATCGATTTACATAACTGAAAAAAGGCGAAGCTGAAGATTTACAGAAATATTTTACGTATATTCTAAATATCTTCATCAAATTAACACTTCCAAGAGGGTTATTTTAGTATGTCAATCCAACAACGTTATGACTTCAAGTCTTTCTATTTTGTTCCAATTTTTTACCAAGTTAATCTTATTCTAGAAGTTGTAAAACTAAACCCCTTAGGGAGAAAGAGCATCTTTTTAATTTTTGACACTTATCGATTTTTACAAATCATGATCAACTCTAATACACGAAAAAGGAACTGCTAAATGATTGACGATGAAAAATAAATTCATCGTTGTATTCAGATTAAAAGATATGCTACAACTTCATATCGTTCCCACTCAGCGAAAAGGTAGTATGTCCAAAAATAGAGATTTTGAGATGCATCGGGAATATGTCCATCTCTTTGGTAAATAATGATAGTATGTCCAACCTCGTCTCAGTTTTTTTGGTTTTTATTAATAAATTACGAAGAATAGTTCAAAAAAAGATGTTGGAAATTAAGCTCCAGTGTTGTACGAATAAATGTTTTGGTAATTTCCCAATCAGCTTTACTTCGTATTCATTTTACAAACACCACAAAAGCTTATTTCGTCAATATCTCGAAATCGCTTTTTTGGATATACTACCTTTTCGCTGAGTAGTAGCGATATTGCTTGTTATAAGTCGATCAGGAAATTTTAAACTGCTTTGACATTCTTACCCACTCACTGAGGACAGTAAGAACTGATATTAATTTCATTTAATTTTATCATAACAAATTGAATTGAAACAAAACTTGGAAAAAACATATTTTTTATTTGTAACCAGAAAGGAGTGAGCTAAGTGGCTTCAAAATGGTTGGGCTTGAAAAAGAAGTTGATCATCGTATTGAACACTTCCAGATACCTGTAAGACAATGCTTCACATGCCTTATGCTAATTTTTCACAATTCTTCAAAATTTGGAATTGTTATGCAACTCTCATCATAGGGGTTTAAAAATATCGTACAAAAAGATATATTAAAACGTAGTATTTAATGATACATTTTAAGATATTCAATGTGTGTTGAACTTTAAATTTTTGGCAGTTTACATAGGTCCGTAAAAATCATTCACCTCCAAGTGAAATGGTTCTCCTTTTACATGCAGTCGAAGTTGACCACGATTTGTAAAAAACGAATAGGGGCAAGAATTAGAAGACTCTCTTTCCCTAAGGGATTCGGAGGGAAACTGATGGTGGTTTATCAACTTTTACAGCAAAACCAACTTGTTGAAAAAGTGTACGAAAATCGTAGAGGTCAAAAATCGTTTTTTTTTTGATCGAGTTGATATGGAATGACCGAATTTTCTAACTTTTAAAACACGTAAATAAATAAAAATTATATTAATTTAGTGTCCAAGTACAATATCGATATTTCGAATCATCGATATCATATCGATGAATGCCATGAGTCGTAATAATATCCACGAAACAAAATCAATCTACCAGAAACCGAAGAAAATAATTTCAATAAAACTTCTCGTTTATCCTTAGAGAGGTCGCTGCAATTCCTATTTTGCTCAGAGATGGCGAGAGCCAAATCGTACCCTCTAGCACAAAAATTTCTCGGTCTCTTTTCCGGTACATTTTTCATCTCCCTCCTCCCTTTCAATTTTTTACACTTCACTTCATATTACAAAAATAAAAAAATTGTATCTGTATTTTATAATTCATTTTTATCACTTCAAAAAATACCTAATAATGATAATAAACAACGCATTACTGTCTCAAACCATCAAATCAATGTTCGCCAACTTTTATGCACGTTTTTTGAAATTTTCAACCACTGTTATTTTTTCTCTTGTTCTCACATGTTCTTCAATACTATATTTAAAAAATTTGATTCCGGTCACATTTTACAGGCCCTCAAAAGAATCTAAGCCCGGTGCAAATGCACTCTTTGCACCCCCCTCTCGTCGTCTTTGATTTTGCTACTTAAAATTTTCGAAGCGAATATTTAAATTTTTGTTAGACGTTATCTATTAATTCTCAACTTCAGTCTCCTGAATCAGAACTGTAAATTGAAGTAGGTACTCCAGACACTATTATGAAGCTAGTGTTTGCTACACTCATCTGGAAAAATGTCTCGAACAACATAATTATGTACTAAAAAATGCTAACTAATATCATTAAATACAATTCTCACTTCTAATGACAAATATGATGAAATTAGTTCATCAAAAAATTGATCTTCACTAAAATTTCAGAACAAATGTTTGATTACCTTTTTTTATTACCAACAGTTACGTGTAAGGTAGCTTCATGAAAAATTCCCTACTCGCTCATTCTAAATTATACACAAGAACGCAAAAGACAAAAAAACAACTTCGACAGATCTATCCACCTGTTTAAAACGCTTTTCTACAGGTAACGTTGTACTAGGAACCCCGGTTCGGATCAAAATGTCAAGCATACAATGCAGTTTCATTGACGAAAAAATGGTGAATGTAGAAGAGGTTTAAGGTGAGATAATATGAAGATGAATACAAAAAAAAAACATTGTGAAATGTTGGTAAATTTTTTAATTTTTTGTAAACTAAATGTACCATGAATACATCATTGGAGGGATGCGCTTCCTAGCTTGGATACTGAGAAAAAAGAAATGAAGAAAAGTAAGAATCTTCGATTTTTCATGAAATAAAAATTTGAAAATTTTTACATTCCGAACTAATGGTAGTAGAACTGTGAAGTTGATACCAACATATGTTTAGAATGTACTTTAATTGATAACAAAATTAATAATGCAGAAATAATAGAGAAGGAGACATGAAGATGAATACCAAAAAACATCGTAAAAAATAGGTAAATTTTTCAGTTTTTCAAGAAATGCTTTTGAAATCGCATTCTTAAGGGTTCTCTTCAAAAATTTCTTTGTGATTGTGAATATTGTGGAAGGTACGTGCTTCTTAGATAACTTGCGCACATTAAAAAGAATAAACTGGGATAAAATAAACATCGAAAAAAATACCAGTTTTTCTAATTTGATTTTTTTCTCGAAATCTAGCCAATTTCCTCTTTTACATTTTGTGGAAGATATATTTACAATTATTAATAAATTTTTTAAGAGAGCCCTTGATAATGCGATTTCAAAAGTTATTCTCAAAAAATCGAAAAATTTACCGATTTTTCACAATGTTTTTTTGTATTTATCTTCATATATCTCACCTTAAATCTTACCTACATTCACTAATTTTTTTTTGTCGATAAAACTACATTGCATGCTTCATACTTTGACACCAACTCCACATTCCTACCTCTCATAATATGTGGTTCACGAGGTATGCATTTTTTAAAGTTTAACGATTTTTTAAATAAAAATTTTTCTTCAACAATGCATATCTCAGCCCCTTCAAATTTTTAGGCAGGCAGACCACCATACATGCATGTAACATGAGCCACTGTGTTTGTGGTTTGCGGGTGGTGCGCCTGTAACAGAACATCCTGTATAAATAAGCGTAGTATGTAAGGTAGATATGTGAGATATATAGAATTATAGATACGAGATATGTGACATTGAGACTGAGTATAGAAAAGTACAGCAAAAAGGCGAATGATGTAAATTTGTATGCATATGTACAGTTTGTGAAGAAGTTGGAACTACCAATGTTATAAGGTCAACTCATGTTACCTGTCATAGGAGAAAGAAAATTATCTCTCAAAACTCTGAATTTAATTTTTTCAAACTCAATTCACTCAAGTTATCCTCAAAACTTCGAAAACGTTCACTCAAACTCGAGTTACTTTATAAAAAAAAAAAAAAATAAAATAACAGTCAAAAGTTTGAACCTTGAAATCTGAAAACTCACCTCAGGATAAGTGTATTTGCTTCAAGATATAATTATATTTAACCAATCTAAGATGTTGATACTTGATAAAAAAGAATAAAAAAGATACAAATTTAAAAATCAAATTATTAAAAGATTTCTACCCTTCATCAATATGAGGACAAAGTAGTTATTACATCATTACACGGTGAAGTAGGCATACAATCACATACACATATAAACGTCTCTCCCACACATTATGCAATTTTCAAATGTAATTTTAATCACCTAAATGCGATAGATGAAGATAGGAGACATTACATGTATTTACAAGTATACATATATATCTAATATTATTTAGCCCGTTAAAGAAAAACAAAAAACGCTTCCAAAGCTTTTTTGCTTTTCATGTTTGATTAATCGCAAAGCACGAGGTGGTCATTGAGTGTTGGTGAAAACATGTATAAAAAGCTGTTTACAAAGTCTATTATTTTATTGATATTATTAGGGGTAGTTTGACCACCTCCTTTAAAAAGGGTGTATTTAAAGGGCGGTAGATAGTTCTAACCGATGAATAGAATTTCGTTAATTAAACCCCCGTCTACTCTTCCTGTTTACGTTGCTGTAAACTTTAAACCTGAAGCTGGTTTAAAGGGGGGTTCGACAGAAAATTAAATTACCGGATACCGGCTTGATTAATGTTTTGAATAGTGTCGTTTAAGGTAAATTTGCAATTTGATATGCCGTTTTTGAAACTACATTTCCATAACGAGTGGTTAGCGAGACATTATTGGTATTAAATTATAATGTCTACGTAAATTAGAATATAAGTACACCGGTGCAGTAGACATTTAATTCCAATTTTGGTTAAACTTAAGTTATGTACTTCACTAGCGACCAAGATGAAATAAAATTTTTCATTAATGCGAACTGAATCGAGAAGCTCGTAAATTATGTACTCAATATAAATTTATTTCATTGACATGATTCGTTTCAACAAGCCTAAAAATATTTTAAAATATCGAATTAGTTAAATTTATTTTCACTCCTTCGCGAGTCACCGTTTAAATACATTTTGAAAAGGAAAACTCATCCGTATTCGCGATTCTTTTTTTAAAACCATTTCTATTGTGCGCGCCAAGATTCTGATTCAAATCAAGTAAAGTGGATTTTTCGAATTTCTTATATTTCGTTTGAATAACGGAAAATATTTCGCAGAAAAGGAACTTTTTTTTTAATTTCATATTATCATCGTTTTATATTCTTTTTTTCTTACTCCGCACCTGCTTCCTAGCATTTTTCATTTACTTCGTTTTTCATTCTTCAATAGAATTAATCAGATATTTTCTTTTATGGCGTTTTCTTTCTCGCTTCCGCTTACATTATTTATTTTTCAATAATGAAATTTTCTCAACAAAGAAGATGCTTCGCTAACTATTTGACACTCATTAATTCTTTTTGCGCGAGTAATTATCATTAATGCGAGGGCGTTAGCATCCGCAAAAACTGATTCGCAGCTGTCTTTATAGCTAATTCGTCGCTGCCTACGTATTGTCGATATTTTTATTCGATAAAATTGAAATTAATTTAAGCTCGGACACAGCCAAAGAGTAAAGTAAAAAAGCTTGGGGTGCTGACTGGATCTATGGATATCCATATTGCAAAACAATCGTATTAATATGGTTTTTGTTACTCTATAGCTGAGTTATTAACAGGAAAAACGCTTATTACAGCCTACCTACTTTCAGACGATTTCTTCATAGCATTTTAGACTATTTGTATAATCAAAAGGTAAATGCCCAATTTTTTTCTCTGAATGCATAAAAATGTGGACAATACATATCTATATACAGCGTATCCAAGTGGTTTTTGTATTCTTCAAATTAAAGTTTTTCTCTTTACAACTTAACATAAAATTCAAGAATTCAAATGCAAAATTAGTTTAATATACTAAAATAAAAAAATTAGTTCGCTGTTTAAATTTCCAAATTGTAGGCTAAATGTTCAAAAAACTACTTTCAATTTAGCTACAAACTATAGGGGTGCAAAACTCGTACAAAATCTTCGTAATCGTTACGCAAAAGAGTGTGAATGAAAATCGTTCAAAATTGGTCAAAGTTTGTTTTCGTGATGATCGAAAGGTACCTTTTTCAGATTTTTAATTCAATCGTAGAATAACCATGCTTCGATATCCAAACACCACGCAAAAATTATCACTTATGAGATATTAAAAACATGGAGGAAAATTTAGAAAGTTCCTTTTGCTCCTTCAATATTGAAGATAGGCAAAAATGGCATATGACATTTCTTGTTTGCTTTGACGAGTACTATCAGATAACATGATAATTTCATCGAAAAACCGGCTCATTAGGAATATTTTCAAGAGGGGTAAGACGGTTCAAACTTCATTCCCTCTCCACAACTTAAATTTGATAAATATAGGCTCAGGGCAGAAAAGAGGGAGGGGCAGAACAAATAAATTCCTCCCGAGCCTAGGTTCCTGAGAGGGCCAGAAATACAAATTTTAGGTTTCAAAACATTTTGCGAGTATAATTGAAATGTTTAAAGATTTGTATCATTTTTTTTATACATTTCCAATTGGTAAAACAAAAAATTGAAATGTAGGGGTCAAAAATTATTCCACGTCCAAGGCCATTTTTGCTCTCTTTGGCCTCCTTATGAGCTCATATGACTTGAGAGAGCAAGAAATACTGCATAGGCTGAATTGAATCAATGATGTAGTTTTAGAGGGGTTTGGTGAGGTTTCTGCGTGTCTGAAAAAGCCTTCATTTAAAACTCATATCCCGTAATGCCGCATGGCTGCTTGCCGTTTTTCTTTTTTCTTCTTTCTTATAATATGAACTAGCTTTTTCAATTGCATTGACTACTATTACTCCACTCTCTGTTAATTTTACTGCATAGTTTCTTTATTTGTTTTCATTAAACACTTAAAATAATTGTTAAGACAACGAGAACGTTTTACAATCAATAAAGATCAGTTTATTGAAGTATACAGGTGTTCCCTTCTCTACATCGACCAACTTCTCAATTTTCAACGACAGTAACCATTACTCGATGCCAACCAGTATCCAAGCAGTCTGAGCTTGAAATGAATTTTATTGGTTCGTTAAGGCTCGTAATCAATTTTTATTATTTCTTTGGCATTTCGAAAAGATTCTCTCACAGTTTACCTGGGTGAATATGGTGTTAATACAAGAATAAAATTAGTACATTTAAGTGCAAGCCAATGCCTATCCTATGTTTATGTCTCATAGTATATACTCAATTATGCTTATCGGGTTGTATTATATGAAACTGAATTTGAATGATATCGAATTAGCCATTTTATGTAATATATTTTACTTAATTTTTGTTAAAAATCTACAACATTTTCAGAAGGGACGCAAAATGGATTCAAATATCCGGGTAATAGGAGCCCACGGAATGATCACAACTCAGCACCTCAGTCAGTATTTGCTGACTGCTCGCATACATAATGTAGTATTTGGGACAAACCTATATTAAAATAGCAGCTTTTTTAATTCGTAGAAAACCAAGCAAGAGTCAACAATTACGCTTTGATGACTTACCTAGATCAAAGAAAAAATACATACTTTCTTTATTACTTCTAAATTGATAAAAACAAAGTAACGCTGATAAAAATACGACAACGCATACATCAAAAGGGGGAAAAAGAGAACTTTCGAAAAATGCATCTTCTATTCGGTTTTTGTGCATCTTTTCTGTCGTAGAAAAAAAATCAAAAAATTATAAACGCGAAAAAGATAAAACAAAAAAAAGGAAATAAAAAAAAAGTGAAAAAAGAAGTTTTGTTTTTCTTTAAAAGGAAAATACGATAGAACCGACTTTTTTGCATTAAGGAAAACGTGTACATTAAGTTATTAATAATATGAGAAAAAAGAGATTATACAATAGAGTCGGTGAGATAGAAAAAGATTTCTATTTCTGCGAAAGAATAATCGCGGAACAGGGATCCTCCCTCAGCTTTCTTCTTTCCCTTTCCTCACTTTTGCTTCTTCAGTTTAATTCATCATGCGACTTGATTACAAAACTGTATAATCATTATATACGATATACACAATGACATCTGTCTACTTTACCAACGCAAACACAAAACTACTTTGAATTTTGACACTGCTTTCACTTCCCTCGTATTATACCCCCAGTCTAGGCTGATTCTGCTTTCATTATAATATTGTATTTTGTAAAATAATCAAAGTAAATGTCATATTTTCGTCAGAAATTCAACAACTACGTAACTGGAATGAAACGACGGAAATTATTTAACATGCAGTCTTTTCAATATCTACGAATGACTGTATATACGTAGATAATTGAATTACTTTATCGGCGCGATAGTTACTATGCGTAAGTCCTAAGTACTATAATAATGTACTTCATCGTGAAATGTACCTATTGGGAATAATTAGCTTAAGATAATCAGTATATATTTTAAAGAAATGGAATCAGTGTGACTTAAATGATGAAAACACGTTTCAAAACTTTTTTCCACAAATTTGAAATACTAAGTAATGGTCAGAACAAAGTGTACACGCTATACTGTGCGTTCAAGTAATTCGGGTACAACCAGCTCAAAAATCTCAGTTTATTGATAACATAATAAGAGTTAAACTACAATTTCTTTGCATTTGAAAAAACCAATCTTTGGTAAATAATTGGAAAACAGATTTTTTCACTGATTTTACCCGAATCACTTGGACGCACGGTATAGTTGTCTACGTGAAAAGATCCAATTCCCCACAGAAAATGCTCATCATTTCAAAACAACAGATATCATCTTCAACTGATGATTAGAAGTTTTTAAAGAATAACTGAGATCATGATTATTTCAGCAATACGTTGAATTTTTCAAATGTTTGTACACACTGGTCCATATCGATAATTATATTCAATAGGGAAATGGAGAACAACTGTTTACTACTGGATAAAACAAAAGATAATACAACTGGAAGATTTTAGCATTAGAACAGTTATACAATCCCAATAGTTTCTTCTTGATTCTAAACGTTATTTCTTCACTTGAAGTACATGTTATGTTAGTTCAGTCCCTGTACAGCATACGTCAATAAAGTTGAAGTGAAATAGTTTGTTACAATAGGAAATTAATTCACATAAATTATCTTAATGATCTGAATCAGATTAAACTTCATTCCCAAAATTAAGTGTAATTAGCGATATATAGATGTGTAATGAATCTTACTACCAAAGTGTAGTTCCAATAACCACTAATCTTCAGATTATTCATTTATTCGAACAACCGCATGATGACTGAATGCCGAATTGCCGCATCACATAATCCGTTTCACTACGCGATTTAAATTCAAATTTCAACAAAAACTATTTAAGAAAATTCCTGAGAATACAGAAGTACATTGGTACACTGACGTAAAATGTAAACACGACTAAAATTGAAATATGATAAGTTGATAACCCTCTTACATTTCTACTATAAGAAAACAATGAAGTTGAAACGTGCATTGTTTTTTAAGGTGATAAAATGTTAAAGCGGTTTTCGACTCGAACTAATGAAAAAAATTTGTCAGCTGTTTTGATTACCAATTCCGTTTTGAAGGATACAGTATAATTGATGAAAAGTTTTAAGATCAAATCAGTCAATCTTACCTATTTCAATCAAGGTTTAGACTACATGAAATTTAATATGCCAAGTAAATTCATTGATGCTGTATTGTAACTGATTATTCCTAGCCCAATCGGAAATTACATACAATTTAGAATAGGCAAATTAGGACTGTGTGGACTGTAATTGTTATCGAATATATATTTTTATGTTAAAAATATTCACCGCATTCCCTCAAACATTGTTAAAACATTTTTATCCTTTCTTCTTGGGCATTTTCTCCCAACATATTGGTCAAACCTTTTAAAACAAGTCTCTTCAAATTCTCTCATAAATTATGTAATTTTAAAGAAAAACTAATTCTGAGATGAAATGAAGTACATGAAATTTCTTTCAAAAAAGTGTCAACATTTTTGCCCAATTATAACAAAAATTTTCATTGAAACATCATGCACCTGGCCTGGACATATCGTGTTTATGGGTATGATATGTTTTAATGCGATCAATAATAACCATAAATATTTTCGCATATATATTATACAGTACGTCAAGATTTATTTTAAAAGTAGTTTTCCTTTGAAGAAATTTTATGGACCGTTATTCGCTTTCATTCCACCTGATTTCCTTGTTTTCGCTAATGAAAATATTCCAACGACCAAAAGGAATGCATTTTATTGTCTCGTTTTTCTACATCCCGAACGATAATCAGTTGACGAAAACTACAATGACAAGAAATAACCGTAACAATTTTGATATGCATAATAGAAATGCTTCTAAAACAATGAGCGCAGAATTTGCCTATTCGTTAAACGATGGAAACTAACAAACAGTTGAATGACTAAACTGGCAAATGATAAACCTTTTATATTGAAAACAATGCTCAGTACGACGTTGTTTTAATCATAACATAAACCTTGTAATATAGCAGATGGTCCACTTGTTCTGAATGGCTCCTCGTTTTATTTTCATTTAGATAATAGACCGTAACTTCAATTTCAAGATTTCATCCCTACGAAAAAGCATGGTGCACGCCTTTGCGTACCGCAATGCCACACGTCAGTGCAACAATTACATGATTCTGCGTTGAAATAGCTGTTAAATTAAAATTACTCGATAGTTAATGTAAATCGTGAAATGATCAAAGGTTACTATAATACTTTTCTTATTAAATTAAAGAAGAGATTTCGATATTATTTATTGATAATGTTCTCACTACAGTGATTTCTTTATGTAGGTATCTGCACCGAAGTAAATACCTATGAGTATCTATACGTTTCCTTAGTTTCTATCTAAATATGTTGAAAATATCAAATAGGTTTTGCAGTAGGTATATTCATTTAATTCGTATTTAGGATTCGATGATATTCAATAACCAAAATTAATCAAGTCATAGAGGCGTTTCCTAAAGCTTACACGCGGACGTCTTTTATTGTGCTGAACTACTGGGGTTTGTAATTTCGTATTTCGATTTCCAATTGTTTCGCATCATTCTGTATTGCAAATTTTCTTTTATAATCTTCATAATACGAAAACACATATTTATTGTTCACCCTAAATATGTAATAGAATAGGGACTTTTGAAAGAAAAAAAAAACCGTAGTCGCGCTACCATGCTTGATTCTCCTGCAAATATGATTCATTTCTAAAAAATACGAAAGAATAAAAAGAAGAATAATATAAATCAAATTAAATTCATTTCACAAGATAAACACTGATAGCTTAATATAACTTATCTTAATTTTTTCAATGACGACTTCCAGGACATTATATACCTACTTACTTATTATTACCATCATAAATTCAAATCAAAGCAAACTATAAAGTAAAGAAAGAAACCGAAAAAAGAAAAACAAATTAAAAGAAACCAAAAAAAAGCGCAATCCCAACATTAGTTACTGTCCAGTATCGAAGAAAACTAAGTACAAAATCTATTTAAAGTAAACGATACCACCATCCAACCGTAATAATAATACTGAAGAGCATAATGGTCGGATGGTTCAGACTATATATCTAGGTATATACAAATGCGTAGGCATTTAGGTAAGTATAGCGGAAAAATGTTTACTATTGACAAGAGAAATCGGTAATTATATAATAATAATTAATTACAATTCAATGATGAATTAGAGAACTTGTTACGAAAATTATAAAATGTGAAGAAAACCCAACCCCTAACCTACTCAATAAACTCTTCTTATTGAATAATAAACTTTTCTATAGCGCAATTATACCTACTTATACATATACCTACACACGTCCCTTGTTTCTTTTAGCGAATACTAAATAGGTATAAAATATCGCACAGGTACTTGCAATTTTAGCAACAGAAAAGTACAGAGGCATCGACCCAAAGAATTCTTTAAAGGCGTATTTAAATTAAATATCAAACTCAAAAGGAATCAAATCGATTTAAAGTACAAGCGAAGGAAAGGATGAGAAAGAAACCTGGCACCATTTTACAATGATAATGAATGAGGTAATTATCAATAGTGGACCTCTATTTATCTCGTTTGCTTTGGTTTCTATTCAAAGTATAGAGCCGCTTTTCCGGTGAATGGATTTTCATTTAATTTGCTTTTCATGAAATTAGCTGCCGACTTTGTAAAAATACTGTTTCCTTTTGAGATTTTCGACGCTTTTCCAATGTTTTACTCGAGATACTTTTATGATATTTTCATTTACTTTATAATACCATTCATTACCTTAAACTATAAAACTTTTTAAAACGTCAAACTTGTTTTTCGATAAGATGTGGTTATTGTGGTGCAAAGATAGCTTCCCCATAAAAATGTGAAAATGGTTTAGTTTCGCTATTTTTTCTTCTTATAAATCGCAAATATCGACAAAAAGTTGTTTAAACAGGTAAACCTATTTTTAAATGTGTTCTCAGCATAAACATAAGTAATCCAACCAAATTTAGCATAAAAGCAAAATTCAAAGGTGAATTATGAAAACAAATTTGGGATGCAATTTATACGTCTACAGCAAAACTGAAAAATTATTGAAAGTTTTTTTCACATAGAAGTAAGTGCCTAAACAGTAATGCGGAGTTGCGAAATCTCCAAAAGAATGTTCTTACTATAATAGGTAAACATGATACAATCACTTTTCATAAAAACATACCTACTTAAGTAGTACACAAAATGCAAACATGAAATTTGAATTAAGTAAATTGTGAAACATATATACCTAGACACAATTTAAGTCATTCTTTCGCAATTCGATATTTCTGACAGTGAATGTTTCAACGATATATTAGCACAAATAATAAATCGTTAGGTAAGTAATTTATTGAAAAGTGAAAATGCAAAAAAAGAGCACAAGTTTTCTTCTTCTTCTCATTCGTAATTAATTACCATAGCCTAACGCAGCTACTATAAAACTAGTTTTAATGAATTTAGAACCAACAGGTGGAGAAGTTAGTACCTACCTACATGAACCTCACACGGGCGCACAACCATGGTAAGCTCATTATTTCCTAGAGGGAGTAAACAAAATTCCCGAGGGGATCTAAATTTTAAAAATATATTGCCAGATAGACCTTTCGGATGAAGGTGAATTGATTTTATATTTCTTTACAAATGAACCTTAATCGAAAAAGAAACTGATTTTTACTTTTGAAAAAAATACAAAATATTTTAAAGAAAAAAATTGTTGTAAATTTTGTATTTTATAAATTCTAAAAACTTCATCTTAAATTAATAAATTTCATGAAAGTGATAATTTCAGTCTCCAACATTAAAATAAGGTAAATTTTTTAAAAATTCAAAAAATTAATGCGTGTAAAATTTGAAATTGTTTAGCTCCCTAAAGGTTATATGGTTGGCAAGAAATTGGAAAATTTTTATCCGCGAACTTTTTCAGAATTTTGAGAGGTTTGAAGCTTTATTTTTTATTTTTTGAAAAAACAGTAAACTTAGAATATTCTCAAAAACCAATGATAATAGATGAGTAATTTAAATCCTAAATTTTGAAAAAGATCCATCATTATAGGGATAACGCCACCTTACTACCTAATTCTCATATTCGCAGGAGTTTAAAAAAAAAATGTTCTTAATTCTTGTTATTCCTGTCAAATTCTTATAAAATTCTTCTTTCTTTTAATCATTGCCTTAGTGATTAGAAAAAAAGTCAAGATTTCAATTCGGGCCGGTTGAAAATCTCAGAACATCCAACCTGGTCAGACCAACGCTAATCGTAGGCTTATATATGCGACAAAAAAGGAAAGATAGAAATCTTGTATTTGAGCAACATCCAAGAAACGAGAAATAAAGAATAAAAATTTTGTAATTTCATTCTTTGTTAATTTTGAATTTTATTAAATTTATTAGATGTGTTTTTAACTTTAAAAAAACATCTATTATTTCAGATAAAAAGCGATGATCACGAATAAATTTATTTTAAATAACTTGAAAACAAATTAGCTCAGCTTAGTATTCTTTCAGAAAGTACAAGCTTTTTCAAAATAGAGGGGGCTCCAATGAATATAAATTTAAGCCATCAACCTGCTGATAACTTATTAAATTCTTTAATTTATTCATTACTCAAAAAATGTGTAAACTCCATAACACTGCTTTTAGAATTGTCACGAATAAAATTTCAGATATATGCGCTTCTCCGAAAATAAATTTTACTCCTAAACGCTGTTTCACCGTCAGGGAACAAATGTATTTAATTGGATTACCTTTTACTATTGGACGATACTTAACCAATCGCAGTGAAGAACGGTAGTCGAGCAGTTTCAACCCCCTTTTATATCGCTTTAATGCAAGAGGGTTGATGATTTTATTTCCGTTTACACAATGGCAGGACCAAGTCCGTTTTTATCACCTCTTCCAACAGATTTAATCTCCGAATATATGTTCGGTCGTCGAAGACAGGTAATTTTTTTTAGTTCAACAAGTTGCTTGCATTAAAAATAATTCACTGGCTTAAAAATTGCAATGTATTATATTTTGCAGAAAATATTTTATAGTTTCAAACCTAATCTTATTCATTATGAGAAAAAAAAAGTTTTTGGAATATACCCACTGAAAAATTATCGAGCTTAAATAGATGAAACATAAGTTGATTAATGGGTACCTATTTATAACATGACAGCATAAGCAGGTAGTGCAATAGAAGTTGTGAAGTTTTTCATTTCAAACGTTGAACTGAAAGAAGGTATATAGGTCCTGACAATTATTTCTCTTCTTTAATTTGTATTTCATGTTTAAATATATGATATATATTTTAACTTCGAATCGTATCGGTATCGCCATTGTATTTCTTACAAAGATTCAAAACTAGCGCAGCATTTCTTAAAATTTTATACCCAAGTTTCGGATATATTTTGATCGTTAATGTAGAAATTTAGGTAACATATTTCGCCTATACGTGGTGTTAAAAAAAATGAATAATATCCCTTCACTCTTCATTTTCATTAATCGCTTTTTCTTGCTTCGTATTTTAAAACAGCGACGAAATAGAACCACATTTACTCCACAACAACTGCAAGAATTAGAATCATTATTTCAAAAAACACATTATCCAGACGTATTTCTTCGAGAAGAGGTTGCTTTGAGAATAAACTTATCTGAAGCTCGAGTTCAAGTAAGTCAATCCTGATGAAGCACTATCGAAGTTTCTCCTGAATAAATTTGTTCAAATTTTAAATAACAAAATTTCAAGGTTTGGTTTCAAAATCGCAGAGCCAAATGGAGAAAGCATACGCGTTTACAACTTCTTCAAGACGCTTGGAGAATACGTTGCCTAGGTTTAGGCAGTTCTCCAATGCTATTGAGTAAGTACAGCTCGTTTTTTAAATTGAATCGAAAATTAATTGTTTTGTGGTTCTTTAATCGTTCCTATTTGAATGTTTTTTCAATAGGTAGCAATAGCAGTCATCTAAGCCGAACTCCAATTCACACTTCAGACATGACTGACCCTTCCAATATTAAAATTCCGTCGAGTATGAGTTCAGATGCAATTACTAGAGATGGATATCAGCGGTTTATGCCTTGGTAAGTTATTATGAAATGTTATCCATGAACCTACGTAATTTTTTTTTCGGGGGAGGAAGGAGGTTTGTTTATGATGCTCGCAGTGAGGAAATAATTTTACTTTTTAGTTTTCAATCGGATGACAAAAGATCGAACGCTTCAATGATGCTCCCTCAATCTCACTCGCTAATGTGGCCATGTGCATCTTTACCTTCAGATTCTAACAACCAATCAGTACAAGGTGAATAATTTTTTTATTTACATAATATGCATTTACCTACTATATTCAGCGTGCTTGGTGTGTATACATATTTGGAAAAATATTGATTACTCAATACTATTTTATTTTGTTAAAGTAGGTAGTATATCAAAAAAATTTTCAAGTTGATATTTAATTTTTTAGTAAATCTATATTATATCATAATCGTTTGGAGAAAAAATTCCCAAAAAAATATTTTTTCTCATAAATATGTAAAGACTAGCTCCACTAACGAAATACTAAAAGGCTCTATTCCTAGATAATGATCTTGGCTCACTGGAGAGTTGGAACCTCCTGAAAAAACAGTCTTTTCGCTATATTTCCTGAGGGCTTGGTCGCAGGGCAGAAATAGTTCAGTGTAATTTTGTCCGATGGTAAATTTCTTATTACTTTCAATTGAAATTTTTTTGCTGCAACCCATGGGTGTGGAAATGGGGGTGTTTGAAATTTGATATTTTAGGGACTCCATTACAATTGATTAAATCATGTTATGCGATATTACATAGTCGAATGAAAAATGCATTTCGGACGACTTGTTATTTCATATTGAACCAATCATGGCTTGTATGAAAATATTCATGCTTGAGTGGATACATATTTGAGTGTGAAGGGAGGAAGCTGCTGATACCTCTATAAGGTCATGAGAGCAAAAAAATTCACATTAAAGTTGTAGGAAATTTAGTGTAGAATAAAATTTTACTGAACTATTTTTGATCTACGATCAAACCTTGAGGAGGTACAACGAAAAAATAATTTTTTGACGAGATACATGAACCATAACCATACTTTGGGGAATATCAAAGGCTCTTCAAATGGCTAAAATTTAATGAGTAAGGCTCATATGATTCTTTAGGCAAAAAGTACTACATATCCTAAATTCATATTTTTAGATGATTTTGGGGGAGATAGGTAGAAGCCTTCGCAGGTTGGTGTTCATTCTTTGAGCAGTGCGCGGATGTAAAGAGGTATAAACAACATCACTAACAATCCCATACAAGCCACCATTACTAACTCACTTGCAGTAATGCTGCATGGCTGCTTACGATTTTTTTCAAAGAACACTTGAAAAATTTAAAACTTATGGAAATGTTAACTTGTAACTTTCATGAAACTTGAAACGTTGTTATGAATATGCAACATGGTAAATTATTAAAATACATATTTTTTCATTAGTACCTGCAATTTCTAGGAATGCCTTTAGTCGTGAAACCACAACATATTACCGCACGCTCATCACCAATTTCCGAAGAAAAATATCCAGAGCATGCTTCAGACTTGAGTACAAATGTTTCTGCGGAAAGAATCAGTCCAATTTGTAATGTAGTGTCATCTAACAGTAGCGATGTGTCGGAATAATTATTGTACAAACACTTTTTATTTTAAAAGAAATTATAATTATGACAATTTTAAAATGTGTATTAATTTAGTATAGGTACCTATATATAGATGATATGTGTAGAAGCTGGTACGTATATTGTGTAAAGTTATTACCTATTTGTTTGCTTCAGATGAAAAATAATATCATGTACTTTAATAATTTATTTATACCTACCTAAATTTGTCTACCTTGTTATTTAATAATTTTTTTTAATAAATAAAAAATTTTATCGTAAACATGATATCAAAGAGATTAAAATAAAATTTTACGATTAGATAAAGTTTGTTTAGGTAGCATTACTTCCGAAATTTTTATTATTATTTTTTTAATTCTTTTCAAATATATCTCGATATGATTAGATTTTTTTTATTATTAATGTTGGTAAGCCTAGTGCTAGTACAGTTCAGATATCTATAAATAAGCATTCTTAAGCTTACGAATTCATTGTTTTCTTACGCATTGATAAACCCGAATTTTTGTTATATTTCTCCCTTTTAGTATGATGGAAGATAAATTTCGCATTCTCTTAGCAAAAACTACTCATTTATCTCTCATTAATATGACTATATATTTAGTTATCAATACATTCATGGTGTCGAAGGAGTAAAGATAACAAACTTATTAAACGAAGCAATATGCTGTAATTTAAATGTCAGTCAACTACTCCACACAGATAACAGTTCCGCATTGAACTGGTGTTTGCCATGTGTGAAACAATGAATTTAAAATTATTTTACACAAGCTTAGAAAGATCAGGACGAATGATCCGTTAAATTGACAAAATACTGGACTTGAAATGGGCTCATTTTTTTTCAAAACGCATTGTTTATGTACTGTTATTATTGTTACTATATTGAATTGTTTTTTATTTTTTTCATTTTTCCCTGGACGAGATGGAAACCAAAACAAAAAAGTAAGTTTATTCATTACATAAAATTTTTCAAATTGTTGCATTGTTTCATACACTTAGGTATTTATATTAAAATGAAAACAGATTTTATTTAATATAATATTATACTGAACTTTTATTAACGAATTAATTTTTTAATAGTTGATAAAAACACACACCCACACTCGTCACTAAATCGACCTTGAGGTTAGCCTGTTTATGAAGTTTTTCTGAGAGTCACCAAGAATAAGATTTAAATATTGCCTATTTATGAATACACATATAAAAACATGTAAAGTACAGTTAACATCCAATCGTAATAACAAAAAAGCGAGACGATTAACAGTTTCATAACGCATATCAAAAGCATAAAAAATTTTGAAGCGAATAAAGCATTATTATTTTAGTAAACAAAGCAAAAATTATGGCATAGATACCTAAGGTAGACTTTCTTTAATATTCGAATGATTTTATTTATTCATACTAAACGATTTACCTAGTTCAAATTTACTGCATGTATTATCTAAAATGTAAATTGAAATTTCCTGGTCCAATTACTGCAATAAAGTGTAG
Source organism: Phenacoccus solenopsis (assembly GCA_009761765.1). Lineage (NCBI taxonomy): Eukaryota > Metazoa > Arthropoda > Insecta > Hemiptera > Pseudococcidae > Phenacoccus > Phenacoccus solenopsis. The sequence continues at coordinate 30,812,790 of CM019752.1, forward strand.
AGTGTTTATCGCACCGTAACAAAACGTGTATGCGGGTTATTTCGCGAAACCACTATAAGGTTTTTTTTTACCTATTTATTGTTTTGAGTGTTATCGACGATATTTCACGTCTTCAGTTTCAATTTGAAAGAGGAAATAAAAGGCAAAATGGATAAAAACAAATGGTAAAAACACAAACGAAGAAGTGTTTATTTATTAAAAATCAGCAATTAAAATCAAGATTAATAAAATAAATAAAGGAACAAAAATGTGTCTGTGAAATTTGAGAACTATAAATATTTGTTAATATGAACAGACGCAAATCAGCATTTTTTTAGAGTAGAGAGTTTCCCTATATTAACACAGTAATGCGGAATTACAGGTAATAATTGAATGTAATTAACTCACTAGAACCTGCATAATGCAGTACACGTCACATGTCATTAGACAAATGAACGAAAACGAATTAAAAATTATTAAAAATGAAGATTACTTAAACACATGAAATTACTACGAAATTAAGTATTATTCAATCATTTTAATAATTACTAATTCTTTTTTAAACACGAGGAATGCCTTGATTTATAGCAAATTAAAAATTTTCCACTCCATAAAAGCAATATCATAGCTATAGCAAAATAAATATTTTACTTGTCGGGTCATTTGCAGAAGCGATATCACACGTGTAGATAAGATCAACAAAAATCTGATTTAAAAATTCGCAAATAATGCAAATGCGTTTCATTTGGTTTTCATTCGCTGAATATTCTCACTCATGAGTGGTTGTAACGGTTACCTACCTACCGTTTATCTTCGACGTGCACTAAGTCATTAGGTAGCTTCATTTTTTAATCGTTATTTACGCTAAGTTGTGTTTTGTGTTTAGATTAACAAGAATATGGCCGGTGTAACGAGTTCGTTGTTGTTATTTTCCCTATTTTCTAACGCAGAGAGGTGAGTGATATCTTAATTTAAGTTTTGAATAGACTATTTATTATACTTACATATGTACTTCATCTTAGCTGTACATCAATTTAATATGATTACTTATTTAATTTATTCAAATTCGGATTCTTGCAACTTAATATCTGGGTTTTTATTTTATCGCAATAAATGTCCAATTCATCTACCCAAGTGTCTACTCTAATATTTGTTAAAATGTTTATGTATACATTTCTAATTTCTTATCATTGATTAAGTAAAAGATATTTACGAAATTCAAGTCAAAAATTAAATCATTATTTTTATTTCATTTTTTCAATGCCTACGTGAACTTCGCGAGAATTGTAATAGGCTCAGTTATGATTTTTATTCACAATCACAAGATACGTTCTATTTTTTATCTAAATATTAATTAATAACAAATGACATATGGAACGAAGTAATTTAAAAGATATATCAATACTTAAATGTAAATTTCTTACAACTATATGTACTTCCATGAAAAAAAAATATATTAGATAAATACTCTAACTAATGATCTAATTAAATTAATTTTTAAAATTAAAATAGATTTATTATTTTTTAATAAATTTATTTTATTTAGTTTTATGATTTTAATTTTAAGATTATCATTATCTATGCGGATATTCATTCCGAAATAATATTTGTACACGCAGTGCGCACAAGAATCACCCTTTTACAGTTGTTTCAAAAATGAGAGGAGTGAATGAGAAATATCTCGCAAATAACTTCAAAAAGGTCTCATAGAAAAGGTCTCATAGAAATTTTAGTTCTTGAGCTCGATTTCAACTTTTACTAAAATAATCAAAAGTTGAAAGATTTTTAATTATCAGAAAAAAAATGATGCCAGATTTTCGAGCAATTTTTTTGCAACACAAAGCTGTACTTTGTCATGCAAATGCTTAAAAATGTTACTTGCCATTTCATTTAAAATTCAGGCGGTCAAAGCCTTCTTTCAATTTTCTATAAAAACATCGTACTTATACGTTTTACTGAAAACGATTATACGTAAATAAATAATTCAAAAACTGAATACGCATGATGTGTTTAATTTTAGCTTTTTTCAAGGAATATACTATGCTTAATTTTTACTTTTCAGGAGTTCTAAACGTATCACTCATTTAGTGACGAAATTAAGCATAAAACACTTCATTACTTATGTCATTTAATAGTGAATAAGGTATATTTTTCTAGACCCTTGAAAGATGGAATTCGAATGCAAACTTCCTCTCGAATCCTAAAGGACTAAAATCAGCCCTCATATCTTATGTATATTCGTAAATGGTTCCATATGCGAGGATAACTCTCGTAACTTCTTATTTTTAGTCTCGTCAGCACTTTTTAAATTTTATTAAAATCAAAATTTTAAAGAATACGGAAGATGTTTTAGGAAGGTAGTTAAAATGCTAATATACCTCCCCCCACCCCCACCCCGTTGGTGACTAGATACGCAAAATAATAGGTAAAACGTTTAGGCACGATGAAATCATCGATTTATTTACCGAAGTAAATAGATGAGAAAATTATGACTTCATTGGATTGTTGATTTGTGTTGCTATACTAACATAGGTTTTTTCTCATGATATATTATATTTGCATTCATTTTAATAAAGCAATTCTTTTTCATTTTTGCAATGGTTCATCAAACACATTAAAAAATTCAAAATGTCTATACAAAATTTGCTAAATACAACCAACAATAAAAATGTCTTCCATAAACAGTAAATTCTTAAATAATAACACAATAATAATAATACCTAATAAGGTGACACTAAGCATCTTAAAATCTTAAGGCTTTTGTAAGACATCCACGAGAAAATGCGAAAAATTTTTAATAGTAAATTTTTTGACAATGATAAATGTCTGGTATTTCAGAGTCAAATTTTAAATTAGGCCAATGGGGTAGGGATGAAATTTAATTTTGAATTTTCAAGTAATATACATCAACTATACGGGTTTTCCATGCTAGTGTTTTCGATATGTTTATAAGTTGAATTTCAGATTTGTCATCTTTTTTCAGAATGTAGAGCTCAAAATTTGAATTTCGAATTTTCAAGGAATAATACGTAATATGTATACCGTGGGTTCGATTGAACCAATTAACTGAACCCCATATACAGGCAACAAGAACTAACTACATATAAAAGTTGGTAACACTGATTTCTATTTTCACAACCAATCACAATACATTTATAGCCAGTGATGTAATATGAAAGTATTTCGAAGTATCATAAAAAAGAATTTGCTACTTAGCCTGTATGGGGTTCAATCGGGACGCACGGTATACATCAACTCATGACAGCAGCATAGAGAAAATCAGAAAAATTCACTCAATTTATTAAATTTTAGTTTATAATGTTTCAAACAAATTTATATTTTTCTCGAAGGGCCTAAACCCCCCCCCCACTTCCCCCCATTAGTCGGGCTTACCACTAAACTGATTCTTCGAGTCACTTGATCAAAACACTTTCAATGCTAAGGTATAAAATCTTAAATTGTATTTAAATTGCGTGTCAAGCCATATGGTTTGACAACAAAACTTCTAGAAAATTAGTGTCAAGCCATAAGGCTTGACACCTTTATCATAATTTTGGTAATTTTAATTTCGATAGCGCTCTATATGAACTTGAAAAGTAACTCCTAATACTGTTATAGAAAAATTCATAACGTAACATTGGAACTTGACTACCTGTCAGGTCACAGATTGATAAATTCCATTTTTATTGGAGAGCGTCAAGCCTACAGCTTGACACCTTAATGTTGAGGTTAAACTCAATTTTTTGAGCAAATCGTTATAATTTATCATTTCACAGGATTTTAGAAAGTCAATTATACAGTGATGCTGAAAAAAAATTCAGCACCGAGTAATGTTTTCTGAATATTAGGTATTCAAATTAATTCTTTAACTACTGTCAAGCCATATGGCTTAACATAGCACTGAAAGTCTTAAGTTGTTGGTTGGGGAGAGTTTAAATTTTAAAATTTATGTTTCAGTTTTTATACTAAAAAATGTATAACGTTTACGCGCCAAAAATTGAAATTAATTCTTAAATTTCATTTTTAAAATTGAATTCCAAAGGAAGTTTGAGAAGCTGAAAGCTGTGAAAGCTAAAATTTACCTATGGAAAGCCTATTTGAGTTTATTCATCACTATAATCTTCACTTATTGCTTCTACTTTTCCAGAAAATTAAAAAATTTTCTTACTTCATTATATGCACCGACGATACCAAATTCTATCATAATAAAATTACTAATAATTTCAGCCTGACTTGGTCATGGAAATGCATCGATAACAAATGTGTAAAAACCGAATGCAGTAATTCTAACAAGATTTGTCAACCCATAGAAATTTGTAAATTAGCATGCGGAACATACGGTTCAATATGGCCTTACCCGACAGTGGAAGCTAAACTAAGGTAAATAATACATTATTCATGTAAATAAATTTCATGAAACTGTTTATCTTATAATTAATGACCAACATAATTATATGTTTTTATGCATAGTCAATATGTTATTCCCATACATCCCGAGGGAATAAGTTTTGATCTCAAGAACTCCATAAAAAATAACGAAGTAATTGTCGAAGGCGAGTTACTGAATAGAATGAGTCAACTATTTGTCGAAGATTTAATAACAATTTGTTCTCCGGAGTGTATCAGAGTACAAGATACCAAAGTGCTGGTTAGAATTAGAACCAATTCAGCGGATTCGGATATCACTTGGGAAACTGACGAATCTTACTATCTCAATGTAAATACTACTGGTAAGATATCTCAAAAATGGTCTTTTGTGCGAGTGTTTTTTCGTTACAGGTGTAATAATAGATTTTCAGTTATAAGTACGCATTTTTAATATAAAAATAATTTTACTTTCATAGGTAACCTTGTTACTGTGAATGTAAAAGCGGCCACGGTGTTTGGAGCGAGACATGCTTTACAAACTTTATTTCAGCTGACAACTGCCATCGAAAAGAATAATACTCGCCATTTATTAATGGTGGAAAAGGCTTTAATTCTCGATAAACCGGTATATCCGCACAGAGGACTCTTAATCGATACTAGTAGAAATTATTTAAAAGTTGACACAATTAAAAGAACATTGGATGGGATGGGACATTCCAAGATGAACGTGTTGCATTGGCATGCTACAGATTCACATAGTTTCCCATTAAAACTTCCACGAATTCCAGAAATGGCAAAGTATGTGAAGTATACCCACGTAATACGTATATCTATTTCCGTCTCACATGATCCGATGATTATGACAAAATTACTGACGAGTTCGCACAAAAAGAACTCGTGCCTAGTGACAAGAATTTTTCTAATAATAAGCACCATCTATTTAATTTTATATTTATTTATTTATTTCAGATATGGTGCTTATTCAGCACAAGAGACATATAGTTCAAATGATATATCAGATATTCTTGATTATGCTAAGCTACGAGGAGTACGAGTAATCATGGAAATTGATTCTCCAGCTCATGCAGGAAACGGTTGGCAATGGGGTGAGAAAGCTGGTTTCGGCCAATTGGCCGTCTGTATAAATCAACAACCATGGAGACTGTATTGCGTACAGCCACCATGCGGTCAATTGAACCCTGTTAATCCTAATACGTATAAAATTTTGGGACAAATATATAAAGATTTAACACAGATTTTCCCAAAAGGAGAAGTATTCCATATGGGAGGAGATGAGGTATGAATAGCGATATTATACGTATATTTTTTCAATACCTATCAAAATTACCCAACTGGTGATATAGAACTATAGCAAAATATGTAATAGAAATATTGTGCGCGAAGCTAACTTTTCAGTGTTGGAATTCGACCGATGAAATAGTGAATGAAATGAAAAAAAGTGGTATGGAAACAGATACAGCCGGCTTCATGCAACTTTGGGCTACTTTTCATAAGAAGTCATTATCAGTCCTGGATAGTATCGTTGGAGATTCAAAAACTCCAGTGATTTTATGGTCTAGTCAATTAACTAGTCCAGAAAATATTGTTAATTTTCTAAGTAATGAAAGGTAAGAACATATAAAATTAGAATATTTTTCGCATGAATAATACAAAGGGGTAAACGAAGAAAAGTTATATAAATTTTTGAGGTTTCGCAGGATAAAAAGAAGTGTTTTTAGTCTACAAAAATGTACCCAAATTTTAAAGAATATTATTAAAACGTTTCTGACGAGTTTTTTTTTTTTGAAATTTATCGTTATCAGGAAAAATAAGATTTCTTGTATTGAACAAACAAAGTGAAATATTTCACTTTACAAAATTTTATTATTTGCTTTTCGAACTTAATTATTCCACCGAAAAAAAAATCGAAAAAAAAATGCAATTCTTATATTTGGTAGGCAGTAGGTAAGTTTTGAAAACAAAATTCACAAAGGTAGGTATTTAGAAACATTTTATATTTTTTCTTTAAATTTTACGAGGTTTTTTGGAATCACTGAACACAACTTTTCACCATGTAACATTTCAAAAATACGAAAAGAATATTTTTTCATTCTTTTTCATTCCACTCTTTCAAATATACAATTGTATAATAACTCACTTTACATTTTATATCATAAATATACTGTCAGTTGGTATTTCAACACATGATTTAGTGAGCATAATATCAAAAAATCAAAGCGATGTAGATATCGTATCAACAAGGGTCCAAAATCGATTCAATAACAATATGATATTACAAATAGGACATTTGAAACAGTAGATATCCATACGACATTGATATTAATATAAATAAATAATATAAATTGTCAAGCGGGAAAGTATGCGTAGCTAAATGTATGATGATTATAGTATATACCAGATACCTACTTAATCATAATGCAATATTACAGCCATCTGTTGATCTAATTTTCAAACGCAATTTCACAGATTTATCATACAAACGTGGCTTGATTCCTTAGATCCCACACCAACCATGTTACTAGATTTAAATTACAAATTAATTATTTCGACAAAAGATGCATGGTACTTAGATCATGGATTCTGGGGAAATACCATTTACCATCGTTGGAATGTAGTTTATGATAATCAAATACCAGAACGTTCAAAAGGGGTTCTCGGTGGAGAAGTGTGCATGTGGGGCGAATATGTAGATGATTCTGCAATAGATTCCAGAATTTGGCCTAGAGCTGCGGCAGCCGCTGAACGTTTATGGTCGAATCCGTATAATTCTAGTATAAAGGCTCAGATCAGATTTTTAGAACAAAGAAAAAGATTAGTGAATATGGGAATTCACGCTGCAGCTATTACGCCTGAATGGTGTTACCAAAATGATAACGAATGTTGACGTCATTGTTAATAATTTATCTGTAACTTTGTAAATAGGTTATTGGTAGATTTAGTATTTTACTTTCAAGTTCCTTTAAACTTTGTAATAGTTTTTTTTATTTCGAGATGATTGTAATCATAATAAAATATTATTAAATGGAATGTCTGAATTGAGTTGTATTAGAATGATTGTAGAATTTTATCATGTGTCAACAATATAATAATAGTGAACTTTTAAGTGTATATTTTTATTTTTAATGATGTGAAATATTTTGCCAGTTCAAACAGATGGAATATAAAACTTAAATTTAATATTTTTGTTTACGATAGAAATTTTCCAAAGCTTTTCTTAATACTTCAACAGTAAACTTTGCATCTTCCATTGTTATGCACATGGGTGGCGCGAATCGGAAAACCTGTTTTAGAAAACATATTTTCTCAGTTTTTATTCATTATATACCTACAATGACAGAAGCGATAATTAAATACTATGAAGTATCAATAAGTGTGCTAATTATACGCACGTTTCCGTGTAGTCCTCCTCGTCCTATAAGTACTCCCATATTTTTACAATCTTCCCATATTTCCGTGAAATCGGTAGCTCCAAGAGGATCAATAGTTGTTTTATTTTTCACCAGTTCTAGCCCCACCATCAATCCTTTTCCCCTGATATCACCAACGCATTCAAATTCATCCCTTAATTTCGCTAATTCTTTTATAAAATAGGAGCCAACTTTTTTGCTGTTGTATTGCAGTTCATCTTCTTTTATTACCTTCGATAAAATTACATTCAGTTTTAGTAGGTATATAAGTATAAAGGTTTTGATATAAAACCATAATTGAGTATCGTAATAAAAAAAAACTCACCTGTAAAACTTTCAAACCAATACTGCAAGCTAGTGGATTTCCACCGAACGTATTAAAATGAGAGGAATGTTTTAACACATTAGCAATTTCGGCAGTTGTAACAACAGCTGCAAGTGGAAACCCATTTCCTATACCTTTAGCCATTGTTACAATATCGGGCTTAACACCGTGCATTTGAAACCCCCAAAAATGATCGCCAGTTCTACCGAATCCAGTTTGAACCTAGGCACAGCAATAGAAATTAATGGGTTATTTTTTAAACTATAAGACAAGAAGAAGATGAGGAATGAGAAAATCCATACCTCATCGGCGATGCAAATTCCTCCGTTGGTATGCACCAAGTCGTAAGCTTTCTGTAGAAAACCTTTAGGAAAATGAACAATTCCACCAACTCCCTGTAGAGTTTAAAAATCGTATTTTAGAACTGTTATTTCATGATTGTTACATATAGAAGATGGCTTGTAATAACCTGAATTGATTCTGCAATTAATCCGGCAACATGACCACAAGGTATAGAGTACTTGAAAACTTCTTCTAATTGTTTATAGTAATTGTCAGTAGCTTTACAATGGTGTGTAGAACAATCACAGTCTCTAGTAGTTTGTACAATAGAATCCCGACAGTGTTTACCTCCCCATAAACCCCGGTAGACGTCTGGATTCATAGCCTTTGGAGGAACAACAATTGTTAAATAGAATAGTTTTATGTATTATAGGCCTGACAATAAAGTATATTGAAAATAATTCGACATAATAATTAAGTAAAAAGTGAAAATTGTAAAAAAAGAAAGGATAGAAATATTGTAATGATTAATGTCATCATGATCATATACGTTTCAATAATAGTTCAGACCTAGATATTATAAAATACGTAACTACATATTTTCACTTTTTCCTATTTTTTTTTTTTAGAAAGTTTTTTATGGAACAACGTACATGATGAACACCAAAGGAAATAGGAACATTATAACGCCATGTTGATAAAGCTGTTGTGCCCATCATGTAGGGACTCATACCATGGTAGCAATTTCGGAAAGATATGATTTCAAAATTTCCGGTATAAAGACGAGCGAGAAATAAAGCCAAGTCATTTGCTTCAGATCCACTATTTACAATATAAACAACCTATTGACAAAGGAAAAAAAAACAATAAAGTTTACAAATTAATCCAGAAATGTAATACGAAACGACTAATTAATTTCTTTTCAAATTTAAAATTAAATTATTTTTCAAATAAACTAGTACCTCCTCGCCTCTTCGGGGCTCGCAATAAAAATTAAATAAAAAAAAATATATTTTATCAGGCAAGTACTGTTACATTCAAAACTGCACAACCCAATTTATTCTTACTTGTTACCCCGACCAAGAGTTCTTCTTTTCAGGATGGGCTCGCGCCTTTATACCTTTGTATACCTGCCATTTTAAACAATTTTACAACTTTACCCTTGCTCTTGCCTATGTACAAAGCTTTTTTTGAAATATATTACTTTTTTTACCTTCGTATACCTGCTATCCTTTATACCTTTTACACCTGTTACTCAAAACCAATTTATGACTTTATCCTTGTACATGTACAAGGCTTTTATTAAAATTTACAACCTTTTTCTCCTTCGTATACCTGCTATCCTTTATACACCTTTTATACCTGCTATTCAAAACAAGAATGCGCGCGCATCTCAAACCCGATTTCATTTTGATTTTTTATATATTTTTTACCCATTTTGCAATATATTTGCCAAAACTTTTTCATTATTTTTGTCATTAAAAAAAGAATGCATTTTCAGGAGTTTATTATTTTTTTACTTTTATTTTTTAAATTTCAAAACATTTCTAATTCTTGGATTATTTATTTCATTGTCAAGTTTTTTGATTTATTGAACATTTTTTATTTTTCTCCTTTTTTTTTTTTTTTACTACGGAACCTTCATTTATTTTTCGGTGTCTATCAAGAATTTTTCTGAGAGAATAAATTTACAATCTCTAGACTCGTGCATCATTTATGATAGCGCAACTTTCTTCGTTTGCCCCTTCTTTTCCGACGACCCTGGGTAGATACACATTTCAAAAATATAATCAGCCAGTAAAAGCACATTACTTCTCAGAAGGTTGTAGATATATTCGTTCCTTGAATATAAGAACGTTAGAACTCAAATTTTTTGATGATTTTAACTTGCGCTTAAGCAGAGAAAGATATTCTAATTTCCGTAAAATTGGTATTCAATTTAAAAGCTTCGAAATAGCTCTACTGAAAAATATATATTTTTGAGTTGTGAGTTCTTGTATTTCACGAGCTCTAATACATGTAAGTATAAATGTTATCTATTTGCGCATCATTTTTTTTTTTTCGGAATAATTATTTCAATATTTTCACTATCATGATCATTATCTAAACGAATAATATTTTATCATTTAAAAAATGATAATTATAACTGTATTTGTTTTATTTTATTTGATTTCTAATTAAAGATTTATCTAAAAATTTTATTATATCAAGAAATTTGAACTTATGTAACATTGTATACACTGGTATATACCTAACAGCGAATAATTTCATTACATTCAAATATGAAGGTAAAGTTGACGTCAATTCTTCGGCATATTCGTAAAGATTTGGATGTTGATACACATTCGTACTGTGCCACAAAGTCTCCATTTGCTCATGCGCAGTTTCTGTTACTTTTCTGCAGATAATTATTCAAATTTGTTAATAAATTTATTTAAAATTTTCGTCGTATTTGGCTTATAGATATTTTGACAATAAAAGTAGGTGATATAATGTTAAATAAAAATTGAAAAATAAGTCATTTCGGAAGTGTTATCATTTTAAATTTTAGAAGTTTTCATGAACTTTATTTTGGTATTTTATCACCTAATGAAAGATAGGTAATGTGGAATTGTAAATAGGTAAATAAATTTACTGGGGCCAGGGAGGCGGTAAGTACGTTAACTAACTTACGGATGACAATGTCCAACGCTAATGGTGACGATTCCACCAAACATATCAAGATATCGTTTTCCTTCATAGTCAAAAAGCCATTGCATTTTACCTTCATTTAATAAAATCGGTTTTTTATAATACTGCTGAATACAAGGAACAATATTTTCAGTTCTGATTTTTTGGATTTTTTCATATTTCAAACCCTATAACGAAAAACTAAATAAATAAAAAGTCGATCCAATTGCACGCCATTGTAGGAAACATTTTCGAAAATTTTTAATTACTTTGTAAGGCTTCGGAGTGTAATTAAAATCTGGCATTTTCGGTACATTTGTTGACGTAGCATAAAATCGTTTTAATTTTTTCAATTTAGTGGCTAAAAATTGAAAAGAAAAGATAGAAATAATTCAAACTTACGTTAAATAAAATGATTGAATATTTATAACAAAAATTAAGTAACTTACTCGTAACAAAATTTAAGAATTTTTTCATGGTAGCAACGAACAAGCTGACGAAGATGTCGATATTCCACTAATGCACAATTTTGTTTATGGATAGTAAATAATACACATGTGAACACTACAGGGAATAGCGATATATGTATAGGACGATAATATTATCACTACGTGTTAAAGTACAATAAACTATGATAACACATATAGGATGTGAATAGTAAGGAATTCAACAAACGAAGATACGTACTGAGGGTTGTTTAAAAGTAATTAAAACTTGAAAATTCTTCTTAAATTGTTCTTGAACATGTAAGGCTTCTCAAAATAATATCAGAGAAAGTTACGTTTAAAAAAAAATGATTTGAAGTCTACATATTAAAATGTTAAAAAAAAAAAATTAAAATGCACTAAAAACTGCAATTGACATGAGTACAGTTATTTTATAAGGAAGCAGTAAGTATCAGTCAAGGTTCAATTAATTTTCATCGCTCGGATAAATAAGTATAAAAATAGACGGAGCGAACAAGAGTAATGAAATGAGGGCTCAGAAGTTACAATATAAATGAACAGCAATTGATATTATTTCACAAAATTCACAAGTCAGAGCATTCGATCGAAAAACTAATAGAAGAAATAAAGAAATACCGGTGACAAACACATCAAACATGAACTACGAAATTATTTCCAACACTTAATTTATTTATAAAATTACAAAAAAATATTTTTTCACGGATGAGAATCTTCTTCCTCTAGTTCCTGTAGTTTATAATTCATGACTAATGAAGCTATTTCTTTTTGAACGAGAACTTGATTCTTTTGGTTTAATCCTTTGACAGCGTCGCAAATTCCACGAAAAAATACCTCGATTTCGGTACCTTCATCTTCGGCTTGAATAGTATCACAATGAAAAGAGCTAGATTCATGACTAGAGGAATCAACAGGTTCATCGACTGATTTGCAAACGTTGGAATTTGAAAAATCATATTTATCTAAATTCATATCATTCGAATCGCCATTATAAACTCTATCCTCATCTTCTTTCACTGATGCTTCGAGAGTAAATTCTTTTCTATTTTGAATAAAGGGTGCCAAAAATTCCATTTGCTTTTTTAACATCCATGGTTTTTTTTTCTTCACTGTAGCTCCACAACTTCTCGCGATATCATTCTTCCTCTCTTTGACGTAAGCGTCTCGTAAACTTTTCCAACGAACCTTCAATGCGTTTACTGGAAATACGTAAAGAATATTAAAGTGAAGCAATACTAGAAATCTGATTACCTACAATAAACATATAAAGAAAATTTAAACAGTTTACCAGAAGTTGTATCATCTTCACCACCTATCAACTTTCTACCAATTTCTATCCAGATTTTCTGCTTAAATTCATAATCTTTATACTTTGAATGATTAGCATCATACAGAACTCGGTGGTTTTTCACTTCTCTAATCAACAGTCTATCGAGATCCATAGCAAGTTGGAGACACTAAGGAGCAAGATTGAAGTAACGCTTTGAACTTCAGAAATACATACGCGATAACAACAAATCAGCTGATTATTTACAGGAAGTGATACAGATAAATACGTGTAGCCATTTGGTGAAACCAATCTAAAGGTACAAATTGAGTTGAGGGGACCAAATTCGTTATATTTTCGAGAGAGAAAAACAAAATATAATTATGGAATACCATATCGGTCGTCGTTCCTTTCATTTGTCATGTACCCCATCACACAGATCACACAATGAACTGATAAAAAATGTAAACAAACCCTTATGGCGCCATTCTGGGCCGACTACCGACTCCCTGTCTTTGCGTCATCGTAATTTGCATGCTTTTCGATGAGTTTTGAAATTTATTTACATCATATTTGTTTGCAGATTACTATTTTTTAAAATGAAAAAGATAGTAGAAATGTTTGATGTTGAATTGTTATTCAAATCATTTTGCTTTTGGATATTTCTGTATTCAGTTTTCATTGCAATTCTAGAAGTATCATTGTACTACATCCTTATTCCTTTACTCATTCACTTCTTAATTCTGTATTGTTCTTTACGCCCTCATAATGAAGAAAGAATTGCTGCTATTTTCGGCGAGAACCCTCGTACCAAATTTCGTGACGGTATCGAATTCGATCAAAGTAGCACCTCTGTATTAAACTCTACTTTCTCAATTGCACAGGAAGCAGCTCTGCGCGATTATGATAGCAATGATAGCATTGAAGCTATTAAAATGGTGAGGAATTTTTCTAAATTCGTGTTTATTTTTTGATTTCTTAATTTGAGTTAAAATTTTAAAATTTTTTCAGTGTTTTGAAAATGGCTGCAAATTTATTAATTTAGATATTCATGTAACAATTGATAATGTCGCCCTAATACGAAAGAAATCCAATTTATTTTCGAACAATGATGAACATAGTATTTCGAAATCGATTGAAGAATGTAACTTTGAAGAATTATGTTCAGAGTCCAGGTATGAGAATTTTTATCCTTCAATTTCGATTTCCGTTTGTGTCACTGATACACATTTCTTCATATAATGTAGGGACGAACTTGAAGAACACAAACTATGTCCATTAGAAGAAATTTTATCGACGATTGAAGATGTGGACGTGAAAGTCATGTTTAACATCATCCATTCACCGTATTATAGAAGTTCTGATTCGGTATAAAATATGAAACAATCCATTACATTCCTCCTTTTTGATTGAAACTACTTGCTAATCGATGAAATTTTTGTTTCAGGTTGTTCTCACTATGTTGAACATCTACAGAAATAATCCATTTCTGTATAGAAAGGCGGTTATTTGCTCAACAAATCCATTTATTTTATACAAGGTTAGAAAATGTAATAGCTATGTGCCTAATAAAAATTTGATTATTTTTAGTGAATTAATTTTTACCTCTGTTTATAGATCAGAGCGCTCGATTCGTCTGTTGTTGTAACGTTAAAATGGGAAAGATTTTCCGACCAGTCGATAACTACAATTAGTTGGTTGAAGAATTTTCGTTACAGCTGTACCATACAACATTTGATGTTGGAGTTCGTTGATTTCTGTCTTTGGTGGTTACTGAACAGTTTTATATATCGCATAATTGGCATATCTGCGGTGATATTACCCAAAGAAATAGTCACTCCGTAAGTACCATACAATAGCTTTTCAAAATTATTTTGCTCCATAACTTCACATTTCGAAAATGTTTATCATAGATACATTGTGGAAGACTGGGAAAGGAAGAGTGTTAGATGTATTGTTGCTGCTGTTAATCTCTCAACGGAGAAATTTTATTATGCGAATGCTCTTGGTGTTGCCTTCTTAACCAATACTTTAATTATAGACTGACTTTCATATTATGGTTTCATGCCGTATTATGCTTAAATTATCTTTGATTGTTTTATTTTTTATTAATGATTTCAGTGATTAATTGTTATCTTGCCGAAGTTTTATTAAAGAATTGATTGTTCATTCTTGCCAATGTAGGTTTTGTTTGAAATGGTGATATTTTTATGTAAATATCATGAGCAATGTACTAATACGTATTATTGTTTTTTATTTGAGAAGTTGAAAAGCCAAAGATGGATGTTTATACTAATGTTTTTTTATACCCAAGATCTCTTTTCGCGCATTTATACGTAATTTGTGAATATTTGTACTCTAATGAATAAAAACTAGTCTAGTATCAAAAAAGAGTCAACAATTTATTCATTTACAATACAGCCTCATTAAACCAGAGCCAATTTTCGATTCTTGACCGACCATCAGAGAACCGGAAGGAGATTGTAAATTATCTTTTAACTGCCTAATAGTCGCATTCTTCAAATATTTGAGAGTTGATTCGAAAGTCATCTGTTGCAAAGGAGATGGACAGTTATCCATTCCAGTTCTATTTAAAGGTTGATATGTACCATCGAAAGTCATGTAATCGGCTATTAATAATAAATGCCGAGGATCTACATTAATTCCATACACCTAGAAAAATTCATTCGGAAAATTTGTACCACTCAAATTAATTAAAATGTAAATAAAAAGTTGAAAGTACTTATGAGTTATATCCTACCTTGAATACATCCTGTACTTCTTTCACAATTACTCTATTCGCAGCTTCTATACCGTATGTTTCAGCCACAGCTTGAACATCATTCGAATACAATTTCTTCAAGTCTAAAAGTTGATCGTGTTTGAATAATTCCCATATTCCGTACGAACCTGAACACATATGCGTTGAATATGACGAAGGGGATAGTTTTTTAAAGAGAATAAAAAAATAATGATAATAAAATACCTTCCGTATGTAACGTTAATACTCCGTCGTTATTTTTATTGACAAAAGCTCTCTTAATACCAGGAACTTCGTGTATAATCGCGCTTTCCGCTATTCTTGGAATTACCGACGATAAATCTATTCTTTTATAAGATAATGATGTCCATACAACGATTTTAGTCCAAAGCGAGTTCACAGTATCGTGGCTAAAATATAGAAAATAATAATTTTACTAAACCGTGATTTAAAAAATGGAAAAAAATTATAATTGTAATAAGGCTCACACAACGTTCTCAATTCCATATCTTTTAGAAAGATCGGCGTGCTTCGACGTGACTTTAATCTGCTCTCCAACCGAATGTTTGATTTCGTTAATTTCAAAGGTATTTTCTTCATCAAGAACATCACTATCTTCATCTGAATCTTTAGGTTCGTTATTAATTTTCTTGTTGGTTCCATTTTCGTCATCGTCGTCTTCTTCATCTTCTTCGTCCTCTTCCTCTTCATCATAATCCTGGGAATCAAATTTTCGATTTCTACGGCGAAAAGTAGTATCAAAATGCAGAATAAAAGTATAAATTGATGTAATCCGATGCTTACCTTAATTTAGCTTCTGTTGCATCCCCGTCTCCTTCGATATCGGAACTTGCATCAGAATCTTCGCTACTTGCTTCACCCTACGATAATATTACTCTTGTTAATGAATACAAGTTACCTTTATTTCATCTAATTACGACAACAAACTTACGTTGTTTGTTTCACCAACATTATCCACGTTCTCATCTAAACCAGGAGGTCTACTTGTATTACCAGAATCGTTTTGCAAAACTAATTCGGAACTGTAATTATTTTTCAATTCTTTTTTCAATGTTTGCATTATTCTATTCAAAAGTTTGGTTTCGACATATCTGAGAATACGGGACGTAGCAACGTTGGTATTGTTAGAATACGATTTTCTAGGCAAATAATGCAATTGTAATTCATAAATCCGAAGACCTTCTTTCAGACGTATTGATTCTTTGACTACTACTTTTTCTAAAATATCTTTCAAAAGCACTTTGGTTAGACTTTTGCGTAATTTTTCAGCCTTTTTTTCTAATCTGTATAAAATTAAAAATTTATAATGTTGAAAAATGCCACCTGAATAGTAATGATTTGCGACGTAATATTACAAGCATACTTCGGTACGTCCTGTATAAACGGTATTGCCATACTGGGAGTTTTGATTTTTTTTGAAGCGACCATAAGAATTTCTCTTAATCTGGGAATACCAAGGGTAACGTTCATTTCACCACGACCAGCAAAATGGAAAGTATTCAGTGTCATTTGAGTGGATGGCTCACCCACGGATTGAGCTGCTAATACACCTACAGCTTCGCCAGGTTGACATAACGATGTAAACGATTTTAAATAAATAGCATCCTTGAATTTAGATGTTTTAAATGGTAACTCGTCTTGTCTGAAAATTAAGGAAATATCTCATGAAGAAAACAAGATAAAAAAGTAATAAATGAAAAAAATTAAAAATTACCTTTTTTCTAAAAATTCATCAAGCATAGCTTCGATTTTCTCGGTAACAGAACCAAAGTGAACATCAGACTGAAAATCTGAGATCACAGGGTCAGGACATCTTTCCATCATCAGCTTATATCTACACAAAAAAAAAAAAAAAAAAACATTTGTAGGGAACAAAAATAAAAATGCATGGATAAATTATTCCCCTCAGTTGCTACCTACTTCATTTTAGTTTCTTCGTGTAACATTGTATGCCACAAATGACACAGTTTCGTTGCTTTCAAAGTTCTTCCTACATAGCATTTTTTCACACTCGTATGCGGTACATCATTTTCAACTTCGTTGCAAAACCTTAAAAATCCGCTATCTCTATTTCCCTTCTCGTGATGTAGTTCGTTTCCTAACCACGGAATGATAGCTTTTTTTCTTCGCTTTATTTGTTTCGAACTAGATTCCTTTTTCAACGACTTAATGCGAGATTTATCGTAAAAAACATTCACGTTATCGGTGAAGAAATCCATTCTGTCTTTTCTCAAGAGCTGAGATTTAGAGATGTCCAAACCATCTTCCCCATACTGGAACTGAATCACGCTGTTATCGCTATCCCGCACAGTTAAATCGTAATTCACAACTAGGCCTTCGAGATGTTTGACTAAGCACCTAAATCAAATAAAAAGTGATGGTTAATTACAGATTGAATTAAGTAATGATGAGGGGAGGGAAGGTTTAAAGGGAGCCTGTTCATAGCCGGTGATAGATGCATGAGGAGAGGGACTTGAAAAATTAGAATATTTCATATGTATTTATTTTAAGGAATATAAAATTAAGGGGGAGTTTTGAAGGAAGTCCATATCGAAAAAAGAGGAAGAAGGGTATAGAGAGGAAAAGCTTACATCCTTCCACAGTGTTTTTATATATCCTTAACAGAATGAGGCGCACTCTCTCATAACTCAATGGGCCAATATAATGTTTTATAATATGTACTTACAGTTCAACCCATTCACAAACGAAAATAAGAATTTAACATAGTAGTTTCTCCTGAATTTCTTACTATACCACTTCATTTAACGTTTGACTCGAAAATATCAAATTTTTATCATGAAGAAATACGCACGCATGTTGCTGATTTTTCAGCGAGTGATATTTTACAATTACAAAAATAAAATAGGATAGCACCAACGCATGTTTAATAAGTATTTGTAAAAGTTCACAAACATTCAAAACCTTATCACAATTAATTTATGAAGGTTCATCACATACTACGTGACATCATGATACGAGAAAACGAAAATTTGTGAATTCTTACGATTGATGAATATAAGTATGATCTGTATGACTTTTTTTTCTCAATTTAGTTAACGTAATAAATTTTACAATCATGCTAGTTACGCAGAAAAAGTATTATTAGTGTCTAATGTATTTTTTTTCGTAATTTTTTTTGTTTGACTCAATCATCATGATATGAAAAGGGGGCGAGGAAGGGCACAAGATAATTTACATTTTTAAATTATCGCCAATAAAATAATATGCCAAATCTTTACATATTTGCCCATTCCACAAAATCTTTCACTTATATGTGCCTATAGTTCAAAAGTACCTTCATAATATCAAATTAATATTTTACCTTTGTAAATATCCACTACGACTTGTTTTTACTGCTGTATCAATCAATCCTTCCCTACCAGCCATACAATGAAAGAAAAATTCTTGAGGTTGTATTCCAGTCATGAAACGACTTACGATAAAACCTCCAGCTATTGGTGAACAATCATACGGCCTAAAGCTGGGCAAAGAGCGACCAGAAATCATTAACGGAGGACGTTTACCTTCTAATTCAATTTGCCCGAGTAAACAAGAAATCTGCATAGTATTTACAGTCGAACCTAAAATACAAAATGATCGTGATTTTTTTTCATTACAAATTTTAAACTACTTTTTCGAAAACCTACCTTTTGCTCCGGACTGCACCATCAATTGTAAATTATTTTTGGGGAATAACTGCAATAAACCGGTGGGTATACATGCTTTGTTAATTTCATTTGTATATTTATCCAATACCGATTTATATTCTCGATCGATTAATGCTCGGAAATTTGAATTCTTTTTATACGCAACTCCAGCAATTGACTTAACCTTTGTTCATCGACAGATTCTTCCAGAGGAATATTTAAAGCATTTTTTGCAGCTTCTATACCAGCTGATCTAGTCTCAACAGCCAACGCTGTCCTTTTACGATCCGCTTTACTCTTAACTAAGATATCTTTCACACCCAATGTGAATCCATCTTTTTGTAAGTAATACGTAAACAGTTTGGAAAAAGCACCTAACAAATTGGTCGAGCATTGACCACCATAAAGCTCGTAAAAACAATGTACTAAACCGTAATGAGTAGCACCGACGTGATTTTTATCTAAAATACCGCACAGCAATTCTCCATTCCTAATAATCACATTACTTTCGGACATATCTTTACGTTGTTGGGGAGTGGAATGAGAACATGTTTTACTAGACTGAGGCCACGTATTAAATCCTATTTTGGCGCTTGAATTCAAATTGAGAAGAGCGCATCCCTTAGGAGTTAAATTTATAATAATGGTCGATATGATTTGTTTACCAGACCACAACCGGGTGGGTTTTATTATCGTAGGAGGTAGAAGTATGATATCGTCATTGAGGAAGCTCAACGCCTGAAAAACTAAATGATTGTATTGATGACGATCGTAAAATTTTCCTCGGATGGATAATCGTACACCAGCTACGACGTGATCCTGAATCAAACCACTGAGGGGTGTGCCATCTCTTGGTACCAAGTACTGATTAGCTACGTTCACAATTTCCGCGGCTTCTGCTCGGGCTAGCTCACCTTGAGGGAAGTGAGCGTTCATTTCATCTCCGTCGAAATCAGCGTTGTAGGCTTTACAATTGGCATAGTGTAATCGAAAGGTTTTTTGCCCTTTTAATATGCGCGCTTTATGAGCCATTATACTAGGCTTGTGCAATGATGGTTGTCGATTTATGAGCAACATATCGCCGTCTTGTAGATGCCTATGAACGACTTTTGGACCTTTGGAATCCACACCAGGAGTGAGTAGTGTCTTGGCTAAGCCTTTACGACTTTCTGCATTGTTAGCTAAAAATAAAATGTTATTAATATATTTTGAAAAGTATACCGTGCTTATTAATTCAGCGTCACTTCCTTACCTGATATCCAAATAACAGTGCCATCATCAGCTTCGACTATATTAGCTCCAGGATACTCGGATGGGCCGTTCAGAACCATTTTACGTAATTTAGTAACATTCCAAGGAGTTACGGGTACTGGAAATGTCAACTTTTTTGCGAATGGCTCGGGTACTCCAATTTCATCAACGTTAAGTAAAGGATCCGGAGTAATGACCGAACGGGCGAAGAAATCTACTCTTTTACCCATCATATTTTTTCTCAGAATACCTTGTTTCTTTTCGATCAATTGTTTAAGGCCGATTTTATTAACTCCAACACTGGAGTTGGTTGAGCTTCGTAAAGCATTCGAATCTAATAAAGAATCAACGCTTACTTGTAAAGAATGCCAAGCTGTGTGTAGCTTCTCATTGATGGTATTCCCTTTACAACTATTAACTACGTCTTCTACCTCTTTAGAGAGTTCTTTTTTATCTTTATTCATGACTTGCAAAATACTACGAATTTGCAGGCTATCTAGTAATATCATTTTATAAATACTATTTTTAGGATGCTCGACTGGTTTTTGATTCACAATTTGAACAGGTCGGGCATTCGAAGGTGTCACCAATACAGCCGATGTAAAACAAACATCTGTAGGATGTTCTTCTCTACACGTAGATAAAACTTTAATAATACTTTGGAGAGTAGGTCTATCGTTTTTCCATATTTTTCGCATATGCTCTTTAGCTGTCATCGGCATTAACATTGTTTTCATCTTTTCGCCTTGGGTATTTTCAATATATAACTTACCTTTTTGAAAAGTCACTTTCCTAGTGGGTTGTTTACAATTGAAACAACACTTGGCACTACCACCTTTACGGAATATTTTACCAATATAATTTCTCCACAAATCGTCGGCATTTTTGCACTGATTATCAGACGGCTTACTAAGAACCGTTGAGCAAAATTTATCCATATCCTCTTTAACCTGTGAAGGCTGCTTGTATGAAAATTCTTCGAGGTAACCGTCCAACTCGCGTACCTCGACTAAATACCCGTTATCGATTAATTTCAATTGCGCGACAAAAACGTATTTTTCGATTTCAGGTATCATGAGCGTGTGACATTGTAGACAAGATATTTTCAATATATTGGCCACAATTGCGGTGAACATTGGATTGAAAACGGGAAATGGAAGCTCTATATGTCCGTAGTGACCGGAACATTTTAACATATTATTACCGCAAGTAGCGCATGGGTCGCTGTTAAATTTAATAGGTCCTAAACGAGGATCGTACAAACCACCGACGATTGGATAACCTAATGCATCGAATGGAATATGAGTATGAATAGCAGTAACGCTGAGTTTTTTAATATCTTCCGTTGACCAGACATCGAATTCTAATGAGCGCGGTTTGAATGGATCTACCGTGTAAAATCGGTGGTAGTACATTCTGCAACAAAAAGAAAAGTAAAAATGACCCTTAGTTCTGTTTTTTTCAAAAATGCGAAAATTTTAATTTAATGAGGTATTTAATCTATTCGTTATTTTCATGCATTTCATTTAGAATAATGAAGAGCTTTTTTGAGATTATTTTCACGAATAGGAAGTATCTTACAAATGGGAAAAAAGCACGAATATACGCACGAATATCAAAATATAATTAATTACATGAATAACAAGACATAATTATTCTTTAATTACAAATATTAAGATTAATTAGAAATTAGCAAATTAAATTATTATATTGATGCATTTTACAAACAAAATTGTATAGTTATTACTTATAATTTTTAAAATGTTTGAAATTCGAAATTTTATAACTTCCTCCTTTTTTAAATACAAAATCGTTAGCAAAGGCTATCAAGTAGGATGCTACAAGTACATAGATAAATTTGACTTTTTTATCATTACCAGTCAGAACAGAGCTTCTTAACCTCCAAATAACGCCCTCATCTTCAAAAACTGTAGCCTGATGAAATTATTTCAATAGGAGGTGATTATGCTGGTACTTGGGGGGAGAAATTAAAAAAACACGAATCAGTAGGGTAGATAAGTGATTCTCATTTTTGTTTGGAGATGGGGCTAAATTAACTGAATTTTTTTTGGTGGGATTCAGAGCTAAATTATAATTTTAAAATATCAAATATCATTTTTTAAAACGTATTTTTCTAGTAAATAGTGCCTCTATAATTCGACTCATCGAACTGTGAATATTTATTTATTTCTATCTATGTTTTCGAACTTTTGCAAAGCAGTGTACACCGAATTTTTCAGAAAGTGAAAGATGAATTTTCTTTGGCCTTGGAAAATTTCAATGTAACCTTTGAAACGTAACAAAAATCACAAATAGTAAGAACTACATTTTTGAAAAATACGTAAAAAATTTTCAAAATTGAAGATCAAAGGAACTGTCTTTTGCCAAGTTTCCACAGATAGTTAAAATATTCTTTCATAAGTGGCACTCTACTATCTAAAATCAGTATAATTTTATTCGAAAAAATGGAAACTTGATAAAATATTTTTTTTTAAACCATGATGTTGAAACACATCTCACATTAATTTTAAAGGGAATAAAGAAATAGTATTTTTGGACACCTAATCGCTTTAAAAATCATTTTTCATTGTTACTTTATTATATTTTTGGAGAAGGAATGGTAAGGGCGAATTTTTATCTTAATTTTATATTATTACCAATATACCAGATAAATAAATATCTCTGAACGAAATTAAAATAACAATAATAGTTTTCTACTCCTGAGACGCTTTCATCCGTTCGATAATTTTTTTGGCTGGTGTAAATACACCATTGGTTTGTTTACTACAAATGTAGCATCGTGTGGACTTTTTGTAATGCGTTAAAAAACATTTTTCACAAAAATAATGCTGGCATTTGGTTACTATTGGATCCTTGAAGGAATCGCGGCAAATAAAACATTTAAACGGTAAGTGATCTTCATCATCGTGAATTTCATAACTGGAAGGCTCATCTTCATCAACGCAACTTCCTTGCGCCTCTTCTCTTTCCAACTGCCAACCAAATTTATAATCACTTCTATCGTGAAGAAATTTACAAGAATCCCCAAACCCGCAGTACCCAGTTTCTTTATAATCTTTGCAGATATCAGGCTGATAATCCCACCGCACAGTGGCTCTCAAATTAGCTGGGGCTCGAATAGGTCCTTTGCGAACCATACCACTGGACGCGTTGCCCGCGGCTGTATCTCGTTTTTCGTAATATTGGGCGTAATTAGCAGCTCCTCTATAAATTTTATCATCTTCTTTGCCTTTCAATTCTTTATTGATTTTTAATGCATTTTCGTAAATGGTTTGCGCATCTCGATCGGTTTCAGTTTCAATTTCCAAGGTAGCGGTTGCGCCCATATCTTGAGGGAGTTCGGATTGAGCTAGCTTTTTTGATTTGAATGTTGGAATCACGTTATCAGTGTCTTCTTCAGAACTACTACTATCTTTATCGATTTTAACGTTTTTAGCTTTGCCTGTAGTTTGAACGAGAGGATTTCTCAAATCTGTTTTCTTTTCCCTTCGCACGACGGTCGTGTCGTCGTCACTTTCATTGTCACTGTTGGCAGGACGTTTTCTTAGGTTTTTTTTCTTAAATGTTCGTTTCACAAACGTATCTGCCATGGTGGTGATTGGTCACCTAACCAATACAAACGAATGTTAGAGAAAACGACTTTAAATTCGTCCGCTGTACAATTATGTTTGATGTGGAATAATTTTATCAATCGGGAATTATCTAGAATGGCTCATAATCCTAATAAATAATTGAGTTGATAAGCCAACATGAACCTCTACTCACTTCGTTTAATTAATGCAAAAATGAATTTCACACATTCATACACCGTTCAGCAAAATTGTTGAAAGTTGTCATCGTCAAATATGAATAACATTATTTCATTAAACAGTCATTTTATAAATTCACAAAACTTGACTAAATTTCAAATAAAACACATTATTACTTCTTCATTTTCAAAAATTCATAAATTTTAAATCAGATCTCCGTGCGTCGTTTCTTTATTGACTTTCAGTGGTAAATTTTTTCATCATATTCTTATCAAATTGTGATTGGACAAATCGTTTTGATTCTTCTTTTTCTTTTTTAGTATTTTAGTTTTTGATAAATCGACTTTGACCATATTATATGGTCGAAGTAAATCGATAATCGAAAACAAAAAATAAACATGAGTACGCTCTAATAAGTAAAGTGATAACTTGGTGATAACGTAGCATGCCGCGATCCAGTGAAAAATGAAGATTTTCTATTTCCTCGAGAAATGGAAAATTAATTTATAAGGTGGAGAAAAAGATTTTGTTTCAACAGAAAATATCTCGCTGTTATCTATAGGAAAACTTAGTAAGTGTTGTTTCACTCTTGTGAAGTACACATACTGTATAAATGGAGTTTTCATTTAAACTTCCTTTCTTCTGCAGATTGTACTCAAGGAACCAGACTAAAACATTGCCAGAATTGTCTTGTTATTGCTGACAAATTTAAAATGGTTGGCTTTTGTAATGAAATAGTCGAAGACATAGAAGATCTTATTTCATCCCAAGATATATTACCAAAAAATCGTTACAGTAGCAGAAAAAAGTGTAACTGTTCGGGCAGTGAAAAAAAAACAAAAGGAAATCGACGTTACTCCCTCGACGTATTCTTGTGATAGTATCATTCCTGGTACTCAAACAGTATACATTAAGACATGGGGATGCACTCATAACACTTCAGATAGTGAATATATGGCTGGCCAAATACAATCATATGGATATAAGTTGACTGGTTCGTATTGGTCTTCGATTTGTAAAATATTACCATCTTCTCTATGATGAATATTTTTTAATTTAATTTATATAGGTGATAAGGAAAAAGCAGATTTATGGTTATTAAATAGTTGCACGGTGAAAAATCCCGCAGAAGATCATTTTAGGCACGTATTATTATTTATGTACCATAATCCTGATTATCAATTTCTTTCTCCTTTTAAATGCCTTTTTATTTTACAGGAATGATATTCAGTTGGCTCAACAACTTGGTAAATACGTTGTAGTTGCTGGATGTGTTCCCCAAGCTGCACCCAAGTCAAATTTTCTGAAGGGATTGAGCGTGATTGGTGTCCAACAAATCGATCGAGTTGTGGAAGTCATCGAAGAAACTATTAAAGGTAGAAATAATATATAGAATTCTTTGAAATATTTCATTCTTAAAATTTTAAGTGAAAGAAAAATAATTTCGTTTTTATTTAGGAAAATTCTGTTAGATTATTCGGACAAAAAAAACAAGATGGAAAAAAATTGGGTGGCGCGTCTCTAGATCTACCAAAAATAAGGAAGAATCCATTAATAGAAATAATACCAATCAACACTGGTTGTCTTAATCAATGTACATATTGTAAAACAAAACACGCTCGCGGAAATCTGGGAAGTTATCCGCCAGGTATCAACAGAAATTCATCTAAAACCCATTTCAGTTCAATTTCAAAGTGTAGTAAACATCTATTTAATTTTTTACAGATGAAATCGTGCTTCGTGCCAAACAATCATTTGAGGAAGGTGTCGTTGAATTATGGTTAACCAGTGAAGATACTGGAACGTACGGACGAGATATTGGAGTGACGTTACCTGAATTACTTTGGAAATTAATAGATATTATACCAGAAAACTGTATGATGAGGATTGGAATGACCAATCCTCCTTATATCATGGAGTATCTCGATGTTAGTGGTTTTAAAAATCTTTTCATCCTCTTTAAATATCGGATATGATTTTATTTTTAAACGTATTGCAGGAAATGATAAAAATTCTTTCCCACCCTCGTGTATACAGTTTCTTACATGTTCCCGTTCAATCTGGTAGTGACGCTGTGCTATCTGATATGAAACGAGAATATTCAAGAGCAGAATTCGAAACTGACAAGTTTCCTTCGCTATTCATTAATCAGTTTTTTCCCCGACCTGGGACTCCAGCTGCTCGAATGACTAAAATTCCAGCATCTCAAGTATTCATACTTCATGAGTAAATCGTAATTTTTATTACTTCGAAATTAATTTTTTGAGCTTTTGTCTTAGGTAAAGAACAGGACGAAACGTCTGGCAGATTTCTTTCATTCATATGAAACATATTCTCATAAAATAGGTCAAGTGCAGGAAGTTTTGATAACAGAAGAAGCTCACGATGGTGAACATTTCGTCGGACATAATAAATTCTACGAACAGGTGAAAAAAAAGTTTAATGTTTTGTTAAAAAAAAAAAAAAAAAAAAAAAATATCAAGAAATAATACACATGTATATCACTGAACACTGGTAGAAAATTTTTTCGTTTCTTATTTTATTACATTTGTGACAGGTTTTGGTTCCCAAATACTCGGAGTTGATGGGCAAATATGTTGAAGTACGAATTACATCAACGAAGAAACATTGTTTGTTGAGTGAATTGGTTGAAGAATCAGAACACTTAAACTCAACAAAGATGAACACGAAACCCACACCTTCAACTTTTTACCCAGTAGTTTTTCTAGCTTTCATTGTTATACTGAAGTTCATTTGGATGTTTCTAATGTAATAATTATACATATCATAGTTATTTCACTCGGCAAATTTTTTTAAACTTGAATTCAATCATTTCTCCATGTTACTTCCACTTCATCAGTACGAAATCTAAAAATACACCTTTTGATGAAATAACAATATATTTCAACATTTATAATAATTATTTGTAATATTTTTACCTCTGCGTGCAAAAAGTATCTTCCCATCTGCATTTAAAACCACTTTGGAACATTAACGCTCCAGCATGAGCTATCATCACCCCGTTATCAATACAAAACCTATGAAGAATCGATTAACAAATTAATTAAAGTGTAGCTAAGTAGTAAAAAGAATCTGCAACGTACTTGCCTTTCATCTGTGGCATATAATTTTCCTCCTCTTTCTTCGCACATTATTCCCATCATTTCTTGTAGTCTTTCATTACATCCTACTCCTCCAACAATTAATACTTCATTTGAACCACAATGAGCCATTGCCCTTTCTATAACAACATTAATTTAAAAGTTGGGGCTCTGTCTTTACTTATTAATTACGTATTAATTTACTCATACCAGTAGTTTCGATAAGCATGGCAAATATAGTTTCTTGTAAAGAAAAGCATAAGTCAGCCTCGGTGTATTCTCCTGAGGCTAAATATTTATGAGCTTTTTCTTCAATAAATGTTAAAATACCGGAAAAAGAAACATCCATTCCTTTCACAACATATGGTAATGGTAGATATTTTTTCCCTCTAAAAAAATATGAAACATTCAGAAGAAGATTCTTCATGAAAATAAATGTAATTTAACGATTACATACTGTTTAGCCAACTGCTCTATATTAAAACCAGGACTAGGATCATTTGATAGTTTCAATACACGAGCAAATCGATCCAAACAATTTCCCACTGCAATATCTATGGTTTCACCGAAAATTCTGTAACGGCGATTCGAATATGCGATAATTTGAGTGTTACCACCGCTCACATAAAGCACCGTTGGATTCATACTGCCGGTAACTAATCGACCCATTTCGATATCTAATAAATCGTTAAGATGAGCATATTTCTACAAATAATTGTATAACAATAATTTTGAGAGAAAAAGGATACGTCCGATGCAATGATTCACAGGGATTAATGGCTTATTCCATAACTGAGCAACAGTTCGAGCCACCAAAGCAACAGACACTAAAGGGCCTCCCATACCTGGACCTTTGGTGTAACAAACTATATCAATTTCTTCTGGCTTAATTTTAGCTTGTTCTAAGGCCTTTTTCAAGAGTTTCACAATATTAGTTTGATGATGTCTCGCAGTTTCACGTGGAAGAAATCCTGTTGAAAGAAGTACATATAGCTTTTCGATAAAAATAAGAAAATTATCATATTTTCAAGCAGGGGATACCTTCTCCAGGAGGAGTAATGTAAGTTTTTCGGCAATTTGACAATACTTCTCCATCTTTGACAATGCCAATACCCAACTTATTGGCGCTTCCTTCGAAACCAATAGAAACCACCATAATGAATAAAATATATGATAATGATTCACACGAGTTCAGAAAATTTTTCCAGGTGAAATTACTTTAGAACTATAATAGTAGAATTTCTACTTGATACATACAGCATTTTAAAGTGCAATAAAATGATTTTTCTCTTTTTCCATTATTTCGTCATTTGGTTTGTTTTTTTGTTGTAGCTAAGATTGATAATTATTATCAGAAGTAAATAATCATGTGCACTAAAGTTGCGCGCGCATGTTTCACACGTTTTTCGGAAAACGCACGTGGACTCTTGAACACTGAACAATCATGGACGATGTATAGAAACCACCATAATGAATAAAATATATATGATAATGATTCACACGAGTTCAGAAAATTTTTCCAGGTGAAATTACTTTAGAACTATAATAGTAGAATTTCTACTTGATACATACAGCATTTTAAAGTGCAATAAAATGATTTTTCTCTTTTTCCATTATTTCGTCATTTGGTTTGTTTTTTTGTTGTAGCTAAGATATGATAATTATTATCAGAAGTAAATAATCATGTGCACTAAAGTTGCGCGCGCATGTTTCACACGTTTTTCGGAAAACGCACGTGGACTCTTGAACACTGAACAATCATGGACGATGTATGAAAATAGAAATACAATATGTACAATGTATCATACGTATTTTCTAATGCAATAATGTGCGAGTTTTAATATCTTCAGGTAGTAACAACATCTCTTCGTGTCCCGATGCAATCCCTTTGCAACTTCAAGCTGAGACGTTTTGAGTTGTTACTGATATATTCAAGCTAAATGGATATCCTATTAAAGTTGTAATAGGTTAAGAGATATACCTTTTTAAAATATAATGTTTAGGTGCGTGATAATCCTTATTTCTTTCTGAATGACGATCGTCAAGTTCTAAGGGGAAATAAGGAGAACTTGATCTGTGGGCTTCAGGGGCGTACCGAGGACATTCTTCGGGGGGGGGGGGGGGGAGAAAACCAAATTGCCAACTTATACCATAAAATTTTACCAACTGTTGACCTTTGTTTTTTTTTTTTTGCTCCGCGAAAATAAGATATTCAATAAGATGTCACAGTCTTCTTGTTAGTCTTCATAGCTGTAATAATGCTGCGCAAGTGGTCAAATTTACCAACTTTACGCTAAAACTCCAAATTTACCAACTTTCCAAAAGCCAAGAGGGGAAGCTCCCCCCTCTCCCTTTTCGGTACATCACTGGTGGGCTCGTATTATATCATTTTGTACCTGAAGTTATTGTTCTTTTTTTTTTTTTGTTCACCTAACATCTATTCACTTAGACCATATATATGTAGTAGTATATATATATGGTCTAAGTCTATTCACATTAGACTCGTTTTGAACTTGACCACTTTACTTTTCAAAAGTTTTTTTTTGCAGATATCAATAGTTTTTTTTTGTAATAGTGAGGAATGAATGATGTAACAAATTTTAGTTGCCAGTACTCAAAATTCAATTTTTATTAAATTATAAAAATTATATTTATCAAACTTTGGACCTACGTATTTTTGCATAACTTTTTGTATTTTGAAGGCTTTTTCAAGTCGTTTTACATTTACTATTTACTGCCCTCAATATTTTTCAATAAATGTAAAAATCAATCCATCTTAATACAATACTGTTGATACAAATTTCTCGAGACAAGATTTGTGGTCGAGTAAAATAATAGCATTTTAAATTTAAAATTTATTGTTATTGCAGCAAAAACACATAAATAATAAAATTACAATATTTTACGAATCATTGAATAAGCCATGCGAAGACACTATCCTATTTTAATAACAATATCTAATGCATAAAAATTTAAATAAGTAACAAACGTATTTAAATTTTGGTGGTAAATCGAATACGGTAGGTAAATATAGGTAAGTATATATTCTTTTTACATTATACAAACTTAATAAGCAATTTGCTGGAACATCAAGTATTATTAAAAACAATGATTTACCGATATATACCTAATATCGATTCTTCTAAAGTTCTAAATGTTTCATGTATTTTTTATTTTTATTGAAATGGGTAGGTAAGTATAATACAACTAAGGATTAAAAAATAAGTCAACTAGAATATTGCACCAAATGCACTTTCTGAAAAATTATTAGTTTTTCTTTGAAGAGCTTTCTGGCTTTTTATTTCTTGAATCATCATTTTCTGCCAACTCCATTTCCAGTTCTAGTGCCCGCTGTCGACTTTTCCCCATCGGTGTTTTAGAATACCACTGCAAAAATACATCTTCTTCTTCCTTATAAATTGGTTCAAACTGCGCCAATACCTCCAAAATTTCGATCAGTTTTAGAGCTTGAATTTTTAGTCGCAATATTCGCTTGCAGGTCATTAACTGGAAACCGAAAATTTCATTCATTCATTGAGCAATGGTTATTTGAGATGTACTATGCCAAAACTATAGTAGTATTAGGAGAACTTTACATACTCTTTGAATCACTTTGATAATGGTTCCAACTGTATATCCGTCACTCAGTTTGGTTAGTATAGAGAGGTTCAAATCATGGTTAAATGCATTATATTGGTGTAGAAGATATTTCCATATAGAACTTAGACTGGTGTAATCCGGCCGCACCATTAAAATTAATTTATTGTAAGTTTGTATCAATGATTTTTGATCACAATCCCATGGACAGTGCGTTACACCAATCAACATTACCTAAATAAAATAAAAACAATGAATCGCTTCAGTTTGAAAATAAAAGATAAACACACCTATTCGCATAGAAATGTAGTAAACTTGGTAAGCCTACCAAATCTGTTGGGCCAATTGATTTCACTATTTTGGATAGATCTTTTTTCAATCTTTTTGGATCCGTTTTATCCGTTTTTGGAACTTTTTTCAAAAAAGTTTTTTCTGCATCATCAATATAAATAATGGATGGTTGCAATAACCTAAAGAATTTGAATAATATTTTTAAAGAAAAATATACTCGACGTCCGATTGAATTGCGTATTAGCAAAGTGCCAAATTCCATTTCAATCAGCTACTAACTAGGTATAACATGTTGGTAACACTGATTTCTATTTTCATAATCAATCACAATGCATTTATAGCTAATGATGTAAGGTAAAAGTATTTTGAAGTATCATAAAAGGGAATTTGCTGCTTTGCCGGTATGTGGTTCAATTGAACACACGGTATAGTATGACTTTCTAATTTATACGCCAAATTTAATAAATTATAAGAATCTACTTGGAAACTTTATTAATCAGATGTATTAGCATGATCAACCCAGCCTTTCCGGGATATTTTCCCGCAATGTTAGCAGCTGTTAAATCGAAAAGCACGGCTCCAGTTTCACTACAAATAGCATGGACCAGCATATCTTTTCCAGAATCTCTGGGTCCGGCGATTAAAAGAGATCTGTTTAAGGGCGCTGTTTGGTGGATTGTGGTTGAACACAGAGGAAGAATGCAATAATCTCTTATAACCTAAAAAATGTGTATACATAACTTTAAGTGTCTATTCAAGAAGGAGAAACTTTCAGGTCTAATTTCAAATAGGTGAATTTTACTTGTCTAACATCACCTAAAGAAGGCATTAAATTCTTTCCTTGACCTTGATAAACATATCCTGTGTAAGATATGTCACCTAAAAATGAGGATAATGGAATTGACGGATATTTTCTAATGATTCCATTTACTACTAATTCTTCAAATAATGATTGCAGAGTACGATCAGGAGTGAGATCTTTATCTTTCTTTTTTTTAGATTTTTTGAGACTACGACGTGTCTTCTTTTTACTGGGTTTTTTACTTCTTCTTCCTTTTTCATCCCGTTCTAAAGCTGCTTGTAAATTTTC
Source organism: Phenacoccus solenopsis (assembly GCA_009761765.1). Lineage (NCBI taxonomy): Eukaryota > Metazoa > Arthropoda > Insecta > Hemiptera > Pseudococcidae > Phenacoccus > Phenacoccus solenopsis. The sequence continues at coordinate 30,845,102 of CM019752.1, forward strand.
TAACTCGGCCCGTAATTGAACGTCGACGATCTGACCAAAAATAACATTTATACCTAACTTTGTTTGAAACAAGCATGAAAGAAAAGAAACTCTGGCAAGAAAATTGTTCACAAGTTTTTTTATTTTTATTACTATTCTGATAAATTCTAATTTTTACTTTTCTCAACTCAGCCTCTATTTCAGCAGTTTTTTGAGCGCGAACCATCTCTGGAATATAGGTTTGCTCGGGGTTATCATTTTCTTCCAGATCTTTCCATACCTCTTCATATTCGGTATTAACTGCTTCCAAATCGGATAATATATTCGAAGGACTTAATTTGAATCCTAAATCATCAGTTTCACTGCTTTTTTTCTTTTTTTCTTCTTGAGAATCAATAGACTTCTTGCTTCTTGAAGATTTACCTAAATTAAATAGAAAAGATCGATCAACTACATAATATACGAATGTGAAAGAAATAAAAAGGACCCGAAGAGCAATAATGAAATATTTTTACTATCTACAGAGACAGGAGCAGTTGAACGACTTCCTTCACTGCTGCCAGGTAATGGCGATTGTTTTCTAATTACCACCGCTGATCCTCCCGATTCATCGGGAGGGATAGTTGGAAATTTTCCGGTATGTTGTTTGTACATCAAATACCAAGTCCGAACTTCATCACGAATTTCTTCCATAATTTGATTTCCGCGATATTTTCTTATCTGATGAAATAGAAAGATTTGCAAATGTAAAGACTAGGTAGTACTTACATCTCTATTTTTACCATAAGTAAGAAAAAATATTTTTTATGGGAAACGATGGCGTTACATTTTCTTTCTCTCTGATGAGAGCTTCTTGATATTCTTGTTCATGTCTTTCTTGTAATTCGTATCTTTCTAGTTTCGATCTTTCTGCGAGTTCTCTTTCATTTGTTGGAAAGCTATCTGGTTCCAACATTCCTGTGTAAGGAAAAAATGCAGATTCGTTGAACTCTTATAAACCTCAAAAAAAAACGTTTATTCAGAAAATATGGACAATAGAGAAAATAATTACCTATTAAGAGCATTTCTTCTTGAACTCGTTTGCGTATTTTTCTTCTAGTAATGAACCCTCTCCATACTCTTTGTATTTTAAGAGCAGATTTTCTTCCTACTTCAGAAATTTCTCCTCCGGGTTTACTTTTCACGCGATCTTTAGATTCTTTGATATTTTTCATGAATAAAAATCGCATTCTATATTGTCGAGCTCGTTCGTGCCTTTGAATTAAAAGAATTGCTTCCTCTTCGGCCATTTGAATAACTAGATTTTTATTTCCTGATTATTAACTGGTTTATTTTAAAGTTAAATTAATTGCATAAATAGGTACCTACTCACCTGGTGGTTCTTCTTCAACAATTCCGATTTTCTTCAAAGTATCTTCAACGAATTTATGTTTCCATTCTATATCTGATTTTCTCTCTCTTCTATAGCATTCTGGTATTTGAAGTTCTGTATCATGAGGTAATATTCCGAGATCGTCTATTGCATCATCTAAGTAGGTGAATTCACTCAACACTAAATTTACCATGTCACTTTTCAGTTCAAGATACCTAAACCACAATGTTGGTTAATTTCGGAGGAGAAAAAAACTATTTCTTTTTTCACCTACCTGATAACTGAAGCATCGAGAATTTTCCTGATTAACATTCGTTTTTGTGGATGAACCATTTGATCGTAACACTCTGATAGTTTATTAATAGCTAGTATGTATTTCAAGAATATTATGCTAATTTGCTTGTGTAGTTGTTTTTTGTCTCTTGATGGCTTACTAGATATCTGAATGTTATCTGCGTAAGTTGTATCTTCCAAAATAGCCTGAGCTTCTGCCCATAATTCATTATAAGTTTGATTTGACATTTCGTAAAATAAATATAAGAATAACCAATTTGTTGAAGATCATCTTTCAGCCAAAATATTATATGTGTAGTCTCTAACAACTCTCCAGCTTAAAAATAAACAAACTTGGCGTAGCTAAGGTAACACCCACAGGCCAACATACCTTATTCGAGGGAAGTATGCTTGGAAAATAAATTTTATTTAAAATCGTATTAGTAGAAATAATGTTTTTAATTAGACAGCTTAGTTCGAATCACATTTTTTTGATTTGGTATATGAAATACTTATCACTACACTATAATAAAAATTTAAAAATATTAAAATTATTTTATGGATTATGAAATAATTCAGAGTGTTTCATTTCAATGTGAACCCCTTCATATCACACGTAGAGCTCCTTATGCGACATACATGCATGATGGTTTGCCTATCCTACATGCTGAAGGTGCCAACATAGAGAAAACCGTAAGATATGTTTTTCTTTCTTTGTCAATGATTCATTTAAAGTTTTTATTTCTTCATTTTGAAGAAATAAAAATATTTTATTTGCATTTGAAATGCATAGTAGAGAATTTCGTATTGCTGATCAAAAATGTTTGGCAGCGAAGGGGTAGGTGGGACAGAGATAAAATGAAAAAGTGTACAAAATGATTGGAAAAATCAAAAAAATGTTGTTCATATTTTTTACAGATTATTAAAAGAAATTGCTTTATTGACCCATCATGTTTTAAAAGCTATTTTATTTAATCTCCCAATGGATAATCCTGGCGGATGTTTCCAAGTAGTATTTTCAAACAATGAAAAAATTTATATGTGTTTTGAAATATTTATTGTGAAATCAAGTAGGTAGAGATGCTTACGCCAAAATGTGGAGTAAAAAATGATTTTTTAGCGGGGTTTTTTCTTTAAAACCATAGCTTTAACAACTTACCTGATTTGATTTTTCGTCAGTTAGAAGTTGAGTGGTTTGATGAGAAGCTTGTGACCAACAGAGCATTTCTAAAAATATCTAATATGCAAAAAATATGAACATCCATTTTTCGCATTGTTTTTAGGTACATTTTTAAACTTATTTTTATCCATTTCTTTCCTACATAGCCATAAATTTTTCATCAATAAAACTACATTGCATATTCTATATTATTTTGGTACAAAATGCCCTAATTTCATCTGACTTAGATTATGATAAAATTAAAATGTTCAGAATTTGTCATTACCAACAAGGTAAATATTTTTCAAGTTTTTGTATATCGATCTCTTCAGAAAATTATCATGTATGAGTGTCGCGTGAGTACTTCTATATGTACAATTTATGAAGAAGCTCATACCGTGCGTCCAAGTGATTCGGGTACAATCAGCGAAAAAATCTTTTTTCCAATCATTTAAAATTGATTTTTTCACATGCAAAGAAATTGTGATGCAGTTGAAATGAATTTATCAGTCTTCAAATTCATTTATGTAATTTTAAAAATAACTTCTGATTTAAAAATTGGAGGTTATCAACAAATTGAGATTTTTTGCACTGATTGCGCCCGAATCACTTGGACGCATAGTATAGAGTTAAAATATACACATAGGTAACCAAATATGTTAATTTCTCAGTAGCTACTACTCCAAACAAGTGATGGTTGTATTCTGTCTTGTATCATCTCCACTAACAGCGTTAAACTGTACCAAAACGATTTCATACGTAACAATCGTACCAGCCACCTAAAAAAGAAATCAATCAATGATTGTTTGACTTCTTATCGGTCGCTAGCATTACTCACGAAAAAACACGAACTGTTAATACTAAGGTTCTGGTGACTGAAAAAAATCTACAACCAGTCAAAGCAAGGTCGTCCGATGTGACTTGATTCAATAGTCTCGCAACCTATTGGTCAATACATTATTAAATTCAGCAAAAAATTTAATTTTGTTCGAAATTCTTATCTGGAGAATAGCTCACCTCTGTGCAATAACTTTCTGAGGGAACGCAAAATAAAACTGCTTTTGGTTGCTTACTTTCATCGTACACCGCTGCCGCAAATAGGGATACCACTATAGTTCTCAATACCAAATATGTGAACGAATACACGAAGTAAGTGGCATGCCATGTGCTAGCCATTGGCCTAAAGGAAAAAATGTTAATAAAATTGCCTATCCAAATGCCTTAAAAAATGTAATTTAATATTTTATTATGCGTAATTGTCTAGTGCATAGACACTTCATTTCTTTTTTTAAATTGCAAATTACTCACTTTAGACTGTTTAGTAATTGTAAACAAATAAAATATAAATTATTCGCAAACGAAAGAAGTACGATTGGGGACAACAATTCGTCTAACATTTTCGTTAAACATGATAGAAGATTGTATGTCTCTCTCATAGTACGCCAAAACGTTGCAGGCATTATCTAAAATCAAAAAACTCTTTGAGACGTTTGGGGCAAAAAATCAAAATAATATTAATAATTTTATTACCTTCCCATTTACTGCCTGTAATAATCGATTGAACTGCTTGTATCGTTCTGTCATCGCTGCTGACATTATAATTATAAATACATCCATGAAATTCCAAGCACAAGACATCAACAAGGTGATTGTTGCTATTCCAAATGCGATAGTCGGACTATAATTAATGAACGCAAAAATATGATGATGGGCATTCACAAAATACGCTTTTATGATATCTGTGTTCTTATTTGTGCATGGTAGAGCATCGACAACTTTTGTTGCAATGGAACTACAATGTTCAACTGTAATAAAAATAAAAAACATTGGTATTTGATTTATCGCAAAATTAAAAAAAATTATTCTGCTGAAAATTCACTAACTCAACGCAAGAATCATAATGATTAAGGTCAATAGCTGAAATCGTCTTCCTAAACGTTTAGTCGATCCAAAAGAATTCATATGTTTTTCAACCTTCTCCCATTCGCAAACGAATTTTGGCCATTTGGAAGCCAGTTGAATGAATAATATATAAATGCAAGTAAGACTCGCCAAGAATGCAAAGTTCACTAAGAAAGAAGTTTTTTAAATTAATACATTAATATTAATTGATCGATTTTTGTTCTAATAGAAGCTCAATTCACCTGTATTATAATACGTAACGCCTGTTTGCACTGTGCGTACAATGGATAATACATCTATGCAAATCGAATAGGTTAAAAACAGCAATGAGAGAATCATGGGTTTGCTAACCCATCGAAAACTAAAATGTACCACAATAAAAAACCAAAATTAATAAATTCTAGTTCTTAGGAGTATAGGAATTGCACATACACGGTATTTTTTTAGTATAACGAAAAGTTTGCAGGCACTAAATGTAATTCTTATGGAGAGCAAATATGTATTAGAGTGCTAAAATAATGATATTTTTGCAGCTCTTTTTCTTAACAACTATCCCACAAAATTTCTTGAAATTTGAAACGATGAAAGTTGAAAACTTTTTCTTGATTTGTACTCAAGATAAATATGTAATTCTACTATTTAGAAGAAAGTTATGAGAAGAAAAACATTGGCTCCTTATCAGTCAATTTTGATTCAAGTTTTTTCAGTAAATATTTATTTCATTGAAACGATTTCGAGTACAATTTTTAAATATCGATGAACAAATGGGGAATGTTTATTTCAAATTTCAAAGAAAAAATTTCATTACATCACGAGATATAAGTCCGTACAAAAAATGGACTTTTACAGGCAAACGTGTATGCAATCGCATATGTATAATATACTCTTAAATATATTTCAGTTTTTATCTACTCTGTACTCACTGTAACCCTTTGGCATTGTCTGCATCCACTCCTAGTACCGGAAACAAGGCAAAACATCGAGCTAATAACAATATTGGTCTTAAAGCGAGTTGCAAAGAATCTTCTTTCGGTTTTGGTTTCTTATAGGTACCATCAAATGCTTGAATACGAACACTTTTATATTGATTTTTATCGAGCAAGTATAACGGAATAGAGCTACTGGGATCTAAATAAAGGGGGAAAAGTTTAAATTTAGTAAATTTAGTATATGATATTTTAATTAAAAAAAAAAATACCTGATTCTGACTTATTCGACCGTAAAGGAGTTCGATAGAGAGGATGAATAATATCCACTTCGTAACTCATAACCTAATATTTCACGTGTACTTACTTCTTATTAAAGTTTACAAAAAATATTGCTTAGGTAAATACCTATACGTGAAATTCAATTCTTTATATAGTTGTTAGTAAGGTAGAAACTGAAATAAGTACATGCCTAATTTGTTTTTTAGTATATTTGTATAGATACCCACCTATGACGTTATTAAATCATTATAAAATTCGAAACCCATACAAAGGTTGTACATTAAACCGAGAATTATCTAGATATAAGATTTTAATACGTTAATTGCGATAAACACTCTTGATAGGCAGGTGTAATAATACCATCTAAAGTAACATATTTAAACCCTTAAAAAAATTATTTGTATTCATTGTTGTATTTACCTGAAGATATTTCCATTTTAAAATTTCAAGCGCGCATCGTAATTCAACTTTTAACAAACATACTTTCGACTAGAAAAATTTAAAAGTATGAAGATACAGGAATTCCCTCGCACCCAACAACCAATCATAACATTCGACATAAATTACAATAATTTTCAAACTGATTGTAGAATTGATAAAAGTGACAAATATTTCACCGACGCGTTGAAAGTTTTTTTTTTTTAATTAATTATTCAGTGTTTGTACTCACAGTACGTAATTAGAAATGGTTTTGTTTTTTAAAATTTACATTCTGTCGATTAAGATCTCTTAATGCGTGAAAATAATTTTCGTTATGCACGACGATACAAGAATAGACATATGTGTGAAATAATTTATTTATAAGATTTTCATCACATAATGTATGCAAGTATACCTATACTTTATAGGTACAAAATTTGCCAATACAACTTTTTTTAAATGTACTAAATTTGAGAATTTCACCTCATTATCTATGTATGGGTGAACATTCAGTCGCGCCATAAGGAAGCCAATCTGCAGGTTGCAAAAGGGTCACATGAACTACACCAACTCCTTCATCACAACTAAATCTTGATATTGTCGATCACCAACTTGTTCAATATGCAACACCATCTCATCTATTCTTCATATTCTTCTTTTATGTCGTAGATGCATATAACAGATATACATCAATTCGTGCAAGACTTAATATTCTAACCTCTTTATCCTCCCTTCTCCAAGATGGTTCTTTCACTGTGGGCATGGTACTCTCCTTCCTCCCATTATCCAGTCTCATGATACAAATTTCATTTTTCACTAGCTGAACTTGACACGTTAAAGAAAAAAAGTAAATGGGTGGAACAAAATCCAGTGGCGGAGTTAGGGAAAAAGGTCGAGTCGGCAAATGAGTTGCATAAGGGCCCAAGAATCTGAATGTCCTTTTCTTTCTTTTTGTTTGTCAGTTCGTCACAATAAAAAATATACATATATATGCTAAGTGAATAATTACATTAAAATTAATCATTTTTAAAACCGAATCTAGCCTTTTCCTCAGCCACAAATATATACCTTCAATCATTCAGGGGCGCTTCCAGCCTGGGGGCCCGCCCCTTTGACTGGGACCCATTAGGCAATTGCTCATTTGCCGACCATTAAATCTGCCACTGACAAAATATATCTGTTTGAGTCAAGACAGGGCTGAACTCGACCTTACCTAGGAACGATTTGAAAAAAACTGTAAAAAGAAAAAATAGGTACAATTAACCTACACAACTATCTCATTATTAGCCTATATCTGTTCTGGAAGGCGAAAACCAGAAAAATAATCTTATTGTAGGCAAAATCCCTGGCTCCACTGTAAAGTAAATGAATAAAAAAAAAAGAAAGAGTGCGCCTCTAGATGAAAAAAAAAAAGAGAATGTACCTCTTGCTATGAAGTAAAACCAAAAAAACATCTTGGCGACCTCGCTCCTCCGGATGTTTTCTTTTTTTCGTATTAACGAATGCTTTTCCTTTTTTTTTTTACGTTATTTTAAAGAAATAATATGTCGTTTAATGAAATAAAGAATTCAAAAGAAGTTGAAACGATGCGTTTTTGTATTCGGGGTGCTTTTAATACGTGAAAGGGAAATCGAATCTCTTACAAATTCAGAAGTGGGATCTGAATTCAAAATGCCGCCTGGAAGAAGAAGACAAATATCGCCGCCGGTTCAACCATCGCCGGAAATTGATAATCAGCGTAAGATATTAGCTCAATTAGCTACCCTTACGGAGCAATTGGCATTATTGGTGCGAAATAATGCCATAACTCCGACGACTGCTGTTTTGTCACCAACAACTGCTGTTTTGCCCTCAACCGTTAATCCGCCATCAAGCGTTACTCCGCCGTTAACTGTTATTCCGCAGGTAACTTCTATTTCGCCGTCAGTTGTTGTTTCGCCGTCAACCGCCGCTCAATCGATCTTGTCGACTGCCGTTTCGCCGACACCATCGATGTCCGCCGCATTATCTGCTTCGCCGATGACTGCCATCCGCTGATTATGGCTGCCGTTCCTAAATTGCCATCTACAACGCCGATATCTTACACCGTTGATCTCAGCCACGATTTGCCGACTTATGATGGTATAAGCAACGAAGAGAATGCGCGTGAATGGTTGAATGCATGGAAATCGATTGTTGCTATTCACGGGTTGTCCGATACTGCCGCCATAGAAATCGCTCGTCGTACATTGAAAGATGCAGCGAAAAGTTGGTATGTTTGTAATTACGGTGAGTTTAAAACGATACCTATTTTCGTAAAATTATTCGAAAACGCGTTTATACCACAAACCGACTTAATTGCTCAAACGCAACGTATGCTTGAGCGAAATCAGCGTCCTAGCGAAGATGTGATGGCTTATATACACGAAAAGCTTTGCTTAATGCTACCCTTAAAACTTTCTTTGGCCGATACCCGAAAATATTTAAGTAAGGGGTGCCGTTGGGGTGCCTTAGCGTCCCATCTGCTTAGTGTTCCAGCCAACGACGTAAATGAACTTATACGAGCCGCTCGCACGTTTGTAGAATGCCGACCACAGCCGAAAACGACTGAAATGCCTTTACGAACAAAAAATTCGAAGACAGTTGCCGTAAAACCAGTTAAAGCTGCTGTATCCTCCGACTCCGCCGTATCATCTCCTGTTGCTGTAGGTAAAGTTGGTAATACATCGGTTATTAAATGTTTTAATTGTTTTACTACTGGACATTATTCCAAAGATTGTCCTGCCCCGCGGCGTACGCCAAAATGCACGAATTGTGGTAAATTAGGGCATGTACGGTCCAAGTGTACCTCTACCATACCGCCCATCACCACTACATCGCCTGACGCTGTTATTGCTACCACCGTTCCAACAAACTCTGTTTTGACTGTTTCGGAGGCATTATTAACGAAATATCAACGTATGGTAACGATCAAAAGTTGTGCATTATTAGCCCAAATTGACCCTGGAAGCTGCGACTGTTTATTAACCTCGACCAGTGCGATCCGTCTAGGGTGTAAATTTGAACCAACTCAAAAACTTTTTGTTGGATTAGGTTCAGAGAAGGGTGGTATTGCTGCAATTGGATGCGCAACCCTACCTATTGAGATTGACGAAATTGAATTGGAGGTACCGATATATGTCGTACCTGATAATGTGATTCCAGTATCATGTATTATTGGACGGACTTGGACAGATCATCCATCCATCATATATGCCCGTATTGGTACCGACCTCAAATTTTTACGTCTTGATGAGTATACTGTACATTCGTTACATACAATGGTCAATCAAGTACGTGATGAAGAAAATTTGATGAAAATGAAAACCCATGCTGAAATCCCTGCCGGTTCAACTCAAGCGTATGTAAATTGCGTTGCTGATACAACGTCAACATGTGTACTACTAGTCAACGACATCGCTTGCGTTTTGTCGCCAACAAACGGTCAGTTTGTGGTTCCTTTACGTTTTGAGGATAAGCCCGCCACAGCAATACCTGCTGGAACAACGATTGGTCGTATTATGAAACTCGATGCTGCTAAATGCGTAGCTGCTGGTACTGGACCCCTGCAGTTATGGCAACCATATAAGCCGGAAGATATCGTTACTGGTCCTATCTCAACGACTGAAAAACACAATTTATTATGCCTTGTGAATAAGTTTCGACGAACTTTTGCGAGTAATATTAGAGAAATGGGATGTACCAACTTAATACAAATGAAAATTGACGAGTTCCAAACAGCGTTCCTCCTGCGCAACGACCTTACCGAACTTCATTAGCCCAGTCGCGAGCCCTAACTGACATACTTACTGAATGGGAAGAGCTAGGCATAATTCGGGAAAGTACATCACCATACGCCGCTCCCGCACTACTGGTTGATAAGAAAAGTGGAGAGAAACGAGCCGTTTTTGATTACCGACGTCTTAACGCCCAAACAATCCCATACCCGTTTCCAATGCCCAATATCGATGATCAGCTTAGTGAACTGAGTACTGCTACAATATACACAATTATCGATTTATTTTCGGGCTATCTCCAGGTGCCCATAGAGCCATCTTCGGTCCCAAAAACTGCATTTGTAACGCCAACTGGACACTACGAATTTCTACGAATGCCATTCGGGCTTAAAAATGCTCCGGCAATTTTCCAGTCACTTATGAATCGGGTGCTTGGCAAGGTAGTGCAACGTACAGCGTTTTGTTATTTAGATGATGTTATTATACCAGCAAACAGCTTCGAGCAAATGTTGGAAAAATTGGAAATTGTATTAACCGCCTTACAAACGGCTCAACTCACATGTCGTTTAACAAAATGCAAATTTGCCGTTGCCGAAATCGAATTTTTAGGTTTTGTAATTGCGAATGGTCACTTGAAACCTGGTGCAGCAAAGACTAAGGTTATTGAAGAATTTCCCCAACCGATTGACGTGCATGGCGTTCGTAGGTTTTTAGGACTTACAGGATTTTTCCGCCGATTTGTCCGACATTACGCTATTATTGCAAAGCCGTTGTCCATACTACTCAAAAAAGACGTTAAATTTGATTGGGGGACGTCGCAAGAAAATGCTTTTTCTACGTTGAAGGAAAAACTTACAAGTGCGCCAATATTACGATTGTTCGACCCATCAGCAGCTATTGAAGTACATACTGATGCCTCTTCGATTGGTATTGGTGGAATGCTGCTACAAGTCCACGATGGTCGCCGTCATCTTGTATACGCAGTCAGCAAGTGCTGCACTCTGTCCGAATCCCTTTATCATTCGAGTAGGCTCGAATTACTCGCTGTAGTTTGGACCCTTACCCGTTTACGCCAGTTCCTGATTGGGACCCATTTCGTTGTCGTAACAGATTGCCAGAGTTTAGTTTACCTCCATAAATCAAAGACTGGTAATGGTCAACTGGCCAGGTGGGCTATATTTTTGGCAGAATACGATTGCGATTTTGTGCATCGCCCTGGGTCACAAATGATGCATGTCGATGCTTTAAGCAGGGCCCCCTTGCCCAACAAAACTCCCAAAGAACGCGATATTGAGGCCGATATACATGGTACTATATTATTAGTGGAAAGTATTCAAGAAGAGACCGTACGTACGTTCCAGAGTCAGGATCCCGAAATTAAAAATTTAATTCGTTACGTCGCTGTTGAAGGCCGTAATCAACCTGAAGCTCGCGATTATGAAATAATTAATGGAATTTTATACCGAAAGCAAGATGGAAGACGCTTATTTGTGGTGCCTAATAGCATGCGGAAGGCGCTCGTGATAAAATTCCATGATAACATGGGTCATTATAGCGTAGAAAAAGTGATTTCAGCAATTACGCGTACCTATTGGTTTAGTGGTATGCGTCGTTATGTGAAGACTCACATTCGTCGATGTATTTCATGTTTAATGCGAAAAGGACCTTCTGGACGCTCTAAAGGGTTATTACAACCCATACCTCCACCGAAGTTACCCTTCCAATCAGTCCACGCCGATCATCTCGGACCTCTACCCGATAGTGAGGGGTACCACCATATACTCGTGATAATTGATGCACTAACCCGTTACGTCGAGTTGTATGCCTGTAGAGGTACAATGTCGTCAGAAACCGTAGGTCATTTTGAGGAGTACGCTACTAGATATGGTTATCCAAAACGAGTAATTACTGATCGTGGTACTGCCTTTACCGCTGCCCAAGGACCCAAGGATTTTGTGAATTGGGCAAACGATCACGCAATACAACATGTTCTCGTTTCAACTCGACATCCCCGTGGAAATGGTATGGTAGAACGTGTAAATAGAGTGCTGATCGCTCAATTTGCGATTTATTGCGAAGATGAAGGACAGCGTGATTGGAGCCTACACCTGAATAAAATCCGTCGTAATATCAACGCTGCAGTTAATAAAAGTACTGGTCGTTCGCCATATGAGTTACTCTATGGCTTCCAGCCACATTTTGTGGATAACGAATATGCCGCCTTATATGATGATGAGTCACGAGAAGATTCCGTCTCCCTACGTGAAACTGCCATTGAAAATATTTCGGTTGCACAGGGAGAACAGAAACGCCAATTTGACCGGAAACGTTGTCCTGGAGATGAGTTAGAAGTTGGCCAAATTGTGTTTGCCAAGGCCCCACCAGAGACAACCGGAGCTCCTACGAAGTTTCAAGCAAAGTATCGAGGCCCCCTTGTTATCGTGAAGAAGATAGGTGCTGATACCTACCGCTGTCAAAGTTTGAACACCGACGGCCATATTCTTGATACAAACTTTCATGTTTCAGCTCTAAGACCCCTCGGAGACATCCCGGTAGAGTCTTAAGTTCGAACCCTTATTTGATTTTTATTTACCTTTTTATGTTTCTTCCCCTTTTTGTGTTTAATTCTTTTTGTATCTTAGATTATAGATTATAATTATAATCCACTACGTTCACCCCGGAGGGGCGAATAAGCAGGAAAGGCCGAGTTGTAGGCAAAATCCCTGGCTCCACTGTAAAGTAAATGAATAAAAAAAAAAGAAAGAGTGCGCCTCTAGATGAAAAAAAAAAAGAGAATGTACCTCTTGCTATGAAGTAAAACCAAAAAAACATCTTGGCGACCTCGCTCCTCCGGATGTTTTCTTTTTTTCGTATTAACGAATGCTTTTCCTTTTTTTTTTTACGTTATTTTAAAGAAATAATATGTCGTTTAATGAAATAAAGAATTCAAAAGAAGTTGAAACGATGCGTTTTTGTATTCGGGGTGCTTTTAATACGTGAAAGGGAAATCGAATCTCTTACATTATCTATGACTTTCGCATCTTGGCAGCACTGATTCGTTCCACACTTCTTATCTGTTATGGTTCAACTTAAACTTCAACTAATCGTCAATTTTCAATGAATTAAATTCTAATTTTGTAATAGTATTGCATAAGATAATTTTTCCAATTTTCGATTGATACTCTATAGAAGTAGTTTCGCTCCTTTCAATTAATATATTGTGGTCTGATTCTTAATCTTAATTACTTAATGTTTGCATTTAGCTCTTTAGAATCGAAGTCACTCGTTGTACCAAAATGTGCTTTAATCAGTTAATTAATGATTTTTTTGTGCAAATCAGCCAATCGCTAATCATTATTAATCTTGCTAATAGAAAATTTCACCACAATGGGTAGCTTTTTTACTAAATTAAGACAAGTGTTGAGGTAGTATACAACGTTCATTTCATTATTGCATAAGTATTTGCTTACCTTCGAAGAAGTATTCATTTCATCATGGATTCTGAAGAAGAACCATTTCTTCGAAATATCGAATGGCATATGATGGACAAATCTAAATTCTTTCCGTTGAGTATGCTAAGCCATTTCTGTGTTCGTGGTTCTTTATATCCGCTGACTTTAATCAAAACCAGATTACAACTTCAAAAACATGATCAAATGTATAAGGGTAAATAAAATTATAAGCTGAATCTATATAATGAAATTGCATAGAATTTCTTTGAATAGTTGAATTGTAAAACATGCATTTGCACTCAATATGAAATGTGATCTATCACAGGTTTGATTGATGCTGGTTCAAAGATATACCGTACCGAAGGAGTATCAGGACTTTATAGAGGATTTTGGGTAAATTCTATCCAAATATTTTCTGGATTATGTTACATCGGTACTTACGAAGGTGTTCGACACGTAACTGGTCAGTATAATCTACATCCTCAAGTCCGAACATTAATTGCTGGCGGCGCTGCTTCTCTAGTCGGTCAAACTATTATTGTTCCATTTGACGTGATCAGCCAGCATCTAATGTTGTTAGGATTAATAGAGCGGAATTCAGGACCTGATAGAAAAGTAAGCAAGTTTGAAATGCTTTTTATTGTGCGTATTGTTGCTTATATTATAAAAAAATTCTATCGTACTGTTTTTAGTTCATTTTATATCCACTCGGCATGACTATAAATCCTGCTAAATCAAAATTTCAAACTGCAATTGATATTGGACTCTACATCTATTATCAAGATGGTATATTAGGTTTTTATAGAGGATACATTGCCTCCATGTGTACATATGTTCCTAATAGTGCAATTTGGTGGGCTCTTTATCATATGTATCAAGGTACTATAATAAACTTTAAATGGATGTTTCATTCTTCTATGCAAATTGTCAATTTAACTGCAATGTTAATTTATAGAAAAATTACGCGTTGTATTGCCAGAAGATATATCGCATTTGTTCATTCAGTGTGTTGCCGGAACTCTCGGAGGTTTTACCACTACACTCATTACTAATCCCATGGATACAATTAGAGCTAGATTACAAGTCAGAATTATTTTTTCATTTCTTCGTTCTTTTATTATTTTTCGTAATTCTTCATTTAAATTATTTTTATAGATTCAAAGAACCAATTCCATTTCACGTGCATTTAGGTCTTTATGGCTTGAAGAAGGAATTTGGATGTTCACAAAAGGTCTCTCAGCACGCTTGGTTCAATCAGTAATGTTTAGCTTTTCCATAATTTTAGGATATGAAACCATAAAAAGAATTAGCGTCAAAGATGAATATAAAGATCATGTTAGATGGTAGTTATGCGCAATTATACTACTTGTATTTTTTAGTACCGTAATAATAATTAATTATTTTTGTTAAACATGATTTTTAAATGTTACCGATTGTATTTTAGTATATGATATGTTTTCTGTTTTGTTATTTTATTTTATTTATCAAAAAATAAAAGTGCTTATTGCAATGAAGAGTAGTAAAAAACATTTTTTTTTTTCAATTGACAATAGACGACAAGATGAGAGAACGAATGACATTTTTTAGCCGAATGTAGGCATAGGTAGGAAACGCCATCATTTATGAAATATTCGTTTGAAAAATAAATTTTCATTTAGATCCGTTATTTTTCGGTGAAAAATGGAAATAATTAATCTCAAGTTCTTTCATTTTGTTTATTGGTCCTTGGAAGTCGGCTGTTAATGTACCATGTGGGTAGTAAAATGATTTCTCATTTGGTTCATTTTAATGAAAAGCGGAATGGACTGGTCTTGACTATATTTTAAGCATCAATATCAATCAGCGATCCTTCATTTCAGAAATTAATCGGCTCAATAGATGCAGGTGAAGACATTCCTCAATTATTAAGTAATAATTTGTTTAATTCAAGAAGTGAATTTTGAGGGATTTGCAGCTGTAGAAATGCAATCTAATCGATGAAATTCATCTATAAAATTTGCTAAAAATTAAATTTATTATCATTATTTTTTTATTTTTTGCAGAATTCTAAGCCATAGAGAAACAGTTTGAAAGATGATGGCGTAGGCGTTTTCATTTTTTGTTATTCTTCATAGAGAAACAAAAGGATTAATAGATATTTTTGTGCTGGCTATATATGCTCTATAGAAAAGCAAAAAAACATAATTTTCAAAATATTTGATAACGAGTTGATAACGAACGCTGCAAGGTTTTGAAGTTTTTTTCATTTTGGCGAACGTATTTCATAAATTTTGTTGATTTTAAGAATATTTTGAATACTTCATCTAATTTTCAAGACGTTTTAAATCTTCATGGTTGCTAACATTCATTGTATAATTGTTGGAATTCCACATTACTCATGATTTTTTGGTAAGTTTACACCAAAATATCTTATCATAATTTGCACTATCATGAAAGCCGGTAAAATATCAGTTCAATAAAACGCTCACCTCAAACAAAAAAATATATCGGCTCAGGTTCTATGGAGTATGTATTTCACTTCTTCTTCAACATTCGTTTCGCTAAAATTATTACAGTAATAAATAGAGCTTTTCGAAGCGAATGATTTGAAAGTGAAATGGTAACGCAGTTATTAACAACATTGATGTTAAAACAAAAATAGTAATTCAAAGATTTACAGTCTTAAATTGAAAATGAAAATACACTAATTTAAAGGATTTGTAAACGTACCTATATTAGGTGAAAGGTATAAATTTGAAATGACTAGTATGAAAAAAGAACGTCTTGTCACCGCATCTGTGAAATTTAAATTTACAAATACAGTTTCAATTTGAACACGGTGACGAAACGCGCTTACGTAAATAAATTAAAAATCTCAAATTTGCTTCGAACTTCTTTTACCACCCCATTGGAAAAACGTACCCCCTCTTCGACTCATATTATCTGGGTTATGTAAACTATTAGGTCTGCCCATTCTACCATAATCACCATACGCAGATCCTTTTTTTTGTTCCGGTTGTCTGCGAGACCATTGGATGAATTCTTTGAATAATTCTTGTAAACTTAATTCGTCACATACTTTGTTGTTGGATGCTCTTTTTTCTCTGTTGCCTGACTGTTTTTCGCTCTGCGAGTTGGCTTCTCTTTTCATTATACTATGCTCATAATTATCATCCATCAATTCATTCATATCGTTTTCCGAAATACTCCTTTTGCCTCCCCAATTGAAAAATTTCTGTGTTCGTTTTCCTCCCCAGCTTGAAAAAGCTGGCTCTCTTTTACTGGCTGTATCGTCCGTCGTTCGCTTACCGCCCCAACTGGAGAACATATTTTGTGGGGTTCTTTTACTATCGTAATTAAAAGGTTTCCTGGATCTTATTTTGCTCGTTTTACCTGTACCCCAGTTATTATTTATTATTTTATTCAACTGACCCTTCCAGCCGGCTGTAAAGGGATATTGAGGCACATCTTTTGTATTTTCGTACGAGGCGAAACGTGGACTTATGTGGTTACGTGTTGGATGATATTGTTCGTAATTTGCATTATCTTCTGTAAGCTGCCGCAGTAAATCGTTCATCGCGTTTTGTTGTCTGTAGTTTTCTAGCCATTCGCAATGCAACGTACTATGCTCGTTGCACAAGTTTATTATATCTTGGAGGTTTATTATATCTTGGAGGCTTGATTCCGCTTGGGCGAACGTTCCATCAATGTTTATCACAATTCCCAACACAAATGTCCAGTGTATGATTTTGGAAAGGCGCACTTTCATTCTGAAATTTAAATAATCTTCTTTTAGTTAAGTATATTTTATGCTATTCTTTTTCATATGTTACAGACGTAGAAATTTATTACATTCCTGAATTAAAAAATATTCTGATTCTTATCGGCTATAGTGTCGAGTTTTAAGCAATTATTAAGTCAAAATAACTGGATTTTGAAGGTTAATTTTTTAATCATTTCTTATGTAGCAAGCCTGTAGGCCCAGGCTGTAACCCACTAATTTCATCGTGAAAATAGAGAATTTTTTATACCGTTCATACAGCATTTCTTCGATCTGTAGCCAATTAAGTCTAAGTACAATGCATATCGATTTCTGTAAAATTATTTCTTCGACCATTCGTGCATTTTCAAATTTTCATAATTATTCATCAACTCCCGAAAGTTCGTCTTTATAAAGCAAGTAATTAGCCTCGGCGTTGGGTAATTATGACGATACTAAAATAAACAACGTTTGTTATTTCATCGGAATTAAAAGTTGTTTGAATTCTTTTCTCTGAAAATTACAATTGTTGAATTTGAAAATTATGTATTTCTACCACCGGAGTATTTTTTTAATAATTTTTAATATTTTACAACTTTATGAAATTGGTGAAGTTTTTTCCTTTCTTTAATTTTTGAAAATTTCTTCTCATTTTGGTGAGAGTTCCCGGTATGTTTAAAGGTTTGAATGTATTGAATGTACTTTTGGTATCATTTTGTTGCTATTATATTGATTGCTCCGACACTTTTCAAAAAAAAAAAGAAAGAAAAATTAGACATCTCTGCCTAAATTTCTACGAAGAAAACAATATCGCCCAATCCCTTCAGGAAAACGTATATTTTCAAGTTGATATGACTGCTTAATAAGGAAACCAAAAATAGTGTTTCATTATCATATAATTTATTCACTCACCCCTAAGAGCTCGCACCATAGTTTCAGATGAGTAGTTCAGATTTGCCTTTTTTTTTTTTCATTTTCTTTATGCATGAAACAATCAATTTTTTATACTAATTTTAAAAATTTCTTAAAATTCGCCTATATTACAATTTCCTTGCAAGTAACTAAAAGCATTTTCCCTTGAGATGTCTAAACTATTGACCATTTCCGGTGTATCCAATTCTTTTGTTCAGGGATTCTCGTATATGTAGTGAAAATTAATCACCTGACTTTATATTTTATATCTTTTTAGACAGATCGTTGGAATCATGGCCGGAAAACGGCTGGTCATTTAACATGACACTAAAAAAATTTACTATATTTATTCACGAGTCAATTTTTTTTTTAATTGCCAACTTCCTTGTGAAAATTTAGGAAATTAATTCTTTCTTGTTTTTTTTTTTTTTGGAAAAGAAGATATTTCATTATGATTTTACTCCTTGCTTATGAATTTTTTAGAAAAAGTACTATCCGTAAAGATGATATTCTCTCTTGAGAGGTCTCTGTCCTATATTTGGTTTCACATACCACCACTTATTATTTAAAAAAAAACAACACGATTTTTTCATTTTAAAATACTTTATTTTCGTTTCCAACACATTACCAACGTATGAATATTTGTGTGCAGGAGCTCATGAAGTTAATGAGGTCGATGATTTTAGAAATAAATGAAAAACTCATTAATTTGCATACACGAAGGCGTGAAAGGGCAGCTCTCGAAAGTTGGTAAATTGGCGATTTTAGCTTCAAGTTGGCACACTTGGGAAATTGCGTGATTAATAAATATGTATACAGAATATTAAAAACAAACGGAGTTACATTTTTTGGGTAGAACTAAGATGCAACTATTTTTTTCAAGCTGGAAAAAATGCAGTATTTGAGTTGGCAATTTATTTTTCTTTACCCTCCTTTTCGAAGTTTTTCGCTAGCTCTCTATAAAAAAATAATAATAATAAATAATAAAAAAATTTTAGAAAATGGAAAAATAGGTTAGTTCGAAATATTATATTTTCTCGTGATTAGAGTAAAATTTTAGCAGCGAAAAAATACTTTATTCGATTAAAAATCTATTATAAAATATTTTTATAATGCACTACTTTTTCAATTCAAAGCTTCCTTGCGGAGCTATGAGTAAAGTTTCACCCATCATAGGGTTCGCATCGCATCCACGGAATTACTTTTTGACTGATGCGAACATTATATGTCTTAACTAAGAATACTTATATAAAAATAAATTAATGTAGAAAATTTATAAAAAATTTTACTGTAAAAATATTCTCATGTAAATACTGTATTTACATTAATAATTTTTGCGTTGAAAAAAAATCGAATTTATTATAATTTACATTATTTCCTTTAAATCCAAAGCATTTGCCAAAAACTTTAAATTAAACTATAAACTTACAATCGAAGCAGCTATGGGTAGGTATTTGCATATCGAATAAACTACTTCCAAGAAGACTTTGATAAAATATTCGATTGATAATTTAGTAAAACGGAAACTAATGCGTATAATAGGTATGCTAAACAAAACGCAGATAATACAGGTAGTAATTTTCGTATCGAACATTTTCAAAGGTACTTTTAATCCATAAACGACTACGAAGAATAACATTCATATCGTTACAAAGTGTGTGGAAGTTTTGCTTAAAACAACTTCGTCTTTTCATGTCTTTTGAAGCAGGTAAATTTTTGAAAATTATAAATCCGTTATTTAATTGCAGAAGTATGTTGAAAATAGCTTTAGGCTAGCATTTAATGGGTATAGCTGTAGGTAGTTTAAACAGATGAATAATGTTTTTATCCGTTTAATAATTTTTTTTCTTATATAATAAGCGAAAAGTTCGCGAGTTTTTTGATAAAACGAGTTTTAGATGTTTTCACTACATCTTGCGACGATACGACGTTTTATTAATTTTTGAAATGTGTAGTTAGGAATAGCGGAGGTTTTTTTATTTTGTATTACATCTCACTTACGTGAGAGTATTTGTTATGTACCTTTCAGCCATTATGGCTTGTGAAATTATGTTCATACGTTTAGGAATGGAGTAAAAATTAAAGCAACATTAATTAGTTTTAGAAAAAAGAAAGCGAAAGCATCCTCATATAAATCTTGTTAGCTTGAGTAGCTTTGAAAGAAAACACGAGGAAATATTGCAGCGTATGAAAACTCCATTGTATAGATGTGTAATCCTATTGGGAGATCTAGTCATGTAGTAGGTATAGTTGTCTTGTTAAAACGATAAGATATAAGACGATGTTGCTTTCAAGTTTACATTATGTATTTCACCGTGTCATTAATTTAATTTTTATCGATTTTACTCTTAACATAATCGCGCGAGAATTATTATCGAATTATTTATTCTGCGATGTGCTTTTTTGAGTAATACTTTCGAATATGCCAGTTTATTGCCTATTATTCTACGTTTTGGAGTTTTATTTCGTGTCAATGTTCTTATAAATTTACGAAATCACCATGATTTATGGGTTTCGATTTTTTTTTATTAGCTAGGTTTCCAATAAAAAACTAAGCTTTTGTAGCCCATCTGATTTAGGAAGGAGGAAAACGGGATATCATATATTCACGTTTCAGACTGACTTGAGTGACTCACGTTCATTGCGTTATGTACATCTACATATATATTCCATTCATAAAGCTTCTTTGAAAACAGCATTACTATTATGCATGAAAATCGCTTATAATTTATTCAGTAGATGTTCATTAAAATCTCTGTAATAGATGATTCAATCCAAAATGGTAATTTGCTCAAATTTTGAAGAATGCTACATGAATCGAAAATAAGTTCCTCAAAATTTTCCATTATGATGTTAGATATAAGAATGAGTTGAGGACGACAACATTTTTAAATTTCAGCTTCAAAAAATGTGGAGGACAAGTTGAGCCAAGAAGTATTTTTTTTTTTATAAATGCAGCTCATACTTGGTATGTAGAGTTGCTTGGCGACTAGAATACGAGCCCTTGGATTTGAGTTAAAATGTATCCAAAATAGTGGATGTATAAAATTTTAGGAAGGCCTGAGGAGTCTCTAATTGCTGAAATAAATAAATGTGGTATATGTGGTAGGCTCATACATGATGGTTGAGGACAAGTATACTCGACATGAAATTCCAACAAAAACGGTTGTCGTTATCATAGTGTGGGGGGACGGGGTGGAGAAAATTCAAAAATTTTCGATTACGGTTTCATGCGATGAAATTAATCCATGTTTCCAACGTATTCAAATTTCAGCTTTTCAAGTTAATTTGAATGTTTTTTGAAGGGGAAATAGTGTGAGAAAATTTCATGAATTTTGCATATTTTCTTACTACAAATGTAACTAGAAAGCTATAATTTTAAATGTACAATCAATCTAAGACTCCAGTAAGGCCTTCTAGGTTTAAATGAGAAATGCAATGAAGGTAAAAGATTAACCAAAATTTGTGGAATGTTTGAGGATTATTTCTTTTTATTGAGAGGAGTGGGGGAGGTCTTCATATCTTTGCGTTTCAGACAATTTATAATCATTTGGCGAATGTCCAACTTTTTAGTATGTATATATATTTTGCTCCACTCTTAGTGCCAGCAGGTTGCTTAAAATTCGGTGAGAGACTCTTCATGGAATTATGTCAAATTAATTTTTTTTTCTTGATTCACCTCAAAATGGCGGATCATTCTAATTTTCAAAGGAGGTGAAGAGAGGGCAAATATCTCCAAATTTTTGTTTATGGCCTCATATAAAAGAGTAAGTCGAGGACATCAGTATTTTCAAATTTCGGTCTCCCGCAAGTGCATTTGAAGGTGAGTTAAATCAAAAACATCTTTTTGAAGAGTTTTAAGTCATGAAATTTCTTACTCGAAAACTTGCTATAGAAATAACGATTTGAAAGTTTCAGAATTGTATAGGTAACTCTTTCAAAATTGATCGAAAAAAATTGAAAAAATACTGAAAACGCCTTTTATTGTCAAGATATTATAAAAAAAATTTCAACTTACCACCTTTATAATAAAGCGAGAAAAAAATTTTTAACCGAAAAACTTGTTTTTGCCTATATCTCCGAAAATAACCGCATCTGGAGCCTAAAATTTTGGTCAAAATTTTTTTTCGATGTCTACCTTCTGAGCTGGAAACAGTTCGAAAAGCTCTTGAGAGCATTTTCGACTATCTTATCCCATCATGCTCTTTGATAAACATACACTCATATGATTACGAGGATACGAATTATGCTACATTCCAATTCCACCTTCACATGTTGGAGGGGAAGGATAGGGGTTACTATTTTCGAAGTGTGATGGAGGTAAATAAAAGGGCAAAAATTTTAAGATTAAGGTGTGATATAAGCCCAAATGATAAACATATTCCAATTTTAGCCTTCTAAGTGAATTTGGAGGGGGCAGGGGGTTGAAGCAATGTACTGATTTTGAAAAGGAAATTACTACTGGAATTTTCATGAATCATCCATAACTCTTTACCATATCAACTTGGAGAGGTCAAATTTTGTATGTCGAGTTAGTCGGCGACCAAAATATGACTCCTTCAAATTGTTTCAAAATAAACGATTTGTGGAAGGCTTGAAGAGCCTCAAACAGCTAAAATTTGAAAACTATGAGCTCACGTGTGCAAGAAGTACTACATATCCTAACTTCAACTTATTTTTAGGTTGTTTTTAATTTTTACAAAAAATTGAAAAATAAATTATTTTGAAAGTGAGTTTTTATCTAATTAGGTATTTGATTCAGTTTATTCAAATCCTAATATTTTTTGTAATTTTCATCATTTGTTAAAATTATTTTTATAAGTATAGGCTCATATGGTTCCTGTGGGCAAGAAGTAATTCGTATTCTAAATTCAACATTTCAAGTTTTTTTGGAAAGGGCATATGTTATGATATGGGATTTTCAGTTTCGTTACTGAGTGTGATTATAAAGCAGCGAGTAGAAAAATTGGAAAGCATATTAATTCGTTCAAGTTTAAAATGATCAGCATAATTCAAAATATACTTTTTAATTGATCAATGGGAGAAAACGTGTTTTTGATGAGGAATCATTAATAATAGTTGCGATAATTTTTTTCTACATTCATTCTTGAAAATATAATGAATTTCTGGCGGAATTGATTCCACACTATACGAAGACACTGAAGCCTATCTAATACTCTGAACAAGCTTTCATTAAAAACTCAGCTTTAGTATTGTCGCATGACTGCTTACTGTTTTTTTTATTATTGTTTTCTGTTTAAGACATGGCGAATGTATATTTTTTTTTATTCATTGAGTGATAATCGTATTTTTCAATTTTCCAAGTATTCATTAAATATTGTTTTTTATTTTTCGGTTAAGTACATTCGTGCATTTTTAGCGTAAATATAATTGTGTAACTGAAGAAAAAAAGGGTTAAATTATCGACGAAATTCATAATATTTTCAGATAAAGTTATCAATTCTAAACGTGATTCGAACGAAATGAAAAATTCACCTTGTCTCATTGACAATTTTTCAATTAAACTTTCGATAATGAAACGTCAAATTACAAAAGTTGCAAAATTTACCAAAATACTTAGTTTGCTGCTTACTTGCTTAGTATTTAAGAGGAATGAAAAGTTTCCTCTGGCGATTAATCTACCGTGTTAATAAGCATTTTTTTTCGAAGCTCGGAATTACATACCTACAGGTATTTGGATATTACGAGATTATTTTGAAAATCATAGTGGTCGTTTTAAGGCGATAAATTCTAGACGATTAGGTGTTCATACATACGCGGTAGAAATGCGAATAGGTGTCGGTAATTTCACATTCATACTCTCGTTTCATCTCTAATTCGTTCGGCAAATATTAATACATCGTAGGAGGCGCGAAGAGTATTGGGTTGACATTACTTGTTCGCTGCATGGTTGTATTTTTGGTATTAATGGAAAACACAAGAGTTATTTTGTTTCGTTCCCTATAGGTAGGTCTTTACAGAATGGGTTTCCTTTGGGGAAATACGAGCACCAAAAACTTAACATTAGCCGAACGTTAAACTCTAATTTTGCGTCTGTAAGCCGGCTCGCATTCGCCCCAAAATGTAGAAAACTAATAACCGTTCTAAGCGGTGGGAATAATTTGCCGCAACCGGGCTCTAATCGGCGGAAATATCATAGAACGTTGTTTGGGTAATTGGCTTTCAACAGGCATAAAATGAATAAAAACGTATTGGCGCTTGCTATCTGCGTGCAATTTTTAACCATGGCTGAAATTTATATGAAATTGGATGAATCGTGTTTCGAAGTCTACATGACCAAAGAATTCTTCAGCAAAAAATACTACTATAACTGGGCATCGTGTATTATTTTCAACTGAATCAACGAATAATTTCTTAAACTTTATTGAATAATATTTGATAATAGATTTTTCATTTTTTTGTGTCTTATAAACGAAATTATATGGGTTTTCAAAATTGAATCCATACATAAATGTCACATTTTTATGTTTATGCTTCCAACAATGAGGATATTTCGTTAGGTTATAAACTTTATGGTTTATATTATTTGAAAGTGATTGTATCATGTTTTAACTTCTAATACCTCCCCTTCACCCCTGAATTTTATGCAATAACTCACGAGTCGAACAAATGAATATTATGTTCTCGTATGAATTGAAAGTAGGGCTTATAAATTTTCCTGAAAGTCTTTTATGTTAAAAAAAAAAAAAATTGAGCAGATGTATCATAAGTAATTTCCATGAATTATAAAAATTTTAAGTTTTTTTCGGAAATTTCCTTGAAATGACTGATTGTTAAAATTCAACTCATTTTATAGAGTTTTTATCCTAATTAAAAATATATTAGTCTAGCAACCAGAACTGCTGCTATAAAGATATCTCATATTTTTAAAATGATATAAGGTTCCAGATTTCTTTAAAAATTAATGAAAATTTTAGAAGTTTTTTTTTTTTAGTTTAACTCACTTTCAGTTACTATTAGACAAAAAATAGTCGTATTAAAAAATGACCTGCTTCTAATTTCCTATGAACGTAATGCCTACACTTTTTTCGTTTAACTTTAAAAAGTTGAAAAAATCCACACGAAATTTTTTTTTTTTATATATAATGTACGTCATAAAGAAGGCAAACATGGTTTATCGAACTTTTTTTTGGTTTCACATTTGTACAACCAAATTTGTGTTAAAGGTTTTACGAGAGATTTTCATTTTAAAAAAATCATTTTTTTTGAGTGATATAACCGCTGCAAACTGAGATATTTCGCTTTATAAAATTTCATTATTATGGAAAATAAGATTTTTCAATTTCGACTCTTTCAGCTGTATACTTTGAATGTAGAATTGGTTACAAAAATTTCAATATTTTATCTCTGAAAATGTATAGGTTTTTAGAGCCACAGAATGCAAAATTGGGAAATAAATTTTGTAGTCATTTTTTTCATTCATTCTATCATATTGTGCACTTGATAATTAATTGGTTGAAAAAATTGTAAAATAACTCAATAGTGCTCGCAAAAAATTTCAGATCACTAAATTAGTATTATCCTCAGTATAGGCTTGAAAGTTAGAAAATACGTGTATATATTTTTGTGAATTTAAATGTGAAAAATTCGTGTTTGGTAATATTCGAAATTTTTGTTGCATTCAGGGGTTCTTTTTTACTATCTCAAGTTGAAAAAAATTTTGGTCCCAAGTTCCTTCGATTTTCATAGAAGTCTTAACATTTTTTTTAAATTTCCTATTAAATATCGGGAATATTCAATATTTTGTGAATGCATAAAAATTGTAAATGAACGATGATTTATTTTTAAGATGTATTATATGAGCTTTATTTCAGCCTTATCCGACTTAGGTTTTAATATTTCTACAAGTTGAATATTTTGCTCAATTTTAACGCTAAATAAGAAATATGTTGGAAACCTCTTGAAGAAAAAAATTGGATGCATTGTATCTCTCTGAGTTCGATAGGACAAAAATCAAGCTTATATTTTGCAATTTAATGATAAATTACGTATCACTAAATCAATAATTTCTTTTGGGCCGTATACTACAGCTTAGGGCAGAGACACGTTTATTGATGAAGAGAGAGTAGATTTAATCCTGGTAAAGATTAGCTTGTTTCGGGAAGGTAATAAGAGGTTCGATATATAGTATTTGAGTTATTATTTAAGATTTTGGAGAGGTGCAAATAATTAATAGTAATTTTTAAAAATACCTAAAATATTGTAATTTTATAGTACGAGTAGACGAAAAATATTTCATGCTCTTAAAAGTAAAAAAAAAGTAGCAATCAACACTTTTTATAAGTCTTCGATGAAAAAAAAATTGTGAGCACAAAAAAATTTCGGACTTTTCAAAAAAATTTGAAATTTTTCAATTTCGACTTTTGCATGGCGGGAGTAAATATTGACCAAGAAAATTAAAATGTTTTGAGATTCTAACTGACGACGGGAGGAGGTATCAGAATAAAGTACTGAATGGAGATCTGAAAGTTTCATTTAATTTTATTAGTCAATTATTCAGCATATACCTACAGGAAAAGGATAGTTATGCAATAAAGACATCTAACAACTTCAATGTATAATAAAAAAGAGCGCCAATAATGGAGATTAAATTAAAAGAAAACTGAAAAGTTATCAGATTTTTTTTAACATTTAAATCACGATGTATTAGCCAATTGGCGTAAATTGCAGTTGAATCCAAGTTAAACTAGAAAATAAATTTTTTTGTGGTATTATTGATTTATGTTAATTTTCGAAGTGTTTTGCCATCAATTTAACACCACTTTGAAGTGCCACGTCAATTCGGAATTAAAATTGTGAAATATTTATGAAATGAGGCCCCTCTTAGCTATCAGTCATAACAAGAAAATGTTTATTAAAAAAATACAACTTTTGGACTCTCGCGATCGTAACTTATGAAAGTAATATTATTGACCTATCGTTACAGTAACTTTGAATTTTTCATTTTCCTTCTCAACTATATGTATAAACAACAAATAATTCAAACATCAATTAATGAGAATTATCTTTTCGTAGAAATGTTGGCAAAGTATATCTCGATTTGTTGAGCAATACCATAGGTTACTCGTAAATTCAATAACCGGTTGCATTCAGTTGAACGTGCTTCATTGAATCGATAATTGAGTGTTTTTTTGGAAAATTAATTTGTAAATTGAACTGGTTACGGGGACGGATGGAAAATCATAATTTACAATCTTTACGCACTTACCAATTTCACTCCTTCCCTCCTCTGATGAATGTATGTCAATAAATATGCGTCACTAAATGACAAGTTGCACGAATGGGTAAAATTTTTCAAAAAAAAAATTATCTTATTAATAGCGTATAATTTTTTCGTTTAGCTATCCACCTCTATGTATAAATAACAATTTTATTAGTCAAATGCACATTTCGATTTTATTGCCGAAACTTTTGTGTTTGAATTTGATTGAACAAAATTACACAATTTTCCGAGCACCTTAACAAAACTGGTTTAATAATGAAGTGAAATATTGGCTTGATGAGATAGGAAAATTTCAATAGAATTTATTCTCATTTTTCTAATACATGTATTCTCGTATAGACTCTTCGGTAGTCCCTTTGAAAGACGAATTCATTCGCAGAATATAAGTATGACATAGAGATAAGAATAATTTTATGATGCATTTAAAAAGACACGAAAACGATGGTGTTTTCATGTTACGTAGCTGTGAGGCGTTTTCGATTTTCCTACGTTATATTAAAAAGATG
Source organism: Phenacoccus solenopsis (assembly GCA_009761765.1). Lineage (NCBI taxonomy): Eukaryota > Metazoa > Arthropoda > Insecta > Hemiptera > Pseudococcidae > Phenacoccus > Phenacoccus solenopsis. Next base: position 30,873,023 of record CM019752.1, read on the forward strand.
CCATGAGATTCACATGATAGATATAACCCTGCTGCTATTCCTAAGAGTTACTTGGCTAAATTCTCTTTGTACCCGCAGCACTTATAATACGGTACGTAAATCATGTTTTAATTGTCTTTCGCTTTAAACGAAAATGAGCACTTGTTGCGCTGGCGAAGAGGATCGTTACAAGTATCGCAGAGACTGAAACGAATCGAAAATTTTTAACATTCTATCGATAGTAATCGAATACAAGAATGGTAGTCCTATGGTGGGTTATCTTGTTCGAATTAATTGTCTATTTAATTTTCTTACGTATAAAGGAGCAATCAAGGTAGAACGTGGGAACGTACGTATTCGTGTTCTGTATATTTATTCGTAGAGGTAATTGGAGCTTTCAAATGTGAATTAATTTTTCCTACGTCGACCTACTGTATATCTCATAGCGAGGATGTCATTAAGATTTCGAATTGCGTATGAATTGTGTATGAACGAAACTATTTCACCGTTGTTTCCAACGCGGTCATTTCTTCTAATTAACAGACCACTTGTCCAATAAGGCATTGATTTTGAGGCGAAAACCGTTTTTGGTCGGTTGGTAATTTGAGGTGCGGTTAGTGTTTTGCCAGATTCGCTACCGAGGCGTAGGTTACTTGCGGGGATTTTTAATTCGCAGTTGGACTACGGAACTCTGTTATTCTTCGGTTTCTACTCGTATGATACGTGTAAGAAATATTTATGATTTCTTTATTTCGATACATTGCCTTAAGTATTATTTTCAATAATATAGCCTATTCGTCTTAAATTCCAGTTGGTGGGTATTTTCCATTTGCTAATACTGAGAGGACTTCGTGGTATAAATGAGAAAATTACGATTCTCGTACAGCGATGGGTATCGCAATATACCCGATTACTGAGTTTAGAATTATAATATCAAACGTGACATTTCAACATTGATATGTTTGCTTCGTCATATCGAAATTAAACGATGGGTGTTATGCAGTTTGTATCAATTTAAGCAAATGCATTATATAAGGGAGGACGATTTTCGAATTAACATAGTTCGTTGCATCACTTATTAATTTTTTTCTCCCCTTTCACCTCGAAAAAAAAATGTTAATTATTTTACATTTTATTTTAGACCCAAATTAGAAATTTTTATGCTTTTTTATTTAGAATTAAATTAGGAACTCGCGAATCCAAAATTGTAAATATTTTCCCCTGCAGACTTCAAAGCGAAAAGATGAGTTTTTAAATATAATATCGTCTTTATTTATTCCCCCGAAAACATGCTCGTAAATAAGGTCAAAAGTGTGGCGAAAATATTCACCGAACAGTTGACTATGACGAATGAACAAATATAGGAAAATTTAAGGTTTTCATAAGTTATTTCTCATTCTCTTCTAAATTCTCTTATTGCGAAGTACTCGGAAAAATTAAACAAAGCATTTTCAAATTAACCAATGGTACAAAAACATACGCGGATGAGCCACGAACACTTTCAGGCTTTCCTATGAATTATTCAGTTTGCAAATCATGCCTAAGCGGTATTTTTTGGTATTTATTATGAAAATTATGTGTTCTAAGGATTATTTCTTTGCCAAAAGAATTAATGTAAAATTACTACAATTTTTGAAAAAAAGGAAAAATGGATTTTTCATTTCAACAGTAAGATATAAGCGAAATTATGGAACCAGAGGGAGTAAAAATTGTTTTCTCTCCCATGTGTTAGAATTGGGTAACTGTGATCGTAGGTGTAGTTATATGCGTTACGAATTCAAAAAATCATCTTTGAAGATCTGAGGTCGTACCAAAATTACACATAACCACCTCTATGTCGGTATTGAAGGAACACCTATGTGTTTATTTTATAATAATTGTCCTTTAAATTTCCTACATTTTCTATTTCATTACGTATACTTTAAAATTATTCGCTCCTTTCTACAGCTAAAAGAAACAACAATAACAGATGATCCTAAATTCATCGACAAAATTCTCGAATTCTTGATTAGACAAAACTACTGAACAAAATATACACATAAAACTGGCGTAATAGTTTTGGTAATTAAGGATGCCAGTAATAATAATAATAATAATAATAAATAATAAGTAAATAAAAAATAAAAATAAAATAAAAATTACTCGTATTTAGGAACTAGAGGTCAAGCGTGAGAAAATGACATTTCTGATTCTTATTCGAATATTTACATTTGTTTCTCTAAAAAGAATTCATTTTCCCTTTTATTTTATTTATTTATTTTTTTCTCTGCATTCATTCATTTTTTGTACTCGTAAGAACGAACTTCTTCACCAACAACCAATGTGGTTTTAGAAATAAACGCTCTACTACTAATCTACTACTTTATCTAAGAAACTCTATCCAGGAAAGTTTCCTTAAACGAGAACACCTACTCGCAGTATTTTTCGACCTTCAAAGAGCGTTCGATACCATTTGGCCTCAAAAAATTCTCGCCTCCATTCATAAAAGAGGAATACGGGGTCATATGGCCTTTTTCCTTCAAAATTTCTTACAATCTCGAAGATTTTACACTAGAATTAATCAGACCGTATCGACCACACTCAATCTTCAAAATGGAGTACCTCAAGGCTCCGTCTTGAGCCCAACATTATTTAATATAGCCATCAACGACGTCGCAGATCAAATAAAACCACCAGTAAAATTCGCTCTCTTTGCCGACGACCTCGCAGTTTTCCTTCCTTGCTCTAACCTTCAACTCGGCGAAGAAGTTCTTCAATCTACTGTAGACAAATTATATTCCTGGTCAACCCAAAACGGTCTGATTTTTTCACCTCAAAAAACAACATGTATCCATTTCTGCAGAATTCGGAATTGCGATCACAACCTGAACCTTTCCCTTAACAATATTCCTATCCAACAAGCAGAAACAGCTAAGTATCTCGGTCTAATCTTCGACCAAAAATTATCTTGGAAACCTCATATTCTCAACCTCAGAGCATCCTGTTCCAAAAAGCTCAATCTAATTAAAAAGTTAGCGCACACTACTTACGGCTCAGATAAATCTTCCTTATTGAGAATATACCATTCGCTAATTAGATCTAAACTCCAATATGGGGCAGCAGCGTATAGCTCAGCTAATCAGGGAATTTTAAAAATTCTCGACCCCATACATCATACGGCAGTCCGACTTTCTCTAGGCGCATTCCGCACCTCCCCTATATCAAGCATACTATGTGAAGCGGGAGAACTTCCTCTTTATCTCCATCGTTACTATTCGACAATATGCGCTTTTATCCAAACAAAGTCAAATCCACATTTACCTCCAGTAACTCAATCACGGAAAAACAAACGCCAAGCCTCTATCATACCTTTCCAAACACAAATTTCCGAAATTTTCTCAACTATAAAGTTATACCCACCCGAAGTAGTATCATTTCCATCAAAAAGTATACCTCCTTGGTCGTTCCCTTTAAGTATTGACCTCGAACTCTCCGAATTGCATAAAACGACCACATCAGTCCAAACATGGACAACAGCCTTCCATAGACTCATCTCCCGCTATCCTCATCACCAAAAAATTTTTACAGATGCATCCAAAACCAGTCAAGGAGTGGGAAGCGGCATCGCAACCCAAGAAATGATACTAATACGATATTCTCTTCCTATATCATTCTCAGTTTTATCAGCAGAATTGTTTTCAATTCAACTAGCACTTCATGAAATAGTCACACCTAACCCTCAAACCCGCTTCTTAATCCTTACTGATTCCATCAACTCACTTCATGCCTTAACTCAATATAAAAGTAATAATTTACACCCCATAGCCAATCAAATTCTTCATCTATCAACCACACACAAAAACTTCACTCTAGCTTGGCTTCCCGCCCATGTAAATATATCTGGCAACATCCTCGCCGACCTAGCCGCAAAACAATCCTCTACAATGTTCCCAATTCCAAATATTCCAATACCGTCTCAAGATCTTAAAAAACATATCCAAATAGCTATCCACTCCACCTGGGAAACCACCTGGAGAAATACTTCCACAACTAACAAACTCCGGTCCATCCAAAATTCCACCTCACCTTTAACGTCACCTCAATCCTCGAGGAGGGAAGAGGTTATCCTAGCACGTCTCCGTCTAGGTCATACCCTCTTAACCCACTCCTACCTCCTGGATAGACAACCTCCGCCTATATGCGCGCAATGCCAAACCCAGCTCTCAGTCTCACACATCCTAACAATATGCCCTACATACTCAAACATCCGTTCTAGACTCCAACTCCCATCTACCCTATCCGATATCCTCAATAGCCACCAGACCAACCTCCTATTCACCTTCCTGAAACAGTCAAACCTTTACCACAGAATCTAAACACTCCATACCCGCAAACGTGCCTCTGGCCTTAGCGGCAGCACACGGCACAAAAAAAAAAAAAAAAAAAAAAAAAAAAAAAAGAAATAATGCAATAATTATTTCGCAAATGTTAATAAAATTACGAAATTAACGATTTTTTTTTTGCGAGATATTAATAATAGATGATTTTTTCCACATATTTGTTTGAAAATTTTTTTATAGTAAAGATGTTTTTTTTTTTCATAACTATGAGCTTATGATAATTTCTTCCAAAATTCATGAAAAATTGTGCAAAAAAATTAATAGATATTTTTCATAATCTTCTCTCAGCCAAGTGCTATAAATGTAAGAGTGGCGATTTTCAACTACTGTTTCAAGTTTGAATGAAAAATTAGGCGAAGTGATTTCAAGCGTTATATGCATACAATACATGCCAGGAAATCGCAATTTCGGTGTGTATTGACAGACAGTAAATATAATCAAGCGAGCTACATTTTAAATAAAAAAAAAAATCGTAAAACAACTGCAATCAATAAATACCTAATGAAAAATTAATCGAATTTTCAGCACCTAAATTAATTATTAACAATAGCTGGAATTTTTCGCAACACTTTCCACGTCCTACAGTTGTCTCGAAAAAAAAAACGAACACCAGCTCTTGAAAAATATATCCACGTTTATGCACGAAATACCGCGACTAAAAAAAAGGAAACGCATCGACGAAGAAAAAAAAATCTAATTTCGAAAAAGGATTGTTAATCGCGTAAAAATTTACCTGATTTTGCGAAGTCGCCGAGTTTTCGAAAATATTTACTTGGGTTGCCCGTTTCACCACTATGAATGCGAAACAAGTTGGTGTTTTGATATTCATTTATATAGAAAGTGAGGCATGCTATTGGTTGTGTTCATCAACCCCCTCACCTTAAGATAACGGCACATTCACACCTCTTCGTTGGCCTTTTAGATGGGGTGAATTATGTTCGTTTACACGAATTTTTTCAACTGCTCGATTAAAAGTGCATAATTTTGTTGTACTAGATGTAACGTAATTTTTTATTTTTTTATTGTTATTATTTTTTCCCTACAATTTAATGCAATGAGAAATTATAATTCTTAATTTTTTGGGTGAGTTTGCAATATTAGCTCTCCGCTGTTAGTTTACTTCCTGGGCAGGATTTAAAGGTAAAAGGGATAAATTACTGCAAGTGGCATTTATCTTAAATTCCAATTTGACTGAAGTCCTTTTATTATGCAAAAAAATGTTTTTTTCATGCTATATCTAGTATTCATTGTATGGAAATGGTTTTAAAGCGCTGAAGTTGTGTAACTACATATTTATTTTTTGGCAACTTTAAAAAGTTTTCAGAGATAATCTTTTCTTGCTTAGACCAAAGATATAGGTAAAGTTGAGGTCTAAATTTTATTGAAGAGATTTGCTCGTCTAGGAGAGGTGGCTGGTTCACCATTGAAGATTTAAGTTAAAGAAATGGGATTATTAATTTATTGTAATTTTAAAAAATATTCATTGACTTTAAATATTTAAAAATTAATTTTTTCAGTTTTGTTAGCCTTGAAAAAATATTTCTGGGTTCAAAAAATTTGAAAGATTCATTTTCTTTTTCATTGTAATTTTAAATAATTTTACGTACTCTGAAAACTTAAAGAATTGATATTGAACTTTTTTTTTTATAATTTGTTATAATGACGTCTGTAATTGCCATGGTTTTTACTCCGCTCTCACGAGAAAGTTAAGTTCAGATGAGGTGAAGAAGGTTGCTTGTTTTGAGGAAGGTGAGGACTGTGTGAATGTACGAAAGATCGTCAGTAAGGGGGTAGGACAGTTTGGAACTTTCAAGGAGCACAAAAATGAGTAAAATAATTTTTTTAATAATTATTGTTTAGAAATAAAATATTCTGTAATTCTAAAACTTCGAAATGTTGCTCAATTTCACCGGCTATGCGATAACATCAGTGGAATTATCAATGTAATAAACACGATAGAAGTCACGTTGACAGTGACATTGTTATTGTTTTCACTAAATTGGGTTTTTATTTTAATGAATACCGCATTGCTGTCTGTATTAGCTATAAAATAGCGGAAGTACTGTCTGACCAGTAAGCACTAATCTTAAATCGCCGGTTTAGTTTCGCAGAATGTTGAGTAAGTATTTTAGAATCAGCCAAAAAAGTACTACCCTAATTAAAATTAATACACGAGAACGAGTTGTTAAGAAAATTATTATTAATAATCCGGTTTACCAGCGTATTTTCGATTTTAATTATCAATTTGGTATATAATTGTAATCTTATCGCGGGCGGTGAGTGACTTGAAATTTTTTCAAATTTTCTCAATATTTTGTTTACCACTTTGAAGAAAAAAATCAATCGCTAGCCAAAATTCGCCCTGAAAATCTATCCGTAATTCAAAATTAATAATCAATTGTAACTCAAATTGAAGAAAATTTTCTCTCGATTTAAAACCATCTTCATTATTGTACTTAAAAGTAACCGCAAACCTAGTTTCACTGATGAAATTCAGTGCGAAAAATTCTTTCCGCTTCCCTTTTGTAGTTCGCAATAGTTTGAATACGCGGTTTTACCTGTGCCCACGATTTGACCTGAACTTCGTTTTCACCATTCGGTCAAGATGTGTTGAAAAATTGTGAGGAAAGCTAATATAGCTTGTGTCATAGTTAAAATATGAATTCAAGCTAAGATAAAAATTACGAACATATAAGCTCGTATAAATCTTATAACCTCTGAATGGGAGTTAATCAAAAATTCATGACTCTATGGGCTAGATTTACGCTGTAAGGAGAATGAAACAGATGCCTTTACTTAAAGCCTAGGAAAGCGAAATTTAATTATTGTGTCCGCGTTGCCATCCCATCATAAGCAAGGTGAGCTGTGCGAGGATTTAATTTTGATTTAATCGAGTAGTGGTTAATTTTAATTTCGGATTAAGCTGTATAGTGATGGTGAAAAAAAATTCTGAAAGAAAGCGCGATTAAAATAGAATCGATAATTATTTTGAAAGTCGGAAAATTTTGGGAAGTAAATAATTGAAAATTTTCTAAAAAAAAATCCAATTTTTTTGAAAATGGAAGTATATGCATCACAGTAGATCAGAAATTACCAAAAAAATTTTTTTGATATTTTCACCGAAACATTTGAAAATATATGAATTTTATGACCTTGATGACGTGTACAAATTTTCACGATAAAATTTCAAAATTTCCCTGTAGTTTCGTAATGTCAAACTATTATGAAATAGCTTACCATAGATTCCTCAAATTCCTTCATTGAAATGAGAAAAAAATTGAGTGTTTGAAATTTTTTCATGCAAGATCTTAGATTAAATTTTCATACTTCAGAATTTGGAAAAAATTCAATCATTTCTTCGTAAAAATTTCTGCACGATAATTTAACTTTTAATCGACTCGCTATTGGGACTCAAAGTAGGTGTGGCGCGCTAGTGTCGTTTTTTTAGTAGGTTTTTCTAAGGGGAGTCGTTCTTATCAGTACATGTATTCTTATGGGAAAATTGCCATTTTCAAAATTCAATAATTAAATAATTACTATATTTAAAGAAGTAATTTTTTTATAATGTAAATTGAACCTTCCGCTATATGACAGAAATAATTTCTGGAGAATAAATTATTATTTTAAAGTGAAAAAACCAGAGTAATTTCGAACTCTTATAAAATGATTTTAGCTATAAAATTTGTGTAGTGTTTCTGTTTTTTTATCATTGCTGTGCATATTTTTTGCCGAAAGTTATAAAAAAGTGCGGCTTTTCATCGAAAATTGATATTCAAACACTTCTTATATTAATTTTCGAAACTTACATGAAGTCGATTTTCTAAACTGTTATCACAACCAAAAACAGAACAAATAACAAAATTTCTGACTCTAATGAGTCTTTCTTGGGTCCAGAGCAAAGTAATAACTCATTTTAAATGTCTTACATGTAACGCTACAACGAGTTTTGGAAAAATGGTCAATTTTGCCAGACAATTATCATGGCTACCCAAGATGAAAATACTTACAATAACGTAACATAAACATTTGATTTTTTTGTAAAAAAAGGAAGTTAGAATATGCTTCTACATTATAAAAAAAAAAAAAAACAGCTTTTAAAATTACATTATAATAATTATTATTCAAGTTTGAAAATGACTATTTTCCTATATGAATACATGTACTGATAAGAACGATCCCCCTTGGAATGCCTTTAGAGCGTTTTCAATAGTAGCCACCAGAGCGCGACTACTTTGCTTTTCGAGTCCCAACTGTATAACGTGTGACCCATTGAAATCCAGGCAGGCAAAACACCAAATTCCCTTCGTAATATGAAATTTGCATAGAGGGTTTTAAAGTGAGTGTTTGGGTGTCTAACCCCCCCCCCCCCGAGTTTTTTACGTGTTTTTTTTTTTTAATTAAAAATGTAACGAGCGGAAATAACCCCAACACTTTCTTTGGTACGTCTTTTTTGTAATTTTGAACAATTAGTATCTTCCCCCACTTGACTTCCACCCGGCTCGGCTCCCAGCAGCGATCCTAAAACCAGCACTAGAAATTTGTCATGGACTGTTGCAATCAAGGCTAGAATTTTAATTTCCTCGATAATTTTAAAAAATCAGTTATTTTTTTATTCATTTATGATTTGTGTATAATTGAGTAGATGATGAATGTTAATTTGAAAAAAAAAAAAAAAAAAAACACCATTGTCTCAAATTACAGCATAAGTGTACAAGTTGTTTCACTGTCCTGAAAAGTGTCACAAGTCCTGAAAAAGTACATTTCGTTCAAAGGTTTTGCATTTTTCATTTAGAAGTATAAAAAGAATGAAATGAATTATGTTCACGCCTCACTCCTTCAAAAAAATTAAGTGAAAAATATCATGTATTTCATTCAATACTTCTTGTTCTAGTTTTAAATTATTGGTGTTCTTTTAAATGTGCGTAGGTTTGTTTGTACGTTCGTAAAAACAAACTGTTCATTTTATATTTTTTTTAGAGGTGATGAGGGATTGAATTTTTTGAAGGAGTTATCCTAAAGGTTTCGAAAAAAATTCTGTATTACCTTTAACAAAAATTCGTCGGACATATTCTGATATAGTCAGTCATTGTTATATGATCATGTTTTGCCTCAACCCACCCCTCTCCACAGTCTCAGTCTAGACGTCTATCACTCTATTTATATATTGTTGATGAATCTGAAGCGACGTCATGAATTATCGCTTATCACTGTTTATTTTGTCATATTTCACTGACAGCCCGAAGAGCCAAATTAAACTTTGATTATTTTGAATATATGGAAAATTTTTTTTTTTGGATTTCAGCAAAAAAAAAGTTTACGAATGAATTGGTCACTATTCAATAACTATAGCGATACACAATATTCTTTCGAGTGATGAAAAAAAATTTTTAGTTTCTTCCTTGGTGCTGTAATTAATCATTAATTATCGCGCTGATCGTATATTGTAATTTCTACTTTTTCTTATTTCTGAAATTGTTTCATTTTCCCAATAATTCGAAATTCTGAACTTAATTAATCACTCCTACTAACTCCAGGATTATTATACGGAAATGATAAAATTGATGAATTAGCCAAAAATGCAATTAAAATGTCTCCAAAATTCATTTAGTCCCAAAAAACCTCCAAAATTATTTTCTACAAATCGTGGCACTATTCATGGTCATAAAATTTATCGAACAAACTTAATTTCGCACCTTCGAAAAACGAATCCTAAGGGCTATTTTCAATGACCAAAAAGTCTCGAGTCCTGAAGGTGAAAGCTAAATTCACGTCGAGTCTTAAAGACCAAGCGACTGGAAGTACCTATCTACAGTGTTACCACACAAAAAAAACAAATTATATATCTGTTGAATTTTTTTTATGTGGTGTGTACAGACTACAGAGACAGGGACTAGAGACACACATTTCTGAAAGTTGGCTTAAATGAGGGGAGCTAGGCCGGTAGATTTCAAGAATAAGAGTAGTCTTTTCATGTGATTATAAAAAAATTTTTAATACCAAATTTAAAAAATAATTGAAGAAATATTTATGTTTTATTTTTTGCTAACAATGGACAATTCAGGAAAAACTGATAAGAAAATGAATCGATTAGTTCATATATCTGTGTATTTATAACTGCACCGCGCGCCCAGCTGATCTTAGTACCACAAATCGTCAAATTCCATTTGTCCAAAAACCACTATCAATTATATTACGTTTCATTTAGGTTTGAAATTATCCATTATCACAAGATACAAACCAAAAGAAATGAAATCATTGGTTGTTATTTTTCAATGAAGGAAATTTGACACTCTTGGGTATCAAGATCAGGTGGACATGTTGTATGCATAACCTAATTAAAACTTAGCCAACATAAAGCCCTTAGAACTCGTTTTTTTGAAGGTTCAAAATTGATGAATTTGGCACTTGGGTCTCCTAACCTATTACAAAAAATCTTACTTTTCTTTAAAAACTTTAAATTATGGACCAAAATTTAAAGTCTCTACTCTAGCATTGGACGTAATGGTCTCAGAAATTACGGACGTCATTATAAATAGGTACAGAAAAAAATCAAAAGTTGTTATCTATTTTTTCCAACTCAAAATGTTTTAGTGTCTAATTATTTTCGCTATTATTTTCATTTATCTTCACATCTTTTTTTTATTCATTTTTACGTCGCGTGCAAGAGGCATAACAAGATTTACCTACTGTAGAAGGTGCAAGGAACCTAAGAGGTTCTGTTTGTTTAGGATTACTCATTTTCTAAGATATGCTCTGGCTGAATTCCGGAAAAGTAGGTATTTCTGTGCGCAGAGTATTTGGTAAAGTCGGAATATGCAAAACTGATACTGGTACATTACACGTGTTATCAAAAAGTGGTGAAGAATTTATTTAGTAGGTGACTATGGGTCATGAGGGAATGTCTGGTATGAATCCGGGTGAGGACGACTTCGTCCCTGAGTGTTATCCAGGGTTCAGCTGTGGGGTGAATAGACTTGAGTTCACATATTTCAATCCAATATTCTTGGAATATGACATCAGAAATTTCAGGCTCGATTCTTACATCTCCCAGTGGCATTCAAGTGTTGAGTATACATGCTTTTTTAGCGAATAATATTAGATATTTTTTGAAATATTTGAAACAGAATTCCTTTCTTTTAAAGTTTCATGATGATTAATTTTTTATATGAGTGCTTGTGTTTGAAAATAATAGCATAGATTTCAATTTAGGTTCATCTTTAAACAGGAGCTCTAAAGAGAAAATCAGAATGAATGATCAGTGGAATATGAGGATCTGTGAATGTGGCATAGTATGTTGATCACTGTGATGGTGATAGATTGATTTCTTAAAAGAGGTGGCTAAAAATAAAGTCGTTCGTTTCGGTGAAAATTAGTAATTATTCTTGCTGTACTCGAATCAGTATTTGAAAATTTCAATTTCTTTTTTTAATTCCATGAATTTATGTTTTGGAAAATTGAAAATGTTTGTAGATACTGGCGTCATCTTGCTCTCTCATGTTCAATAAATATTTGTTCATAAATTTTTGGATATTTAAGAGTACCTATAATGTTTTTTAACATTTATTTGGAAAATGCAACATTTCACGTGAGTTTGGTAAATGGATAATTATTGAATCTTGTGGCTAATGTGAGATTCACATTTTCTCTTTATGACTTGGAAGAAAAAATGTGTCCAACTTTTGTTCATTAGGAGTTCCCAAATTATCAGCTAATTCAGCTTTAAGATGACATAATATGTGGTCAAGTGGAAAAGATGTGATAACTTCGAAAACTCCTATGAGATTAAAGTACATATAATATAATATTTCATCTTCCAAATTTCGATTAGTAAAAATGATTTTAAAAATACATGAAATATTACATCTTTAAGAAAAATCTACATGATGATAAACTTTTCACTCAATTCATATGTTTGGCTGAAAATTAAAAAAAAAGGCAGAACTTGCCCATCCCGTAGCGAACATTGTAAAACAGTCGTATTTGGGGTCACCAGTGAGATAACATTTGGGAAGATTAGCATTAATGACGTCACGTTTAATGAACCCATATATTAGCCAAAAGAAATAGGTAATTTTAAAATCAAGAAAATTCTTCGATTTCTATTTTGATGTACTAAAGTACGAAAAAAGTAAGAAATCTCGCAAAATTTATCCGAATTAATGAAAGTTTAAGCGATATTTTAGAGGGATTGAAGTCACGAAAAGAAAAGAAAAATATATGAATTTTCCATGTCCAGATTTATTAGACCCTCGACTGACCATTTTCATTCGTAAAGTTCTAATAAAGTAATGATAATTTAAAAATGCAAATACGTTAAAGAGAAATTAATTATATTGAGAGAGGTACCTCATGTGAACGCTCCCGATCCAGGAAAGATAATATAACGCCTTTGCGAACATGTCCTAGTATCGTTATCACATCAGTGTCAGCCTTACTGGTCATGACTTTTGATTGTGATTTTGATGAGGTGATTTTTTTCTCGTTGAATTACGGGTATACCTAAAAGTTCACCAATAGTTTAATTAGGACATCATTCAACCTCATCTTTATGAATTTCAGCACAAGCAAATAAGGTATTGGTATCTGCTATGATCTACTAGAATGTATGTTTGAGCGATGGTTTAAAAAATTATCAAAAAAATAATTCTTTCTTAAGTGAGTATAAAAATTGAAATTTTTCTTCTTTTATTCTCAGATTAAAACTTATAGTTTGAGCGAAAAATTACGTTCCATTTTTTATTCTCACCGGCGTTATCAAATAAAGGGTTAATCTTGTTTTCCTATATTACCACATCTTGGAATTGAAATTTCGTCACATACCGTGAGAATTTTCTGAGCCCTTAATTCATTACGATTGGTGAATTTTCAACTCGATATTACATCTACACTGTCATTTATTAAGTTGACAATCCTCCTACGTAGTTAATGCATTAGACGTCACCATGGTAGAGGAATTTCACCTATGTATGAACCCTAGCTCAAACTGTTATGTAGGCACGTCTTTTTTTTCATTTATGGAAAAAATTACTAAATTTTCCGTGAATAACTTTCTTTTGAATTTCTGAGAAATCTTCCATTCGTCGTAAATTCCTGCGATTAATCGCATTTTGGTCAGGCATTTATGCGGATTTCGACATCTTCTGTACTTCTGAACTATGTTAAATCTTTGAATAGAAATTTGACTAATAGGATTTCGAAAGATGAACGATTCCAAAAGGTAATCCTTCTCGATATCGCGAAGTTTTATTGATGTAGGAATTCCTATGGTAGAAAAAATTAATACTCGGTATTTGAAATGTTTCTTTTGTTGTTATTCTCTCGAGCAATACTTTAAAGCTGTCTCTGTACCCATGTTTAATTTAGGAAAGTCAATGTGTAAGAAGAGTTTGAAAATGTTGACGAAAAGTTAAGTTGAAAAATATGCTTGTGATGAAATCGACTTGAAATGGCTGTGATTATTTTTGTCACGATAAATTATTAATTTTTCAAGATTATTTTTCTCGTATCATAGTTTCCTCACGAATTCTCTTCTTTTTACGATGAATTCCTCTGCTCAGCCTACATACTTGAGAATTTCGATTGCTTACGGTATTCGGACCATTTACATTAATCTTAAAATGGATAAAACTTTGGAAAATTTCGACGTAACAAAAAGCTAAAATGTGTTGTTAATTAATAACAAATTCAAGCTATTTCAATAATGTTTAAAATGATATAGTTTTATTAGCTCTCGAAGTTATCGTAGGACGATGAAAAATCGCTGATTTCGTAATTTCGCGATTCCATTCTAAGAAATGTCGAGTGTTTGTATCCAACTATTCGTGAATTATGGACGAAAAACTACGTCTGTATTTAAATTTTACGAGTTGTGAATTTTTCCACCTAACATCTTTTTCTTCGAAGAATTCCGCGTATTTCAAAATCCCGAGCTCAATGCCTACTGACTCTTTGGTGCCGAAAAATGAACATTTTTTGCGCTTTAAGTCGTAACAATAATCAACGTATTTTTACTTACCCAACACTTAATTTTACGGTCACATTTGGGCTTCAAATTTGGCTTTCACGCGTACATCACCGCGAATCACGTAAATCGTTTCATCGCAAGGTGTAAAAAACTACCGAAATATTTGAAATTCTCTGCGAACAGAGCGAAAGAACCGGCGCGGCTTACACGTTTGTAAAGCGGTAATTCCGACTAATTGGATAGTAAGGAGCTTATGTCCGTGTTTCAGTCGACGCTTGCGAACTGGTTAACTTATTGACAGAATTTTTCATAATTAATATTAATTATCTGGTTTTCGCGGTATCGCAATCCGGTAATACGGATTCGTTTGCAATAAAGTTCTAGCGTGTTCGATTTGTGTACTAAAATGTTTAGACGGTGTTGACGTGGGAAATGATGAGTCTTGGTTTCGATAAATTCGCATTTTCATAGAATAATACGGTTATAGTGAATAGAGGAAGAAATGTTTTTCGCATGAACAAGTATAGTATTTAATTGATGCTGATTGATGTTCCCAATTTTTTACCTTTGTAAAGTTGTTGGAATTAACCTAATGTGGTGATATTACTTCGAATAAAATTAATTTTTACAGTGGTAATTTTACGATTTTTCATCATCTTCTGTTCTTCTTCAAGTAGGTGTTGTGAACAAAATTCAATAATTTTTTATAATTTCAGTCGATGCCTATATTCGAAATTGTTGATTATTTTTACTTTCAATAACTGACTGCTGACAGTGTAACCAGATAAACCACAATGTTGAACTTGTTTTTTATAGTTTTATTCTTTTTAATTTATTAATTAATTTGTATTTTCGGTATTTATTAGTATATATCGATTGTTTCACATAGACAAACGAAATAATTATTCTTAATTACAATGTCGTGGGTTGTATAACGAATGAATTAGTAGAAATATTGTTGATGTCAGATACCTTTTTTGTGGAGTACTTCTGTAATAAAGATAGATGTAGTATTTTGAAAATCTCGGGCAGAAGTGTTCAGGAGTAAACCATAATGCGGATCAAATAGAAAACTGAAATTTTGTCTTTTTTTCGTATCCTAAAATTTTTTTTCGTACCATAAAATTCGCTTCATCTTCCTACTCCCTTCCCGCAAAAAATACAATTTTTCAAGCTTAATCAAGACTCACTTTAGGTATCCTCAAAAATGCCCCTGTACTAATCTCCTTCTTACAACGCTCCAATCTTCTCTCCCAAATCTAACTATTAATTACAAAGACCCGTGCCTCTGGCCCCAGTTGCAGGATACGGCACGACTAAACATCAACAGGTAACAAGTAAGAATAAATATACATAAAGAAAGAGAAATATAACTATAAACCAGAAAAAAATATTACCAAAAAATCATTCTAAAATTTACTTTTGTGATTTCTGAGATTTTTCTTGTAGTAAAAAAAAAAAAAAAATGGCTCTGAAAAAAACTTGATTTTTGAAAATAAAGAGAAATCTCAAACATAAAAACTTACGTACCAAGTTAAAAAAATTATTTCAAATTTTTTGAAAACCATGTATTGTGTCGTAACTAGGTATTATGTTTGTGGTAATAAAGTTCGTTTGAAAATGGAATTTCTGATTAAATTTTAATTCATTTGTCTGCAATTTAAAGTTTTACTACTGAGTGGAAATCCAGAAGGGGGCGTGGATATTGGGTTAAGGAAAGTGGCGAGAAGTATTTTATGGAGTGGAATCTGCGAAATCATTGTCAGTGCTGCCTCTGGTTCTATATCCTGGTACCCAAGCTTGTACCATCTCATTTGAGCTGCGTGTAATTGAGGATATAATATGTACATATATATTACTTACTTGGTGAAAAAATATTGCTTTTCATATAGTGATATTTTTATTGAGACTTTAAAGTAGAATTGCAATGTATAGAAATTGTAAGTTTTTGAAAAGGAGTGGGTGATGGGCTCTATGCACACCTTAATTGCAAAGAGTTATTTAAAAATGAGGGAAGAGAGCATCAAATGGTATCATATTTGTTGAAATTATTGTAGATGAAGCAACTCAAGGCTAATAGAAAAAGTTTGAGAGTTTTTGCAAATTTTTGTCGACTTAATCGACTTTTTCGCGAATTAATCGTAGTGACTTCTCATGTAAAATAATCTAATTATGTAGGTTTTTTTTGCTTTTAAAGTTTATTACACGAGTTCTGAAGGACTAAAGAATGAAACCAGTCATGATTAGAATTCTGTTGAGAAAGACTGTAATATTCGAGGAGAGTGTTTTTTTCAAAAATTCCATAGGCACGAAGCGAATGATTTTAAAAATTTTCTTTTCTTCCAAAAAAAATCAAAAATGTTCTTTTCTCGTTCCCCAAGAAGAGATGGAGTGCTTATTAGAAGGAATCGGTTCTTCGAAATTGGAAGACAAATGTGTAAGGAGCATTTTAAATGATCTGTAATTTGGTAAAATAAGGCAATTTGACTACTATTTACCTAAACCCATTATTTACGGAGATAGAAGCTTAAAACTGATTTTTGAAGGGATTAACCACCACTCAAAAAGACTAAAGGACCAGGCTCTACTCGAATTCTCGGAGGTTTTTTGTATGTAGAAGAGAATAGTATTATTGATGTTTGTACCAATTATCGCTTTGATGGAAATGCTTTCTGTCTAAAATCCTATTCTTACTAGGCTGTATATCTAATGTAGGAGCTTAATTTTCGAGACAAAGCCAAAAACTGATTTTTTAATGAGAAGTAGTCAGCACAGGCATTCCAGTTGATCATTATTTTGTGACTTGGTTATTTCTTAAAACAAAAGTCACCTCTTGTCACTTTTTGTCATCTTTTTCTCGAAAACTTCTTGACATTTTATTTACAAAAAAAAAAGTAAGCAGCCATGCTGCATTATTGGAGCTGAGTTTGTTTAGGTTTATAGATATAATTTCCATAAAAAACTGTTTTTCACTCCAACTCCTCTCCAAATGCGCTTAAAAATCTGAAATTTGGATATGTTAGTGTCCGTGACTCATTCTTTCATATGAGATCAAAAACAGAAAATTAAAGCTTTTGCCACTTCTCCAGCTCTCCTTTAAAGTTGAGTGATCCGCCATTATGAATTTTATCGAAAAAAACAAAATGCTATTTTTTTGTATTTACGAGAAGAGTCTTTCCCCAAATTTTGAGCAAATTTCATGAACATCAGTAGGCACTACGCGTGTTACCAATGTTCTGAAATACAAACATTTGAAGTCTTTCACACTCCCCCGACCCCTCTTCCCAAATCAGGTAGGCTGTAATAGCTATCATTTTTAAGTTAAAACTTAGCTAAAAAAAAAATAAACTCGCCTAAAAGCGTAAAGTATAATATGAAGAAATATTTGCAATGTGGAAAAAGGAATTGAAACGTGGTACCGAAAAAAGGATTTAGGCGCTGTAAATGTTGCTCAAAATTTGATCACGTGCGCAGCTGAGCTAAAAGATGACAAAAAAAATGTGATTTATTACAAAAAAAAATTGATCAAAAGACTTCTTCGCTTATAATTAGTAATAAGTTGTTAAATGTGAAAATTTAATAGTATAAATTTTTAGCTGAGTTTTTAACTAAAAAACGACAGCTATTACAGCCTACCTGATTTGGAAAGGGAAGGTCGGGGGAGGGCGGGGTCTTCAAATCTTTGCGTTTTAGACCATTTGTAATCATCTGGCGAATGTCCAACTTTTTGGTATATATATATTTTTTCCCCCACGCGTAGCACCAGCGAGTATTTATAAAATTCGCTCAAAATTTGGTGAGAGACTTCTTAAAAATGCCAGAACAACCTTTTTTGTTTTTTCGATAAATTTCAAAATGGCGGATTACTCAAATTTTGAGGGGGGCTGGAGAAGAGGCAAATAGCTCAAATTTTTCGTTTTTGATCTCATATGAAAGAGTGAGTCACGGACACAAACATATCCAAATTTCAGCTTCCTAAATGCATTTTGAGGAGAGTTGGAGCAAAAACCTGTTTTTGAGGAAATTTTGTTTTTTGTGTCACTCGCCTTGCGCAGGCGGGTGTGGATAAAATTCGCTCAAAATTCGGTGAGGAACTCTTCTTAAAAATGCGCAGAAGTCTTTTTTTTGTTTTTTCAAAAAATTTCAAAATGGCTGATCACTCAAATTTTGAGGGGCGCTGGAGAAAGGGCAAATAGCTCAAATTTTTCGTTTTTGATCTCATATGAAAGAGTGACTTACGGACACTAACATATCCAAATTTCAGCTTCCTAAGTGTATATTGAGAGGAGTTAGATCAAAAAACGGCTTTTTGAGGAAGTTTTGAGTTGTGAAATTTCTTGATTCTTCCATATCTCCCCACCAAATCAAGTTAAAGGGGTCAAATTTTGTGTGTGAGGTTAGTTGCTGATCAGAATATGACCTCTTAAATTTGAGTCAAAATGGATCCAAAATGGCGGATTATGAAGATTTGAAGATAATTTGAGGACCCTCAAATAGTTATAATTTGAGAAATATATGTTCACATGATTATTTCATGACAAGAAATACTACATTTGTGCCTAATTCAACATCATAAGTGTTTTTGGAAAAGATAGGGTAGGGGTTTTCAGACTTGGTATTGGATGTGGCCTGTAGTCATGAACGGTTAAGCAAGGTTATTACTAAATCAAAACAAACTTCAGTTAAAAACTCAGTTCCAGTAATGCGGCATGGCTGCTTACGTTTTATTTTATTTTAAAAATGGTCACTTTTTGGTCACTATTTTCTTTTTTTTAGTCTCTAAAGTCATCTTTTTTTCGAAAAATCAGTTGGAATGCCCGTGAACATTTAACTGTAGAAAGTCACGGTCCATTCAGATCTATAAATTTTTTCATCATGCTAAAAAATATGATACTGCTAACGTAACGATTATAGTAAATATCTTTTGGAAACGAAATTTTCCTGTTCTCTATCTAGATTAACGGGACTGTTAAATAACATGGGATTTTCGTAGTATTTTCATTATGTACTTGCTACTAATCGAATTTAGAATTAGAGCATCTTTAATCTCAAGTCTTTACAGTGTTGAAGAAAACAACATTTTATGTTTTAAAAATAATTTCCACGAGTTCTTTGCGACAATAACATTTTTAAAAATAATTACGAATGACCTTTTGTAGGTGAGTAGGTAGTATATTCATCGAATTTATCGTCGAAAGTATTAGCACGGAAAACTTAAAATCTCAACATAAACAAACGATATATTGCGCAATTTTTTATACACTAGTGAATTCGCAAGGCAAAGATCATAAAAATGTGTAATTTCAAAAGAAATTTATACTTTTCCAATGGCAATAAATTAGTTACTGTCGATTTCACGGTTAATTAATTGTGTGTAAGTATTTTGCATGTTGCAACTAAGTATGTCGCGGTGTTATACGATGAATTCGAGCCGTTTACAGACGCCGAAGTACTAAATGTCGCTTTAACAATGTAACACTTAATTGTCAGGTTTTTAACCTGTTTAATTTATCATGCGATTACCATTTCTGCATTATTAATTTTTTTTTTCGCTGGTGTGTTTTCGAAAGTTCCAATGCAGGAAGTGAAAATCTGAGCAAAACTAAGAAGAAAGTGAATCTCCAAGCTTTAGAAAAAAAACCTATGCACAAATGTGATGACATTGAGAATATACAAAGCATTATTATTTTTACTTCTCCCTCTTACCATCAATATTAGACAACATTAAATTTTTTTGGGGAATTTCTTAAAAATTTTAAATGAAAAATAAAAATACAAAAGTTATGTAAAGATAGAAAGTTAAGGGACTAAAAATAGGCTGTTGAAATTATTTTCAAAACAACTTCTCGATGCTGGAAAAGTGAGAAGCCTTATATAAGACACTTCTAAAAGTTAAAGAATACTTTGACACAAAACAAAATCTTTATGGACATGTATACAGAACACAGAACAAGTATTCAGTCTACATATAATGTTTTAAATGCTCTCGCTGTATCTTTTGATGATCGAAAATAACACTCGATTGTCGGAAGTATTTGGAAATTGTAATAAATTTCTCACTGTGAGATTTTAATTATCGAAACTACACAACTCTTGGTGTAGAATTTTAAACGTGTTTATTTCAATAGGTATTGCAATAATACGCAACGCAACTATATGTGAGAAAATTCGTGTCATCTCGTATTCATCGTGAAAGACTGCGAATATCCAATTATTCTTAATTAATACAGAATTTTCAAATAGTGTTTTTGAGTACTGTTCGTTTCAGCATTCCGGCAGAAGGGAGGAAACTTCTTTGTATTTTCCGTAATATTTTCTTTATTCAATGCGTTTGAAAAATTTGATCGATATCTGAATAAGGAAGTGTTTTAAGGTTTTTCCTATGTTTTTCCGTTTTCTGTTACAAGATTAAGATAGAAAAAAATGTTAGTCTGCACTGAATTAGTTCTTTATGAAGAATTAATTCTGTGTTGAATTTCAAAGGTATGAATGAGAAGGAGTATCACTATAAAAAATTTATGACTTTTGTGCTTTGCATCATTATTTTTATGTGATTTTAAACCTTTAGCTTGTTATTTTGCATTATTTGAATCGAAAAAAATATCATTCACATTACGTGAACCGAACTTCAGACCACTTAATTGAAAAAAAGAAAAAATGTGGAAAAAATTGCAGCTCTTGAGGTAGACTAAGTATGTCCTAATTTTTTATCCTCAAATATCATAGGCAGTGTAGTATTAATAAAAATTTTTAATGGCAAAAATGGGTGGAAATCAATTTTACCAGCGTTCTGTGTTGAAAAAGATCTTAAGAATAGTTTGATTATTATGGTGAAAGAATAAGATTTTTATAGATTTTTACAAAAGAACCTGCCGAGCCATGAATCATCGTTTTCGTCGATCAAGATTTAACAGAAAGCACATTACCTGAAAACCTTACCACATCACTCGCGCAAAGTTAATATGGGGGAAAGAAAAGGTTAAAAATTTTCAATCTGAGTAAAATCATGAAAAATCATGAAAATTATTAAAAACGACATGTCGTACGAAGTAATGAAAAATAACGTATCTTCATCAGAAAACACCTCACTACCAAAAGGGATCATACCTCACTCGCCTCTAAACTATTCTCAGTCGATTTCAAAACTGAAACGTAACATTCGTATTTTGTCGGGCGGAGGGAGGGAGATTAATTCTTCATAAAATGTTATAACTCTGCTGGATATCAACTTTGACTGCTGAAACTATGTAGATCCTATATTGAGACGATATTTTGTTCACTTGACTTATTTTCGAAGAATTTTAAAATTCGTATACCACCCCAACAAAATATACGTATGGTGTGTGAATCCTAAAATATTTCAAAAATTGATTAGATGAATGAAATGTTGTCTGAATATAGGATCGAGCTAGTTTTAGCCGCCAAAATTGATGTCCACCCGAATTAAAGCATTTTTTGAAGAATCACCCCCCCCCCTTACAAAATTCTGATGAGACTTTGCAATCCCAAAATCAATTGAGAATGGTTTAGAAGCGAGTGAGGTATCGTTACAAGTCTAAGTCTCAGTTTTAACTGTTGAATTTGGTGCCTTTCAATTTTTTTACGAAAAAAAAATGTTCAATTTCGATCGAATATTTAGAGTTTATAGATTTATGATCGAAGATTCGTATGAATCAGAAACCACCATTACCCAATATTAGCTTTAATTAAGAGGGAAACTAGAATATTCTATATTTTTAAATATTTTTCGTTTTTTGCTACTTCATAATGGTAATAGCGAAAAAAATTTGATTAATTTGTTTTTCTTTGTACGGCAATCGCAGTAGTGACCAGTGAATTAAATAAGATATAATTATGATTTTTTCAATGACGTAGGCTTTATTTTGATCTAAAATTCGTAAATACTTTTTTAATCAAAATTTTAGATTTTTTTGTGAAACAAAAAAATTTGAAAAAATTACCTTTATACGCTCATAAATCCACCAAAAATAGTGAAAAAAATTGAAAATTTTAATTTACATAGTTTTTTATCCACTTTTATAATCGCTGTCTCGATTCAAGAACGCAAACATTTTTTCATTTCGTGAAGAGTGCAGATGGATGGAAATTTTAACCCTCCCTCTTCCCCACCTAGGAAATGGCACTTTTGGGAATCCCAGAATACGACCTCTCAAATTCGAGTCAAAATGGATCCAAAATGGCGGACGAACAAAATTTGAGGAAGGTTTGAAGGGCCTCCAATCAAATGGAGTAGATTTGAAGACCTGATTTCCAAAGTGACCTAACTGCAAAAAATTCATTTCTAGAAAATCGAAAAAACAGTTACCCACTTTGTACTTCGATGCTTTTCTTCAAAAACCACGTAAGTCGGACTTACGCAAAATTCACTTTTAAGTGGTTTCTTATGTAAAAAAAATCGAGGAATTCGATTTTGAAAACCTCGTAAGTCCAAATCATCAACTAGCGCTTCTATCCGTAAAAAAAAAACCTCGTAAGTCTGTCATCAAAAGAAAATACTCGTACCTCTTCTGAAAAATTTATATATTTTGGACTTACGTAAGTGGTTTCTCATGTAAAAAAAATCGAGGAATTCGATTTTGAAAACCTCGTAAGTCCAAATCATCAACTAGCGCTTCTATCCGTAAAAAAAGAAACCTCGTAAGTCTGTCACCCAAAATAAAATACTCGTTCCTGAAAAATTTATATATTTGGACTTACGTGGTTTTTGAAGAAAAGCATCGACTTATATTCACGTTAAGAATCACCGAAATAGTCGCTCCTGCACCAAAATAATTATGCGTGGTTGTTGAAGATGATGTATATAGGTAGTAATTATGGTTTAACACCAGATAGCATCGCTAACTCGAAAATCTTAATTTTGCAGTTAGGTCTCTTTGGAAATCAGGTCTTCATTTGATAAATGTAGACTTATGTGATTACTAGTGATGATAGGAATTATGTTTGTCAATTTCACCTTCACACGTAATTTTTGAGGGCAGGTAGAGGAGTTATTGTTCCCAAAATGTAGGGAGGGTAAAGCGAAAATCAAAAAATGTTGATTATGTTGTCATATGACATTGTGATTCCAAATGAATCAAATATTTTAGTTTTAGCTTCACAAGTGAATATGGATGGGAGTAATGAAAAGGATTTTGGAGGGGAAATTATGGCAAGAAATTTCATGAATCTCATATACCTCCTTTCCAAATTAACCTACAAAGCTCAAAATTTGTATATGGGTTTAGTTGGAAACCAGAATATGAATCCTCGAATTTGTGTCAAAATTAATCAAAAATGGATCTAAAATAGCGACTATAGTGCGGTCTAAAGTGGTTTGACCTATAACAGATCAAACCATTTCGGCTGGCCACCAGGAAATTTTAATACATTTCTATTGGTCCTCCCAGCCACAAGAGTTTGAGAACTACAACCAATGAAAATGAAAAATATTTGGTTCTGAATGACGTCAATATGAGCAGCTAAATGTACGCGTGGGCTCATCACTTTTGCGGTGTAAGAAGGGAGATCGAAATTTTATCATTACTCATTAAGACTGATGCCTTATTGGCTGTTGATATTATCAACTCACAGTTGCTCATATTGACATTATTGACGTCATCAGTAAACAATGCACTTAAAAAAATAAAGTTGAAATTTTTCACGTGATCTCAAATGGTGTAACCTGTTATAGGTCAAACCACTTTGAGTGCCGTTCATGAAACTAGACCCTCCTGGTAAGCACTTCATTGCCATATTTATTACTAATAATATTATGGAGATAAAAGTATGATAGCCATATGTTTTTTGGTTGAAAAATAGAATTATTTAAGGAAGTGCGAAATCGTTCTCTTTTTTAGCCAACACATGATTATTAAAATGGATGATGAGCGAACCTCTGATGGGAATCACAATTTGATTTCATAAAATAGCTGGTTAATTTGAAGAGATTTGGCAACGTCTTTTTTATGAACGCAAAAATTTTATTTTTTGCATAAATGAACATAAGGGTCTAGTTTCGTGGACCGCACTATAGCAAACATTTAAGATATGTTTGTGAAGACTTAAACATATTCAATATTCAAATAAATAAAATTTTAAAAATGTGGGCTTTTTTAATTTTGCGTGCAAAAATTGCTACATATTTCAAGTTAAACATTTTGGCTGTTTTTGCGAGGGATAAAGTAGGGGTTTTGGATTTGGTAATTAATGTGACCTGTGGACTTGAAAAGTCTACTCGACAATATTACCTGCAAATGTAGCTTCAGTTTAAAAACTAAGCTCTAGCAATGCAGCATGGTTGCTTTTTTTTTAATTCTACTGCTGGATTCATTTTACAAATCTTTTTACCTGTCTTTCTCAATATTAAAAAAAAAAATTAGTCCCCTTAGTATTCAAGTTCGTTGTCTGAGGAAAGGAATTTAGTAAAAAAAAATTCCAATAAACCAAAAAACAATTATCAACCGATTTTCCTATATTTTAGCCATTAATTTAGATTATTTAAAAATAAAAGTTAATTTATCATCGTCATATTTATCATTAAATTTATGCGTGTGGGTTGACAGATAATAATTGATAATAGATTATCATTAATTCACGCTTCAAGACTTTAAGCATCTCTGTATACGTAGTATTTCAGTCAGTGATGAAATAATATGCTTCTTTATTATATTACCTTGCGGTAAACATATTGTAATTTGCAATTATAATATATCAAAATACCTATAAAAATTTTTCATAATCGCCGAAAAAAAAATGTAGAGAATTTTAGCATCCCACGTGCCAAAATATCACCTACTATGCTGATAGAATAAAGTACTCGTGCACTCTAAGAGGGTGAGAGCATCTTAAGCTTTGTTTCGATGTTATTGTAAACGTAAAAAGCCCTCTCCTCGGGCAATTATTATTATACGCGTAAGCAGAAGCTAAAGAATGATTATTATTATTTTCATTTAGTATGTGGTGCGTTTTCAGATGTTAATGAAAGGATGTGACAGCTGCGGATTAACCGAATTACTACACAAGTGGAAATTCTCTAGCGAAAGTAGTTGCCACCTTGCCGTACAGTGGAACGCGAACGTTCTGAAGGTGTTGAATTAATGGTTGCTTTTTGATTGGCTAATTTTTCAAAAATGCCCGTGGTAAGTTTTTCGCCAGCGTACACACGCATAATTTTCGCAACAACGTTACGATTCGCGTTTCGCTACGTATTTTATTTGTTATTTCAGAGATTTCGTTTTTGCGGAGACGACGAAGTTCCAGATTGGATTTTAGCCGCTGTTCACGATATTCATTCAATTGTAAGTATTTATGTATTTCGAAGCGCATTTCTGATTCTAATCTTTTAAATCTCGAGCATAATTCGCAAATCAGTTTCAAGGTTAACCCACAGTAACATTACTGGTAATTTTGGCAAATTAAATAAATGGTACGCTCTGTACTTAAGGCGTTTACAAGGTTAAGTTTGTCTAATTTTTAATTATCAGTCATTACCTACGATTCATTACGCGGATTTATGGCATCTTTTATCAATGAAATTTTACATTGGCGAATCACATCGCCAGTCGAGTTGGCATTTTTATGAAATTATGACGATGAGATTGTTCGAAAGTAATTCTCGTTTTATCAAATATTTTTCATTTTGTTAAAGCTGAATACATTTTTTATATTTACAGGATACTGAAAAACTCAAAATCATAGTACAAACTGTGATCGATACTATACTTCATCCAGAGAACACGGTAGGTACTTATTGATGTAAGTGTTCAATTTATATTGTATAGGGCTCGTGTGAAACTACGAAAGCATTATTATTCGACAATATTTTAATTATATTAAAATTTATAGAAGATTTTTTGTGGCACAAATTTCCTTCATTCTTTAATAAAAGTTTTTAATTAATGTGCAGACTTGAAAAAAAAAGCAAAATTAATATTAAAATACTTACCACCTTAATAAATTACATTTGAGTGGTTGAATGTTTTTTTTTTTTTATTTATAAGAACAGTGGTAAATTTTTGTTAGCAATGAAATGCATTTATTAAAGGGTCGTTTGTTTTTATGCTTTTGTTTGACGATGCTTCTCTTTAACAAGATTACTCTCTCGAAGTTAGCTTTGCTGCGAAAATTTTAATAACTTTTTCTCAATCGTCGTTTGATAAAAGACCCACATTGTAAAGTAGAAATTAACGGCGATGTAATTGTAAAAAAAAAAGTATTTAAAAAAATGATAAAAAGCGGCTTAATTTTTACGCGATATTCTGAGACATCGTGTTCTCCTGCAGCATAATTTATAACCATAGGTAAATGAGTAAAAGTTGTCGGTATTATGGGAAAGAGGAATAACGTTTGTTATTTCTTTTGCATATAAGTAGGAACTATAGTATGACATTGTTGGGAAGTATTAGCTGCGCGTATCGTGTGTAATATGTGTCGCTGAGCCGTATAATAGTGTTATCATTTATAACAATATGTGTTAAAGAATTTCGCGGTAATCAAAGCGAAATCAAATAGGATAAAATTTTTCGCCAGTGAAAGCTAAATTTAATAAAATCGCCAACGTAGTTTCATTCGTAATCTTCAAAGTTCATTTGAAATCCATTTTTATAACGGGAGTATGTTCCGTTGTCACAGAAGAATAAATAACTGCGCCACTATTGTGTAATGGTGTATCCTTTGAAATGAGATTTCACCGGATTGTGGTACGTTGTATGTCTACGTACCTAGCGGCGTGGTTACCCATTTGTACGAACGTTTTGTTGTTTGGGTGTTTTGTAGCGATAAATGTGAGGTTGTTTTGAAATTCAGATAATTGTTTGGAAGGACATTTATTTTTAAGATATGAAGAGTGACGGATTTAGGCATGGAGTGCATAGGCTGAAGCTTCGGGTGGCGACATTTTGGAAACGGCAAATTATTCTTGGACGATTATTTAGGGTTTATTTCGCATAAGTGATACACTGTTCTTTTTTTTAGTATAACTTAACTTCGCAGGCACTATATGTTATCTATATAAGAACCAAAATTTATAACTCTAAAAAAGTGACATTTTTTAGACTAAAATTCTTTGTGAGTTTTTTATGAAAATTTTTGAAATTTGAAAATGAAGAAGGTACGACATTTCTCTTCAGTTTTTTCAGAACGAAAAGTTCAAATTCCAATTTATAAGAAAATTATAGGCTGTGAAATATGACCTCAAAAGTCAATTTATTTTTACGTTTTTCTTGACAAATAATCAATTAATCAAAATAACCTGTAAAGTTTCTCAAATTCTTATTATAGGTGTATATTTCAAATTTCAAGTGAAACAGATAAGTAGTAGTACTTGAGATTCAAAGTTGTACCAAAATGGTCATTTGGCAGGCAAACCAGTATGCAATCGTGTATGTGAAATACACCCTTAGAAAACCAAAATTCGTTTTTTAGATTTCCCATCCCCCTTTCTGCGCCATGTGCAGCTCAGGGCTAGAGGCACGTAAGAGAAAATTTTTTAGCCATTTTATATTTAGAGAAGGGAATAAAGTTTGAATTTCTTCTTATTAATTGATTTTTTTTTATTTAACGTGCCGTGTACCTTCGCTAGGGCCAGAGGCACGGGTAGATTAAGGTATTAGATTGTATGAGGTGTACAAGAGTGAATTCATGTTTTTTTCATGTTTTGGTTTTTTCTCCATTTTTAAAATTGCTCTTTCATTAACTTGGTAGTGTTATTTTTCTGTATAAATTTTCTGGCAGTATATTCATTTTTTTTTTTTTTTTTTTTTTATGTGCCATGTACAGCAACAATGGCTAGAGGCACAGCAACAATCTAGATTTTACTTGTTAATCCTGTGGACTTTAGAAAAAGGAATAATTTATCAATTTGTGCCTGATCATCTGATAGAATGTCCTTTAAAGTATTAGACTTAAGATATTTGGACCGGTGAGATTGATAAAGAAGGCATTCAGTAAGGATATGTGAGACGGTTATGAGGACATTACAGGAGGTACATATAGGAGGTGGCTGCTTGGCAAGGAGGTGTTGGTGAGTTATGAGGGAGTGGCCAGTGCGGAGACGAGTAAGAATGGATGCATGTCGACGGTTATGTTGCAGAGAAGTTTTCCAGATGTTTATGGTGGGTTTAATACTTTTGAGTTTGTTTGAATTTGGGACATTTGACCAGTATGACTGAAATTCTTCGGATAGTAAGGATTTGGCATAGGTTTTCAAATCTTTCAGAGATTCATATAAAGAAACTTGGAAATCTATACAAATTAATTTTTTGATTTTTTTTAAACATAATAATTTTGTAAAAATTTCATTTTATAGAATTTTTCGACTTTTTTTCATTTTGTAGTTTGTTTCTTATTTTTTGATTTTTTAAATATAATTATGTTTTTTTTTCATGTTTTTAATTTTTCCTCAATTTCTGAAATGATAATATAAAAAATGAAGATTGATTTTTTAATTTTTTTAAAACGTAATAATATTGTATTTTTTGATTATTTGGGTGCGTCTATGAAAAACCAAGTAATTGTTTTTGAATAATCTCCAAAAAATTTGCAATGATTTTATCTGATTTTTAACATGTTTATAATAGTTAAATTTTTTTTTCTTAATTTTTACATCTTTTAAAATGAAAGAAATTCCAAAAATCCAATATATTTTTTAATGATTTTTTGGTAAAATAATTTATTTCTTGTTGTAATTACATGTAATCTATGCTTCCCAAGTTGAAAAAAGGTCTAAAAAATTTTAATATCTTCCAAAAGTATCATTTTCAATTCACTTATATAGGTATTCATTTGAATTTATTTCTTTTATGGCAAGAATACGTGACTTTTTTGGGCAGCAGGGAAGAGGGTCCGATCATACACCTAAAAATGCACACGTACCTACCAAGCGACAAATCAAATTTAGCCTAGACGCAGCAAATCTGCATATAAATCCATCGTTGGATGTAAAGCACATTTATCAATTATTCGAGCATTACTTCTACGTGGTAATTCGTCATTTTGTTCGAATGAATTTATTGAAAAATAGTTGAGACGAGATTCACGAAGATTATACTGTATACAATTACGACAGGCACGTATTATATTCGTAAAAGTTAACTTTTATCAATCGAAGATAAATTTAGGTAGGTGGTGGCATTCAGCGAATGAATGAACGATATTACAATTACTATTGATTAATTACGGTTTACATTTGCCGGTGAGAGATACGTTGTCGATGAATTCTTTTTATCTGTAAACGAATCGTTATTCATTGAATTAATCCTTTGAACACCAAGAAAAACCTAGTGATAAATTTTCGAAATTTTCTTTTAAAGAATAAAGCTACATATTTAAATCCTGAATGAGCCCACGTAATTCAGAATTTTATGGCCCGATAAGTGAAGAACGAACTTCATTTTACATGGAAAACTCCACTTTGTACTGAGGAGGGGTGAAATGAGCCATGAGGACAAAGCAGCCGAGTGAAAAAATTATTAATAGTTCGAAAATTAATTTTTTTTAGTGTTAAATTTTGGAATACAGGTCATGTTTTATAAATAACTGTGGTATGGATTATAGTTTGTTCATATCAGTAATAGAAGCACTGATAGTGAGGATATATCTGAGGTATTATTTCTCACTGGAAATCGAAAATCTTGTTTTTTCACCATTTTTCAAATTTATATGCAGAGTATGATACAAAGTGTAGAAATTTTGGCAGACTCTACTCTTCAAAATTGAAAGTCCAAAAGTCATCCGTATGGCTCTTCTCAAGTCTGAAAGAATGCAGCGCTGAAAATTTTTTTTCCGGCGCCGCGTCAGGGCGTAATGGTATAAGTTACTAGGTTAATATAGCGAAATTAAAAAAAGTATCAATCGCTTTATTGGTGCTTTGAAAATTGAGCAATATGAACAAATAAATAGGCTCTGGTCCCGAAGAATATGCCTGTTAGTCTTATATATATAATGGAAAAACCCATGTAAAACTTGCTACTTCGTCACAGCTCGAATTTAAAGCGATAAATTTCCATTACTTCAACTTGAACATTATTTTATTGTTTTCACTATTGCTAACTTATTATTATAGTTGAGTTGACAAATGTGCCTCGTTGATGTTAATTATGTCTCAAAATGTGTGAAATATTTTAATAGAATGTGACTTGATTTATGTTTCACTCATCGAGTTTTCAAATTTGAATTATCATTAATGGCCGCGATTTCGATCATTGGCCAAAAAAACACATACAATATTATCGTTGCCCTATATTTATTACCTTAACTGAAATTTTTCTCGTGAAAATTATAATTTTCCTTATATTTCCAGATTGAAAACGATCACAAAGCTACTGTACCAGTGGGTAAGTGACTGTAAATCGTAAATTAACTAGAATAAATAATTAGTTAAAAGTATATGAAAAGGTATGTTTTCGAACTCATTATTCGTTGCTCCGTAAAACGCAATAGAAAGGCTCCATCGCGACGTTGTCACATTGCACAAAAATTCAGTGTTATATAATGTCTTCCTAATTGATTAGTATTGATTTACTGACAGGTAAAACCGGTATGTTCTATGATAATTAATACCACCATTTGTGTTACCCTTATGAAGTGATAAAACGTAATCAAAAATTGAATTGTTACCTATGTTAGATTAATTGCTTTTTTTTCTCATTTGTATTCGTATGTGGTAATGATATTATTGGTTTCAAGGATGAAATTTGAATTATTTGAATTTTTTTTTTGCCTTAGAATTGGTGGAACATAAAATTCTTTTAGCTGCTATTCTCTTTATCATAAAGAACGCTGTAGCGAACGATGTTACCGAATCAACTCTATCGAATGAACTTCAACAGGTATTTGACTTTGTAAATTGAAAATTTATCCCCTTAATTATTCAATTAAGCGTATACCAGTTTGACGTGTGAAAGTAAGTAAATTTTTTCGCCGAATGCGATATAAAACGACGTCATCAACGACGACGGCGTGGTTTCTATCTTTCCTTAATGCCATTTCTAACGATGTTTGACGTAAGTACACCGAAATATAATACGTCAGTTGACCATTTCTCGCAAGAAAGCCAAAAGATATTACGTGGAGAATATGATTATTTACTTTCAAATCGATAGTTAAATTTTTTCCTAATATACGAATCATTAATTTATTTCCAATCGATAACGTATTGTGTGTTAGTGATGGATATGATCGTGTCAGTAATTGACTTGTACGACTTTCAATCAAAAAAGAATCTTATTCCTGTACCAACTTGTATTAACATTAAAATTAATTTATGACAAAGATTGAATTGTAATTACGTAAAATAATCTAATAGATTAATGCTTACATCAAAATTTATACAGACTTCCATTCATTTACCTACTTACATTATCCATATTATCGTGGGTGTGAGTGTTATAGCTTCATAGTCTCTCAACTTCAAAATATTTGGTAGATGGGAAAATAAAAATTGAAAAATTTTCATCACTCATACATAATTACACCCCAAATATGATGCGTGGAATGAGAATTTAGCCTATGAAAGTAAATGGAGTGAACGTATTCGCGATTAAATAGTTTTTACGAGGCTCCGAATGCGCTATTAACCTTTGCATATGCGCCGTTATACATTTCGTTGAACAAACATCGTTCTATTTGTTGCTAACTGGTGGCTGTAGGTAGTAATTAATTTATTAAATTTGTCACCTCTTGTCTGTATTGTACGTGAACATCTATAACTATGCTGGGTACGATTATTCTATATTTACTTTAGGTGTTTACCTACATTTTCAGAGTGTTCTAGCTGAAATCAAGTTTCAAATAGCGTATTTTAATATTGGTATTAAATTTGGTCTGAAATTTTTTGGTAAATTATCAACTTTTTCTGTCGAAATTTTCGAGATTTTTTTCATTTAACTAATTCATAATTTTCGAGCAAAGTTGTACTCACGAAGAATGTATATAATATGTTTTGTCAAATATAAATGAAAATGGCCGTAAGTTATCTATCAAAGAAACTCAAAACAAAATACGAAAAATTTTAGCTGAACTCTCAGCGATCTATTTTTACCTTAGAATAAGATCCTGAGGAGATAAAGCGAGAAGACCGTTTTTGGAGGTTCGAACGCCATATCATTTTTAGTTAAATTAATATCATTTCTTCAATTATAATAATTATTATTTTCTTATTAATTGTTTCGATTCCTCCCGCCTTCATACTAACTGGAACATCTTCCAAAATGAGTTGATTTTTCTCAATGAAACAGTTCTTAAAGAATTGTTTTTCGGTCAATTTGGAATTTTCCGGGCCCAGAAGTTTCATTTTGTCGAATAAACTGTCAAAATTTTAGCTGACTTTTTTTTTCAATTTTGAAGGTATGAACTTTTTTAATTTTTTTTTTTTTTTTTTTTTTTGAAAAACACTAATATTGGATAATTTTTTAATTTTCGGTTCTTAAAGTACGAGGTATTTTGTAGGAAAACACCTAAAATGTGTTATTTCAAAACAGTGATACTTTGGGACCACCTGCAAGATATAAATCCTGTATATTTTATTTCTGGAATCCTAAAAAACTAAAATGAAGCCTATATTATTCATAAATTGCCCAATTATTATTTTTAATTTCTAAAAATATCCAATATTATTATGATAAAAAAAAATTAAGCGTAAATTCTCGAAATTTTGAAAAAAATATTGCTGATGATTCTGAGCGTAAAAAAATCCAAATCTCCCAAAAATCAAGTTTTGAATACTTTACTCCAGTTGAGATGATATTTGGAGTGAGTTCGAAAGCTAAAATTATTTGGACATCATCGTACCAAGAACTTCGATACTTTTCCTAATAAATCGAAATTCGGCCCATTCTAGCAGCTACATCGTTGTTCAATGTTTGACTAAATCGAATCAGAATGGCATTTGTTCTGAAAAAAAGTTATTCTACACCTAGAAAAATGGGACATCTACCACGAAGTGTTCCATTCCAGTGTACTGGTACCTGGGCATATAGAATTCCGAACACGCCACTACACTATAAACATTTTCATTTCATTATTTCCAGCTTGAAATACTCAACTGATTCCAGAATTCTCTTCTTTAATAAATATGTTTATATTGCAGATCGGGATTCCTCACGAACGAGCCATTATACTGTGTAAAACTTACACGGAGAATTTCTTGAATTTAAAATCCAAAGCTAAACAACTGAGTTTACGTTGTAGCATTCCAAAATCAGTGGAAGTCGTAAAAAATGACTCAGATGTGATCTTAAAACTCGAAGCTTGGCAAGCAGAGAGTAATTCCAAAGAAAAACATTCCATTTCAGTTACCAAAGAGCAGTTGGAGTTATTAATCGATGGTAATTCAGCGAAAAATTTACACTTTTGAGGTTTCAAATTGCACTTTCACTAAACATATATTATGTTGCAGAGCTTAGCGCTGTTTACGAAAGAATTGATAGCTTAGTGTAAACGGATTCGTTACCTACCATAACATAAATAAGCACAAAAGACTGAAACTTCGTATCAACAATATATTCAAAAATATACACAGTTTATATGGAAGACATGATACAAGTGTAGAAAATTTATATTGTATTTTTCATTCCTGTAAATAGGTATAATCGTTAATACTCGTAGAAAATATATTTATTGATGGATTGTTTGTCTTCTAATGAATAATGGTTTAGATGGACGGTAACCGATGGAAATAATTTTATATTTTATTATACTTTTCAAAGCATATAAACATTTCTTAGATTAAATCTCATATAATTAAGTAATACTCAACAATTTGACTAGTCAAAGAATTCAAAATATTTTGACGTCATTTTTACAAATATACGATAACCACGCAATTACCTTAGACAGGTAATTTTCAATGAATTTTCTATAACGAAAAATTGAGAGTTTATACAAAAGTAATTTATTCATTTACTTATGGTAATGAGCCTCATGTTATGGCAACGCGTTCAAGTCAATTCTAAAGTGTATCAACAGTCTTTTGAACTTATATAGTATATTTTTTCATCGTGTAATTAGATCAAAAACCAATAACCTTAAAAGACTAGATTTATAAACGATGGAATTACAAAAATATTACACAACAGTTATGTTCTTCAGCCAAGCCCGCATAAGTAAATAAAATATATAAAATGATTAAATAAAACGTACAATATTCTTTTCGATCATAAACTTCACATCCTTCTCCTATACATTTATTATGATGTACATAAATGTTGAAAAATAATTTTCAAAAAAAAAATCACAAATAAAAAATTTGTTGTATCTAGTTTATTTTTTATATTAAAAAGATGTAAGGTTTTTTGTGCAAGCGAGATCTCGAAAACCGCTCAATGGAGAGGAAAAAGTAGAAAGGTATTAGGTGGTAGATGTGCATGATTTTAAAAAGAAATCATGAAAAGCTCCAAGAAGCTCGAAACAAATTTTCAAAGAAACGTCCAGTAAATGGGCTGAAGAAGTTGTACGCGTATGTATGACGCTCGACCAAACGTCATTCCATTACCCCGAAGAGCAGTTAATAAATTATCCACCAGGATCTCCCTACGACGTGCGCAATTTTTAAATTTTGCTTTTTAATTACCTAATTTTGCGTGATTAGGTGAGTTAGTATGAGGAGGCTTAACTTGGAACGTGAAATTGTTTGAGCTCACGTTCTAATATGAAGTAAAATTCATATATAGCCTGCAAAGAGTATCATTAAATTCCTAGTTCTTAGATCAAACAGGCCTTTATCACTCCACATGAATCTATCTTTGGCGCGTCTCTAGCCACAGTGGCGGTACGTGGCGCGAAAAACAAAATAAATAAAAAATAAAATATGTTGGAAGTTTGGGGAATAAAAACAAAATTTTAATAATCGACCAAGAAATTCGATTTTAAAATTATCACATTTTTATGTTTTGTGAAGTATTTTTTTCTATTAAATTAACTGGAATCTTTGATCATAGAGATTTTTTGCGCCGCGTTTAGTTCCTATTTACTTATCTGCATAGAATATTGAAATCTACTAAAAATACCTGAAAAATATGTTTCTATTTCGAAAATGAAACAATCATAAAATATTCAAAATTATGAACATTTTCATATTAAAATTCAAAATTTTAAATTAAAGAATAAACTGACGAACAAAGTAACCTTGATAGGTGATAAAATTAATTTGAAAAAAAAAATGAATCGTTTCATGAAATGAAAACGACGGACACATTGACACGTTCGATCACTATTCTCTACTTCTAGACATTCACATACACACCTTCCAACCACATTCTTGGGTTATATTATACATACACGACTGTATATGCGTTTGCCTGCCAAGCCCATTTACTTCAATCTCGTAGTGTAATAAATCTTTTCCTTTGAAATTCAAAATAAACAGTCTCCACCAATATTTAAAAAATCGTACGCAAGATCTTTTGATGAAATAAATATTTCTTGAGAAAAAACTAAATAAAAATTGACTGAGAAAGAGCCTATAGATCGCTTCTGATAACTTTCTCCAAATAGCAGAATAATATTTACTTTGCGCAAAAATGCAAAAAAAGTGTTCAAATTTTATTATTTTAAAATTCATGAGGTTTTATCCAATAGTTATAAAGGACAAAAGCGGCAAAAATTTCATTGTTTTATTACTATAAATTTTGCCTCCCATAAGAATTACATATACAGCGACTGCAAAGTTTGCTTGTACTAAATTAAGAACCATGTATGCATAATACACACAGGACTGATTTTCGTTCATATCCGTTTAAGCAAGAAATCTGGAAAAAAATTATACAAGAGCACTGACCAGTCAACTGTAAATGGCTTAAAAACGAAAATCCTCCTCTCCCACTTCTACTTCACAAATCAAGTATACTATAACAGCTTAGTTTTTGAAAAACTAGGCTGAAGAGAAAACAACCTCAAAATACAAGATAGGTAAATTTCCTTCTGGAAAATAAGCTAAATAAAATAACAAATAATAAGCAATAACCGAAAATAATCACAGACATATATATAAATTCTGGCAAGGTAACGTTTTCGCGGTAAAATCAAAATTAAAATAAAGTCGCCATTCATCAAAAATGATAATAAAAAATAAAAATCTCAAAAACTCGGTAGGTAAGCTTCCGAGTAAGAAGTGGTTCTTCAACAAGTACTATCGTGCCTTTTAATCCGTATCATCACTTGGGAAGACAGTGGATAGTAGTATCCACTCTGACTTGTGAATATCACGATGAAATTTTCTTACCTTGGTCTCTTCTATCAAATGTTTTAAGAAAAAAAGGCTTCCTAAATAATATTAAATGGCGACTTAAAAATTTTGATTGTATTAAAAAAAATAATTTTATAATAGATCGTCTCGATCGTATATGATGAATATTTTGGCTAACTACTAATTCGAGTTTTAATTATTAATACAGTCAACGTCTCCTTAACGTGATCGTAAGTCGCAAAACTTATACCTACTGAGATTGGACCTTTAATCCAATTCATACTTAATCCTTTAAAAAACCCTTTACGAAGACCTTCTTCTACATAAATTTTACGAAAAGTTCCCATAATTGACGTACACTGATAACCGGTAATAGAGGCAGTCTGCATTCTTCGACGCACTATATCAAGCGGATAGGATGTTGATTGACCTAACATTCCAGAAATGGCGCCAAATATTAAATTCACACCGGTGGTAGGACTCATTTCCATCCTTTCTGAAATTGGAATTGAATAATTTAGTTTTTAATTATTTAAATGAAAAAAAAAATTACACTGGCGCGTTGAATTTTGTTTTCTCGAGGTTACCTTTATAAAGTTTTTTCAAAGTGCCATAAGTGCAAAAACTAGTTCCAGCGTATGGTATGATACCTAACATAGTTGGCACGTAACCTTTATAAAACGCTTTAAACCCTTCCTTTCGCCATGTGTCAACAAAAACCTGAAATTTCAAATAATCTATACAAACGTAACAAAATCAAAAAATAAGCTTAACTGATAAAATTTAGATTATCAATTTGGATAAAAATTTATTTGTTTTCAAACGTACTTGTCTTAAATTTTGATACTCATTTTTACTAGTAACAGCCATTCGTGCTCGAGCTAAATCTAATGGGTAAGTTAGAGTTTGAGAAGTGACGCCAGCCAAAGAACCTGCAATAAATCTTCGCACTTTCGATTCACTAAAAAAAATTTATAAATTCTGAATTAAAAAATATATAATTATAATTATAATCATAATAGTAATGATAATAAAACAAATTTTATCAGCTGAGTAATTGCAGAAATGTTTAAACCTGAAGTACGCATTACGTAATCAGTCCTATGTATGAATTCGTAATTGACAATGGGCCAAACACCCAATTCGTTAACTAACAGGAAATGAAAAAGAAATGCGAAAGATATTACATTTAAGCTTGATGTATTTTTAAATTTATTGCGAAAATCACGTTATTTGGAATTATGTGAACACGACGAACCGTGAAATACTGCTGACTTAATTTTTCAGAGATAAAGTATTATCTTTTCATTGAATGAATATACTAGGAGTAAAGGTCAATTTACTAAATTTCTTGTTTGCGAGCGTATAAAGTAGCAATTTAAATATTTACTCTTTATCGACAGCGTCTACTTTCAAA
This sequence comes from Phenacoccus solenopsis, assembly GCA_009761765.1. NCBI lineage: Eukaryota > Metazoa > Arthropoda > Insecta > Hemiptera > Pseudococcidae > Phenacoccus > Phenacoccus solenopsis. The sequence continues at coordinate 30,910,942 of CM019752.1, forward strand.
ACTTTCTTCCATTGTTCGTGTGCAGAAAATTGAGTAGCCGCATATGGAATTATTCGGGCCATAGTAGCACTGTTGCCTCTCCATAAATTGAAAAACCCTTCTTTCTGATACGTATTGACCAAAAACTGCCATGCTTTCTTGGCAGAATATTCGTTAGTTGAGATCTGCAATTAATAAATTTTTAAAAATAGAAACAAAATATTCAGCACAGTTCATACGTGACAAAAAAAAATTACTTGAAAACTGATTTTTGTTCTATCCAAAGGTGCTATAGAAGTTTTTGCGCAAGCTCCTGCAATCGCTCCGGCTAGTAAACTGCTCACCACTAATTCGGAATTGGTTAGCTGGAAAATAAAAGTAAATACTTATAATACAAAAGAAACAAATGGAAGATTGTAGAGAAAAACACTTACAGTATGTTTATTGTCATGCGATAAAATTGGCTTTACCATTTTAAACTTATTTTGCATCCGACATATTAACTTGCAAAGATCAGACTGGCTTACTGAAAATGAAGAAGGAAAATACCTGCAAAATATAGTAATTTGTCATCACTCATTTCAACAATAACAATGAACAATATAATTCTACGTTTTAACAAGTGATGTGCAGGTGGGAAGAATGTCATTGAGAATAAAACGACTATGAATTTCTGATGCAGCTTTTGTGATGGATAAGGTTATGGTATAAATACTTGATGTTGAAGTTGGAAAAAATATTAACAAAATTGATGAATCTCAGTACGAAAAAGTTCATTACTTACCTATCATTGAAGTAGTATTATAATATGGAATTTCAGCAGTAATTCCAATCTCCAAAAATAGAAAAGATTTTTTCAAGCATCAGAATCGAAATTTCACTTATCAAAGATCCAAAAGCAACATAAATATAGATTTTTAATTAATAATTTGCAATTTAAAAATAATTTTTAATTCATTATTTCACTGGTATTCACAAGTGAAGACTTATCAATGTTATTTGAATTTGTTATTAGGAACAGTGCAGTAGAGCGCATGCTCAGAATTGCTTCACCGTGTTGTACAAAAAAATGAATTGAAAATTGCTAATCAAAAGGAAATTTGTGAAATTTCATTTTCCTTTTTTAACAAACGCTTTTACGATTTCAAAATATGCATTATTATTTTTAGAGTAATAACAGACAAAAATATGTATGAGGTGAATAATTGAATGTAACTTTCTGTTAGAACAATTTAAATTTTGCACTTCGTCATCAGATGCTACAAACTAGGACAATAAAGAACGAACAATTTTTGAGCGCCCTCTTCATTTTTTCTTACGCAAAGAAGGTCACAATCAAAACAACTTGAAATGAGATGAAATTTACTTATCTAAAAGACACTGCGATAAATTCCCTTCCAAACGAAATTTAAATGCGAACGTGACATTTCGTTTGAATTTTATATTTCATGTTAATCAAGTGTATTGATTAATTAACAAAAATTTTTCGAACGAGATTGTGTATTGTAATTGTATCAATTCGTTAATGTGATTTACGTACAACTAGAATTTTATTTATTTGATAAAAACGGTTATCGAAGGCTCGTTTCATAATGGGTAATTTATTGCACTTTTTAATTTTGTAGATGATAATTTAATTGTTTTTTTAATCGCGTTAATCGGTGTAGTTTATTTCATTCTCATCTATTTGTTAGATTTTATAAATTCCAAACATGCATAGATTTTTTTCTCGAATAAGTTCCTGTGTAACATATTTGTTAATATTAGCATACCTATATATGTGATAATTTTCTGATTTTTCATGCAGTTGCTGAACAACATCCTTTCGAAAATTTGAAGAAAACGATCAACATAAGCGGGAAGGATTATGTGTATTTTGACTTGCCCCAACTTGGAGAAAAATACAGTGAGTCAACCTGTATTAATGTTATTGTTTAATATTATATTTAAAATTATTAATATTAGAGAAGGTAAAAGAAGTCAAAATCTAAAATTATTTAATCGTAGAAGTATCAAACCAGATGATGAAATTGTTAAAGATAATAATCAATTTCTAAATCTTCCAATAATAATAAGTATGAGTAATGTTTACGCAGTTCGCTCATTGACGCTGGACTCATTGATAAATATAACACCTGTAGATAACTACATGTTACCCCCAAGGAATAATAAAACTCGTGCCAAAATGGGGTAATATAAATCATACTTGGTGAGATTAGATAATAGAAATAAATTTATTGATCATTTTTATGAGAAAGATTGTGCTAGTTTATTGAGTAACTCGCTTCTCTTTAATATTAAAGTATGTACTGCCAAATAAGTAAGATTGTTCTTGTTTACAATAATGTATTCGTATTCCATTAAGTACCTGCTGTCTGAAAATATACCGTCAAAATATCAAAATAATTATCGAAACGTTATTATTTGTTATTAATTAAGCAGTTTTCATTGAAGTAATAAAGTACACGTAACTTGAAATAGATACGTTGCTAATAGGTCATCGGTCTGTAAGAATCGGTTTATTACATGTGTTCGTTAACACCAAGGTCAAATATAAAACAAAATCACATTTTCATGTATAACGTTCTGTTATGTAATGTAACGTGAACTTTCGTACGATTATTTCATTCATTTCCGTTAAACAGCAATTATCAAGTTGTCATTGTAGCAAAATCTTATTTCTACATTGTCACGAACAATCACATAATTATTTCACACATTTGTACTTCTTATTTTTAGATCGTCTTCCCTTTTCCATTCGAGTTCTGCTCGAATCGGCCGTTCGTAATTGTGATAACTTTCAAGTTACAACCAAAGATGTGGAAGCTATATTGGACTGGGAGAAAAATCAAACTAATGCTGATGGAGTTGAAGTGCCGTTCAAACCCGCCAGGGTTATTTTACAAGTAAGCTTTTACCATCATCGGTATAGTCAGGGAATTATTTGATGTAAAATATAATTAATTCTTTTTCAGGACTTGACCGGTGTTCCTGCGGTAGTAGACTTCGCTGCTATGCGAGATGCTGTTAAAAATTTGGGCGGAAATCCGGATAAAATTAATCCAATTTGTCCAGCTGATTTGGTTATCGATCACTCGGTACAAGTTGATTTTGCTAGAGTGTAGGTATCTCCAGATAGTTTATGAATTTAGAAACACAAGCCACATAATTACTTGCTATATTTTTTTTTTTCAGTCCAGATTCTCAGCAAAAGAATGAAACTTTGGAATTTGAAAGAAATAAAGAACGATTTACGTTTTTAAAGGTATAATTCTACTGTTACAATTACTGATCTGATCGTACGAAATGTTAATTTTTCGTATCAAAATCTTATTAGCTTAATTTATTAATTAATTAATTTACTTTATTAATAAATCTTTCAAATTATCATTTGCATAAAAAAAATCGTTTTTTTGTTTTTGTTTCATTTCTTTTTTTCTGGCTTTGAAGTTAGGTTGTAATGTTGAAGATCCTTCATTTATTTATCTACTATGTTTTAATTTATTTTCCTATTTTTCAATAGTGGGGTGCAAAAGCTCTTCGTAACATGTTAATCGTACCACCAGGATCTGGTATTGTACATCAAGTAAATTTGGAATACCTAGCTCGAGTTGTGTTCTCCGATTCTCATATCTTATATCCAGACTCATTGGTGGGAACGGATTCCCATACAACAATGATCAACGGTCTTGGTGTTGTCGGATGGGGAGTTGGAGGTAATTTAATTTAATTTCTTAACTAATCAGTTAAATTCTCCTACTCAAAAAGGTCTTCGTTAAAGGTATTGAAGCCGAAGCTGTTATGCTTGGTCAGTCCATTAGCATGTTACTGCCACATGTAATAGGTTACAAAATTTACGGAAAATTAAATCAATACGCCACCTCCACAGATTTAGTTTTAACTGTCACTAAAGTAAGAACATCACAAATGAGTAATATTTCGTTATTCGCAATTTCGTTGGTAAAAATTAATTTATTTATTTTATCAGCATCTACGTCAAGTTGGTGTCGTTGGGAAATTCGTCGAATTTTTCGGACCCGGTGTGTCTGAGCTTTCAATCGCCGATCGTGCTACCATCAGTAATATGTGTCCGGAATATGGCGCTACCATCGGTTTCTTCCCCGTCGACTGCAACAGTTTAACATATTTAAAACAAACTAGTAGGTTAATTTTATTCTATTAAAAATCTACACTTTGTCGATTTCTACAATACGATTGAATTATTTATTTTACTACTCAGATCGAAGCGATGAGAAAGTGAATGTCGTGTGTGAATACTTGGCTGCTGTTGGAATGTTAAGGGATTATAGTAAAGATACTCAAGATCCAATATTTAGCGAAATTGTGAGCTTAGATTTATCTACTGTTGTGCCTTCGGTCAGTGGGCCTAAAAGACCTCATGATCGTGTTCCAGTCGTTGACATGAAAGCCGATTTCCTTCAATGTTTGAGCAATAAAGTAATATCATTAGCGAATAATTTTTTGCTTGTGGTGAAAACTGAATTAAAATGTATTGCTTATTTGTTTCCAGATAGGTTTTAAAGGTTTCGGTATACCTGAGGAGAAGTTAACCGCTCAAGGAGAATTTATATTCGAAGGGAACAAGTATACTCTACGCCATGGATCAGTTGTCATCGCAGCCATCACATCGTGTACCAACACCAGTAACCCTAGTGTTATGTTGGGAGCCGGTACATATTTTCTTTTATTATTTAATTTTTATTTCGACAAATTTTTCATTATTCTTCGTCCATTTTCTAGGTCTTTTGGCGAAAAACGCCGTTAAAGCTGGTCTTAGCGTTGCTCCGTACATTAAAACCAGTCTTTCTCCTGGCTCTGGAGTGGTTACTTATTACCTACAGGATTCTGGTGTGTTGCCATATTTATCAACATTAGGTTTTGATATTGTTGGATTCGGTTGTATGACTTGTATTGGTAATTCGGGTCCTTTACCTGACTCCATGGTTGAAGCCATAGAAAAGGTATATCGAATATATTTCCAAAAATAAATAAATAATCTGGGCAAATAATTTACTTAAAATGTTAAAAAATGATATTCAGAATGAATTAGTTTGCTGCGGTGTACTCTCCGGAAATCGTAATTTCGAGGGAAGAATTCATCCGAACACCAGAGCCAATTATTTAGCTTCGCCTTTACTAGTAATTGCATACGCTTTAGCTGGACGTGTTGATATTAATTTCGACAATGAACCTATTGGTCCGTATAAATGAAATAATGTTCAGAAGTAATTTTCGTTCAAAATATTCTAATATAGAAGGTTGATTTCTAGGAGTGAACAAAGATGGCAAAAAAATATTTTTAAAAGAAATTTGGCCAAGCCGATCCGAAATTCAAGAAGTCGAAAAAACTCACGTGCTTCCAGCTATGTTTAAAGATACTTATTCCCGTATCGAAAAGGGATCCGCGAGTTGGCAACATATCGATGCTCCCCATAGCCAGCTTTATCCTTGGGATTCATCTTCCACTTATATCAAAAATCCTCCTTTCTTTGAAAATATGACTAAAGTGAGTGCAATAGTCTAAATGACATGTATAATGTGAAAAATTACCTTCACAGATTATCAAGCTGATTATTGTGTTTTAGGAGCTTCCAGGTATTAAATCAGTTACAAATGCTCGAGTGTTGTTATTTTTGGGTGATTCCGTTACGACAGATCACATCAGTCCTGCTGGTACAATTGCTCGAAATAGTCCAGCAGCTCGTTATTTAGCTAGTAGAGGGTTGGTATTATCATTGCTAATTTTTTTAATTAACTGAAAAATTTATATTTGTAATTTCTGAATTCGCTAGACTGACCCCACGAGAATTCAATTCATACGGATCCAGACGTGGTAATGATGAAATTATGGCCCGAGGAACTTTCGCCAACATTCGTTTAATCAATAAATTGGTTTCCAAACCCGGACCCAGAACGATACACATTCCATCCAATGAAGAAGTAATATAAGCTATAATCTTGCAAGCATTTTTGTTTTTCTTCTTTTCTTTATTTCATTTCATGTCACGTGTATTTTCAACAGTACGATATCTACGATGCCGCGCAAGTATACAAAAAAGAAAATACGCCGGTAATTATTATTGCTGGAAAAGAATATGGTTCCGGATCGTCTAGAGATTGGGCTGCGAAAGGAACTCTATTATTGGTTAGTCTTGTCTGAAGCCAAATAAAATGTAACATAACTCTGTTGGAGAAGGAACTAAGCTTCTATTTACTTTTCAGGGTGTGAAAGCTGTAATCGCCGAATCGTACGAGCGAATACATCGTTCAAATTTGGTGGGTATGGGTATAATTCCTTTGCAGTTTTTACCCGGTCAAAATCCCGAAACATTGCAACTCACTGGAAAGGAGGTTTATGATATCGAAATTCCAGAAAATTGCTTACCTCAACAAAAAATCGTCGTAACGGTAAGTTTTTTCAACATATTACTGTGTATTATGATGAATTGATTTTCGATCTCTTTGAAAGTGGAAGTGGCTAGTGCATAGTCCATAATGTGGTTGTCAAAAAAGCTCAGATAGGGTTCATAAAAAAATCAGTTGACAAACTCGAATTTAATCTGTGCCAAAAGAGAATGTTCTTCTTATTTACGTCCGATATTTAAAATGGTCAAACTACCTCCTAAATATACGCACAAATACTGAACAGAGTTTATTCGGATGTGAATGATTGCATTGTATTCCTAATTGTTAAAATATTCTGTAAAAAAAAGTAATAGTTTTTTATTTATACGTAGTATTATTTATAAGATCATTTTTTTCGCAAATTTCGAATGCCTAAGTTAAAAATCTGATTCTTGCGGTAAATTTTCTCTGTGTTATTCACACGCTGTCTACACGCTAATAAAGAAAAAATTGGGGAAGTTACACATTTCGCAGAGACATCTTAGAAATAAATTGAGTGATAAGATGGGAAATCTTGGTCAATCATGAAAAATGTTCTTTTACATTCTCATTTCAAATATTCTCGGTATTATGAAAACTGTAAAAAATTGAAAATTTTTTATTGTTCGTTTTAATATTGGTTGTATTGATTAAATTTTTAATGTTTTATTAAAAAAAATTTGAGATTTTAATGAACCATTAAACGAGTACCACAAACATAGTAACTTAAGACACCCTAAAATGAGAGTACTGAAGAATAGCCTAAACTCTTTAAATGCAAACTTCAAAACTTTTCTGAATATATCGAGTTATAATTTGGTTTGCCAACGGCGTTTTATTGTGAATAGTTTTCTACAACGACATAATGTAGCGTTCATTCAAGAAATGGTATAAAAAAGCAGTATTACAGGGTGTCCGCTGGGCAAGAAAATTTGAAAAGAGCACTGATTTAGCACCTTCTGTGCGGAAACACGAGTAATTTGTTCATTTAAAGACGAGCTGAGAATCAAAACTCACTTTTGCCCAGTAGTTTGATTTTTGGTAAACTGCAAAATAAGTTTCAAACATGATTCTGGGCTATTTTGAATACCTTCAGGGGTTTTCAATATCAAAGTAGGTTTATAAGCAACAATAAAATTTTTCCGACAATCGTGAGTTGTGTATTTTATCTAAAGAAAATGTGAGTCTTGATTATTAAGTATTATGTAACAAATTTATAATGACGAATTGTAATGTAATGGTTGGGGAAAAGAACCTAAACTACGTTAGATTGTAGATCTTGAAACACTCGATGAGAATCCATCATAAAACACAAATCATTTTTTTGCCAAAAGTGGGTTTTGATTCTCAGCTTCTCAAATGTTCAATATTTTTTTCAAATTTTCCGATTCCTTACAAAAAAAAAAAAAAAAAAAAAAAACATAAAAATTATGAAGGAAAAAACAATTGTGTATCAAACGAGTTCTCAAAATAAAAACTTTTTAAGTACAAAAAACACAAAAACTCGTTAAAAAAAATTTTTTCAAAAATTATATATTTATATATGAACAAAAACGACAAGTACGGCGAAACGTCGTTTTTGTTCATATATAAATATATAATTTTTGAAAAAAAAATTCTTAACGAGTTTTTGTATTTTTTGTACATAAAAATTATGATTCATTGTCCTCCCGAAACAATGCATTTTTTGTATTTTCGATTAATAATTAATTGCCTACTTAGAATTAGCCTCCCCCCACGTCCCACCATTACATATAAAGGGAAATTCATAGTACTGCCTACACAGTTCTTTAAATGTTCCATGGGGCATGTCATACCATGGTCAAAGCTCACACCCCACTTTGCATTGTATGTTTTTTTTTTAAGCTTCAGAAAATCGTTTTTTGGATTTTTTATTCATTTTTATTGCCTTTATTATTTGTATTTTGTTATGTAAGGATTAAACAAAACAAATATTGCGAAATTTACGAGGTCTATAAATTTTAAAATTTTTGCCAAACCTCAAATTTCATTTTTTTTTCTGAAAATATTTCGTTTGATAATTTAGGAGTAAAATCGAACAAAAATGATAGAATTTTTATTTTTTTATTTTTGCAAAAATAAAGATCGGATTTATTGGTGATTAATAGGGTCAAATAGGGTATAAACGGGTATTAGATTTTTGGATGAATGCGTGCATACTTTTATGAAAATATATTATAATCTTTCAGCACCTATAAAATCAACTTAACCAGCAAAAAATAAAATTTTATTCGAACTTGATAGTATTTTTTGACCTTTACTCGAATGATGGTTCAGTATATCAGTTATAAATCTGAGGCTAATTATGAAAAAAATGACTTTAATGATTACAAAGACATGTAGAAATTTTCATGAAAAAATTGAAAATTTCTCCGAAGTTCTAAATCTTCTAAATTCTAAATAGAACAAACAGTATTATACATATTTGAACAACACATTATAGACTGTCATTATGTATATCTTTCTTTATTATAATCAGACTATAAGATATGTCAAGAAGACATTTAAACAAATTTTAAAAAAAATTTTTAAAGAATTACGAAAAGTGGTTCTTATCAGAGTCTACATCCTACGTAAGTTTTAAATAATTTCGTTTGATGGAAGCTAAATTTAGAATTTTCAGCCATTTATGCGAGTACAGATAGAGTAGGGAACACAGAATTTTCCTGTGCGATTTTATGTTCAAAAAGAAATTATATTCGAGAAGTGATTCACTAATCTAACAACCTATACCCTTTCTACTCAACTTTAGAGTTGCATTATCTACGTTGTATTAGAATCGAGTAAAATACCTGATTCATGTCATTTTAAAATATAATACATAATATAGGTAATTATATTTGAAAATATTTGGGACGTTAAAAAATTTCCATTATAAATAAATTAAAGATTATTTTTAATATCTTTTTTGCTTCAAACAGAGTAGGAGAGATAAAGGGGTAAAGAAGTAGGTTGCCTCCGGGCCCAGGTTTCTGAGAAGCCCGGAAATATAAATTTTGGATTTTGAAAATTATCATAATTCTAAATAATTTTTTTTTTCTTTAAATTTTTCAAAATTTTAGTATATCCTTGAATGTCCCAACAAATAAATATAGCTGGAACATGAATTTTTCGAATTTTCACAATTTTTGGCAAAAATAAAAATTGAAATTAATGCCGTCGTTGGAAGCCATTTGGCCACCATTTTTTACTCACCGCTTGCACTTTTCGAAAAGAATCGAAAATCAAACCACGCATACGATGGTGGTGAAATGACTCATTTCTATGTAAAAGAAGTGGCGCGTTTTATCCTCCGATAAAATACTAATTATCATTAAATGAAAAATAAATCTTACGATTATTTTGTCAGGTGAATAAAACACGCAAGTTCGAAGTAGTATTGAGATTCGATACCGAAGTAGATTTGTTGTATCATCGACACGGCGGTATACTCAATTACATGGTTCGCAAATTGCTGAATTGATACGACTGACAAACGTAATTTTAGCCGATGAAACATATTTATGATTAGGTTTTTTCCCTGTCCCTTAAGTGAATCCCTCAAGAAATATGGTGTATTTTTAATTGGTTTATGTTTTTCGTGGGTTGTTGTAATTGTTGTTGGGGTTTTGTGTATTATGTTTGTATTTTTCTTTATACGAGTACCAAAATTTATAAATTTTATTTGATATTTGATTACAAATATAACATAGAGCATTTATATTCTGATTTTTACTCAAACTTTTATCTCGAAATCTTCGTATCTTTTCTGCAACTTATGTAGCGAATTTCTCGCTGCATACGAAGTTATATATTGGCTTGGTTTTAACGGTCATTATCATAAGTCGGTGTGATATGCATGATAAGATTTCTCGAGTGTAGACTGTTGAAACGATAAAATGAAAGTAATTGGAAGTGGAACGGAGGTTTTGTTTCCTTTATATTGTTTACAAACATTTGGGCAAATTTGGTTTCGCGAATACGTGATTTTAAGAAAGAAGAGCTAGATGAATGTATGAGAGGGAGTTTTTTTTTTTTTAACTATTTACGAAAAAAAAAAAAAACTATCGGCAATCTCGAACTGTTTTGTTTCCTATCTTGACTGTAGTGTTGTGGATTATTGTGTTACCGCATCTGTTTCGGGATACATTTAAAATTACAATTAAATGAATAAAATTACTTACTCAAATTATTTAACCGTCTAAATTATATTATCGATGAGAATATTGAAGTCAAAAACACCTTGCAATAGTGTTGCATGTGTGTTGCAAAATAACACATGAGAACATCATTACAAGGAGCTATTGAAATATTGTTGACTTGTGATTTGTCTTCTGTCGCTTCATTTTTGTTATGCAATAATCAGTATTACAATTAGGTTGTCTGGTCTCCCTGAAACAACGCTGCATGTGCTATTTCTTCTGTATAAAATAGCACCTTGTAACGTTATTGAAGGGAAGCACCGGTGAATGCTTGAAGGAAAAGTGGAGCAGTTTACAAACTTACATTTTTATTAATAAATTATCGATATTTAATTTGCTACCATTAATTTTCTACGACATTTATTTACTTTATACTGTAAATATGGACTTTGGTCTTAGACCATCTAGAATATATTACCATATTACTAACAAAGTTCATGCCGTAAAATGAATATTTTTTTCGAAAAATTTATTTTATTTATCAAGCCATAACACGCATGTAATAAGTCGGTAATTTGGTACGTACATTTTTTGGGGGGAAGGAGGGATTTCTGGTGTGTATATTGATTTTTGCGATAATTTTTCATTTTTACCGTTGACTTACGACTCGCGCAACGATAACAATGGTTTATCATATCAGATGGTGATACGTAACTTGACAGAGAAACTGAGAATCTTTAGACGAGTTTTCTGTCTTAAGAAAAAACACTAAGATAAGGTTCGTATTTCTATTGACGGGTATATACATAGAGTGAGGTGGACAAAAATTCGTTTTGTTTTGGTTTTTTTTTTTTTTCAAAGAACTAAAAGACTCTCGAAAGTGCTTCATGAAAATTCAGCTCTCTAATTCGATTTTTAGATTCTTCCAAAATGAAGTCAAAATTCAAAAAAATTTCAAAAAAAATGAATTTTGGGCAGTTGAAAATTTTTTCTCGTTTCAAAGTCGTATTTTGTCGTTCAAAGACTGAAAAATATTTTAGCTGCATTTCTTTTTAAATTTAGGAAGTCTAACCCGTTTTTAAATTTTTTTCAAAAATTACAAATTTTGCTTATTTTCATTAAGTTACGACAAATGAGTAATTTATTGCCCTTGTACGCAGTTTAGCCTGTAATAAATTTTTTTTATTATGAAAAATTGAAAGAAAAATTAATGAAAAGAAATAATAATAATAATTTAATTCCTTCAAAAAAAATCCGAATAACTTCATTAGTTAGTGCATAGAGCTAATTTCTATAGTGTTCATTTGATCTGTTTCATTGTTCGGCATATTTACATCGTAAATAATATATCTAGTTATTTAAAATACAAATTAGTACATAATACCTAGATACGTGTGATTGTGATACGATGAAGTTTGTGTGTATTTTCACTATGCTGTGGAGTTCTCCCAGTGATAATATCAACAACATATCAACTGAGAGTAACTCTGCAGAACAGCTTAAAATAATGAAATTGCGTCCCTGGATCACTTGAAAATTTGAACTGCTCCCCGTACTGTGGAGCTATCCCAGTGATGACTATAGAACGCATCAACTAAAGGTAACTCAACAAAACAGCGAAGCGTTTTGCTTCAGCATGTGATTTTATAGTGCTGTTTCAGGAGTGGAATTTTTAGCAATTCTCTGTGTACTGTAGAGTCACTCCAGTGATGGCTATAGAACGCATCAACTGATAATAACTCTACAAAACAGCAAAAATTATAGAATCAGGTTTCCAACTCACTTGGAAGTGTAAACTGCTTCTTATACTGTAGAGTTACCCCAGTGATGACTATTGAACGCATCAACTGCGGGAAACTCGACAGAATAGCGAAGAGTTTTACTTTAGCATATCATTTAGCGATACGGTTTCTGGAGCTGGAATTTCTCGTGATGCTTCCTTACTGTGGGGTTAATCCCATTGATGACTCAAAGTTTCTAACACATCAGCTGAGTTCAACTCTACAGAACAGCTGATCGTGAGGTTCTGTTGTTATTGTTGCATTTCTGAACAACGATTCTTCGTAACGTGTAAACCGCATCTTCAGGTATCTTGAAGATTTAAACTGTCTCGTATACTATGAAGTCACCCCAGTGATGACTATAGTGTGCATCAGTTGGAGTTACTCCACAGTACAACGAACAGTTTCGCTGAAAAGTATTCGATGACGAGGTTTCTGGAATTGGAATTTTTTCAATGCTCCCCGTGCTGTGGAGTCAACCCAGTGATGACTATCTAACGCATCAACTCAGGTTAACTCGACAGAACAGCTGAGAGTTTTATTATATTGATTTTACGAGTGAATGCTGCTGGATTTTTTCAAGATGATTTTTTCACCACTCATCTTCTTGTTGAAATGCTCCTCAGATCATGTAGGTTTAATCTGCTCCCTGTACTGTTGAGTTACCCCAGTGATGACTATCGAACGCATCACCTGGGGATAACTCGACAGAACAGCTGAGAGTTTTTACTGCGATTTTCAAATTATTAATGTTGGATTTTTTAAGGTAAATTTTCTCACTACTCTTTGTACTATGGAGTTACCCCAGTGATGATCGAGAAACGCATCCACTCTGGGCAACTTCACAGAACAGAGAGAGTATGACGATATTTGTTGTTATATGAAATTCTGAATTTCTCTTCTGTGCGAGGTTACAATTGCACCTTGTGTGATGACAAGATAAAAGACTTCGACTGACGATAACTCGACATTGCGGGATAGAACGTTGTATTTCCATGCGAACCACATTCGAGTGATTATCGATCTACTCCCTATACTGTGGGGTTACCCCAGTGAGGATCAAGGAATGCATCCACTGCGGGCAACTCCACAGAACAGAAGAGTTTTTAACCACTCTAGTTCCATGAATTTGTGAATTCCTGATCTATACGATGTTGCAATTACTCCTTGTAATGTGGAGTTACCTCAGCGATGACAAGAAAAGGCTTCGACTGACGGTATCTCGACATTACAACGGAGAATATAGCGTTTTCACGCAATATACACTTGAGCTATTGTAGAACTACTCCCCATACTGTGGAGTCACACCCCAGTGATAATCAAGAAACGCATCGACTAAGGGCAACTCGACAGAACAGAAAAGCGTTTAACGACACTTGTTGCTTATGACATCGTGACTTTCTGGTCTATTCGAGGTTACATTCATACCTTGTAATGTGGAGTGACCTCAGCGATGACAAAAATAAAAGGCTTCGACTGACGGTATCTCGACATTACATCGGAGAATATTCCATTCGGCTTACTGAATTACTTCTTGTACCGTGGAGTTGCCTCAGTAATGACTTCCGAACGCATTCACTGCTGACAAATTGACGGAACAAACGAGAGTTTCCTGATGTCGTTAGAAGTTTATATTATAAAGTAGATGATATAATTATAAAGATCGATGTTACAAATAAAAATACTCGAATTGAAAATTGAAATTATCGATTAAAAAAAATCATTAATAATTATTTTGCGATTATGACTTCTACCAATGCTGTAGAGTTCCTCCAATGATGGCTTTCTAACCCATCAACTACTGAAAACTCAACAGAACAGATGAGTTACATAACATAACTAAAGGTTTCTGCTATAAAAATTAATTGTATAATAATTAAATTGAAAAAAAAAATCAATGTGATAAAATTATTTGAATCGAAAATGCAACGATTGAAAAAAATTATTTCATTTTGCAAACGTAACTTCTCCCAATTTTGCGGAGTTGCTCAAATGATGACTTTTGAATGCATCTTCTCCAACAACTCGGCACAACAGGTGAGAGTTTTACGACCTAGCTGAATGTATGTATCTGTTTAAAAAATGAATTACGTAATGATTTAAATTTAACAAATAATAATAACAATAACAATAATAATAATACGTATAAAATTATGCCAATTCAAAATTCACCAATTATAAAAACATTTTCAATAATTATTTTGGAATTTTAACTTCTCCCAATACTGTGAAGTTGCACAAGTTGTGGCTTTTGAACGCCTCAACTGTTGGCAACTTGACAGAACAGGCGAGAGTTTTATAATGCAAGATGCAACGGAAAGTTAAAAAAATTAAGTAATAGGTAATCATTCAGTGATCTTAACTTCTCCCTATACTGTGGAGCTGCTCCAGTGATGACCTTCAAACGCATCAACTGTTGACAACTCGACAGAACAGATGAGAGTTTTATGGCAAGAGTGAATCTTTCTGTTATAAAAATAAATTATATATTAATAAAATGGTTTTTCGAATCTAGAACATAAGAATTAAAAAAAAATATACATTTGTTGTTATTTTCGTGATTCTAATTTCTCCCAATACTGTGAAGCTGCCTCAGTGATGGTCTTCCAACGTATTAACTGCTAATAACTCGACAGAACAGATGAGAGTTTTAAGTGGTGATTGAACTTCTCTGACATGAAAATAAATAATATAATTATTAACAAAAATTCACACAATTGAAAAAAATTATGCTAATCTCAAATTCATATGTAAATAAAAAATTAAATTATTAGCAATTATTCGATGATTTTAACTTCTCCATATGCTGTGGAGTTGCCCCAGTCATGACTATTAAACGCATCAACTGGTGACACCTCGACAGAACAGACAAGAGTTGTATGGTCTAACTGAATGCTTCATCATAAAAATTAATAATAACTAATTTTAATTGTTGTTGTAAATAAAAAGCTGAAAAATACTTTTTGAATTTAAAATTTTAAAATTAAAACACATGTAATTATCACAGCGATTCTAACTTCTCCCTATACTGTGAAGTTGCCCCAGTGATGACTTTCGAATACATCAACTGCTGACAACTCGACAAAACAGGTGAGAGTATTATAACGTGATTGATTTTTCTAAACTGTTCCCAATACTGTGGAATTATTCCAGTGATGATCAGAGAACGCATTAGCTGTTGGTAACTCGACAGAATTTCACAGCGTTCGCATGCTGAACATGTTATGGTGGATTTGATGAACATGAATATAACTTAGGTCTTAATGTGAAATAATGTCGTCTCATACTGAAGAGTTACCCCAGTGATGACATAGTAACATCAACTAGAAGTATCTCGACAACATGAGAACAACTTTTAACCTCTTCAACGTATTTTCATTTGAATATTAACAGTAGAAAATAAGAATTTGTAAATCAAATCCTGAAGATTCGATCGCAGATTACTCTTATATTACGAAGTTACCCCAGTGATGAATATATAATTACAAAACTAGTGGTAACTTCGCAAAAACTTGAATAATCAATTCGAAAACACTAAAAAATTACTCAATGGAACGTTTCAAATATAAATAAAATATTATTAAATGTACCATCAGATTTTACATCGTTTTTCCCTTATACTGTGGAATCCATCTCCAGTGATGATTTTAAATAATGAGAACAACACCAGAAATAATTCCGCAAAATAAGAAAATAATGCAGTTGAATTATACGATTGAAATTCATTTGTAAAATGAAAAGAATAAAAGTATCGATTTTATCCGGTACCCGGAGTAATCTCAAATATGACTATAAAACAATTTAAGACAACTCCGCGTTTCAGAAAAAATGATTCGTAAGCTTGTTGAACAAGAAGTTATTCATCATTAAGGAAAGTAATAGGCACAAAATATCGTTCCAAATAGTCGTTTTCTTTCGATAAAGAGTTCGATCCCAGTGATGTCCGCATAAAAGCACCGACGGGGATCAACTCGATATAGAACGATAACATACAAATTTATAAAGCGTCCGTCAATCTCGAAGTTATGATTTGCAACGTAGACCTAGGACATCCTCCTGTGATGTACGTAAGCAACACCTGCAGAATGATGCCTAGCTCTATGTAGAGCTGAAAATACTTTTGAAAATAACGATATCTACAGAATTGGTACTCATAAAGCGTTAAAAATGCTGAAAAAATTTCAGTTCTTGTTCTGTTTGCTATCTTTTTTAAAAAAAAACATATTTAATTTCTATAATATAAAATATTTATTTTTCTGATTTTATGAAGCTTGTCTACGAAACGTTTATTAAATTTTGAAAAAGAAACCGAATAGATTTCTGTAGTTCAAAAGCAATAAATCAATTTTGATATTGAAGAAAAAAATCATATAGGATTACTAATTGCATGTAATTGCGAGCTAAATGTATTTTTGGTGAAAGATTTAAACACGTTTAATTATTCATTTAGAAAAAGTTGAAAGAAATCGTGTTATCAGTGATTTAAATACATTTAAATAACGTATAGGTATAACAGTATAATCATATTTAACACACCAAGAAATCACCAATGAAATGAAAGTAAGGGAAAAATCAACGCTCTAAATTTTAAAGAATGATGGAACAATCAAAAACCCACATATGTTACTCGTTACTCGTTGAAAAATTCGACGAAAAAACAGGAAAGCAAATCCTACTGAATTTTTCAAAGAAAGAATTTGTTTATTAAATTTGCATGGTTAAAAATCAATGAATAAATTTTGATATCGAAAAAAAATATACAGGATTATTAATTAGAGTTCTAATCATAAACTAAGTATATTCTCAACAATTATTTCAATACGTTTAAGATTCATAAGAAAAATTCTAAAAATCATGTGAATACGATTTGAATATTTTTATACCGCGTATCAGTTTAACCATAATTAACATACTGGAAAAATTCGCCAATAAGATCAAACTAATGAAAAATCATTCCAAGTAAATTTAAAAAATTGAAAATAGCAATCAAAAACTCGCATAGGCAACACGTTGAAAATTTTGAAGAAAAAACGTTAAAGCAAATCCAATGAAATTTTAAATTGAAAAAATTAGTTGAACAGATTTGCATGGTTTTAAAACAATAAATAAACATTGATATTAAAAAAAAAAAAAGCTAGTTCATATTATTACTTGCAGTTAATTATTAGCTTAGCATGTTCTCGAGGAAAGCTTTAACACGTTTAATTATTCTTAAAAAAAAAAAAAAAAAGATGAGAAAAAAATCATATCATAATTCAAATACTTTAAAAAAGCTTGGAAATACATATAATCATAATTAACATACCAGAAAAATTCACCATTAGGAACAAACCGAAGAAAAAATCACCGAAGTATAAATTTCAAAAATTAAAAAAAACGCAATCAAAAACTCAAGTAGACTACACGTTAAAGAAACTAGGAAAAAAAACATTAAAGCAAAGTAAAAAATTAACTCGCGGAAATATCGCAAATTAATATTGCAAATAATCACACGCCAATACACTCCAAATTCCGAAAACTAACAGCGATCGATTTCAAGATCTATAACGCGATCGACAAATTCCGAACACTAAACTGATTCTGGCATCTGATAAATGGGTGCTTATATACGAACACTTTATCTCGTATGCTCGCTATAGATACATTCATTCCAGCTCTCTGATTGGCTGACCGTATCGGTCTAAAGGTTGCTGCTTACATGAGTCACCCTCATCGTGTATCTTTTCTTTTGTCAAGGGTTGTTTTTAACGTTGGATGCGTGAGCGTTTAGTGAACCAGTTCGCGGAGTATGACTGACATGTCATTGAATAGAAAGACGATCTTTGAACTCAATTGACAATTGGTTTATTTGTTGTGCTTTTTTGTACTTTAAATAGGTGTTTTTTACTTCTCAAGTGCGATTAGTCATCTCGAGGAAGTAAACAACATCCGTGTTTTTATACAAATTTTTGTAAATGAATAGAAAATAAGAACGAAAACAAGTTTCTCCAATTTTACCTTAATAGCTGGTGAAATATCGATTTTATTAAAAATTATACCTCGTAGATATATATCACGTATTCATTTTTAAAGGTGAAATGAATTTATAAAAATGAAAATTATCGACGTTAGCAAAATATTTACTTATGATTTGAAAAAAATCACCAAAGGTATATTTTGAAAATAAAAGAGTTGTTAAGTAAAAATTAACCATCATATTGTATTTATGATGTAACTTATATTCAGTATTCATATTACTTAGATTTGGCTAGATAGCACACTATTAGAATGTGATTTTATTTTATATTTTTGAAATCGATTTTTTTCTGCTGGAGTAATATTGCTTTTTACCTATTTCTTAAAATGAAATTTGATAAAACTCGTTGATTACTTTTTTGATTTTGATTTTTGTTTATATAAATTTATTCTTATGTGATAAATAATTGAGAATTAAAATTCAGTGAAGTGTTTATTACCTAAGAGTTAATACTAAAAATTGTTTTTTTTTTTCTAAAAAATTGAAAATAACTGACAACCTCTCGTGGATTTTTTTTTTTAATGACAATTTCTTTCTATTTTAAACTTCTTAAGCAATATTAATAAGAAAGTAGATGAATTTTCTTTCAGTTCACGTCATAAAATTTATAAAATCAATCTAATGACATGCTGAAATAATTTCATCCTTCTGGGTGAATATGTTCACGTTTTTTTGGAAAATTGAAATTCTACTTCTTCCGCAGTTAATGTTTCACTATGTAAAAAACAATATAAAAATACGGACCGACAATTTTTTCGATATTTGACGAGTCTAAAGATGGTTATAATATGTTAAATAAAACCCAGCTTTTTCTTCTTTCAATGGTCTTTGGATTTTAGAAATGAATTCTGTGAAATTTTTGTTTCGTAGAGGCTTCCAAAATTTAATATATTTAATTATGAATCATAATTTATTGCCATCTTAAAGCTAAGTGAGTGATATTGTTGGAATCGCTGAAATATGACGATTTAAAAGAATTCATCTTTAAATTCTCAAAGAGCTGAAAATCAAGCTGACGCTTACAAAGTAATCGTTTAGTAACTACAATTGTTTTTAGAAACCTGTGAAATATGTAGTACGTTTTCTCAAATAAATTATACACACTCCAGCTCTTAATATCCAAACAATTCACGAACTTTTTCCAAATTTCAATAGTATGGAGTTAAATCTGCGAATGAAGAAAAATTTTATTTCCTTCAAAAAAGATTTTTATTCAATTTTCAACTTCGACTATAAATCGGAGGTGATCAAGTGTTAATCGCATTTTTCGAAATCATTGCTTTGGTGGCCTAAGAGCATGTTTTGTGACTCTCTGTACCAACCTATGTATTTACTAATCATTTTGAAAGACTCTTGCTTTTGATGTATAATTTGAAGAATTGATGGGTCTTTGTTTGCCTTTTGTATTGGTTTGGGGAATCAGTCGAGCATAAATAAGTATATGTATAAAAAGTAATCTGTTAATTTTCTTGAAAGATGTTTTATCATGTATAGGTGTATATTCTACCAAAGTCTGGAGAGGAGTTTATATTATAATGATGCGCTATGCGTTGCACAGTAGTTCATTCAAATAAAAGGGGGTGTCATACTGTTCATGTTTTCGGAGAAAGATTTGATTTTACACTTGTTTTTCTTTGAATTTTGTATAATTGAAATCTTTAATGGTACGAGTTGGTAACGGAAGTACCTGAGCATTGTCACGAAGTAATTTGTCGTCATCGATAGGCGACATGGTTCTCGGTATTTTGGTGTGTGTATCGAGAGCGATTTTTTTTTTTCATGCGTCTTTGATTAATATATTGAGTGGCTGAAAGTGACTTTTTTTTTAGTTTTTATGTTTTTCGACGAGTTAGACGACGGATTTACTCTTGAGTTTTTCAGAACTTTCTGAGATTTTCTTGTGAAAAAAATTCTTTAAAAAAGAAGCGTTTTTTTTCTCTCTCTCAGATGGCAATTTTCATTTTTAAGCATCTACCTGACATAAATATTACCTCCAGGGATTTATCTACCTGTATAGAAATTAAGAGTGCTTACTTTTAAGTTTATTAAAATTTATTGAATGAGTTTATACATTATTTACAAGTTGCACAATTTGGTTATATTACCTCAGATTTGATTTTTGAATTTAACACAGCTCTTTGTCAATATAAGAACTGTTTCTGGCTAATCCAACCTTCAAATCCTCACTACAATACTCAACCCCAATTAAATCTCTCTCCACGAGCTTATACTCCTTATTACTGTCCATAATTAGTGAAAATACGTTAATTCGACATAATATCACAAATATTAATCCTCCTTGGCTCACATTTCAGCTCTCTATAGACCTATCCTTAAGCAATTTTCCTAAAGCCTTTACAAACGCCTCTACTTACCAAATTACCTAACTTTGTACAGCTCCTAAGTAATTATCCAAATCACGAACATATATACACAGATGCCTCAAAAGATCCGGACCGAAGCGGACGCTCTATTATCCACCGTGACGACAAGATGTTATACCCATTACCAAATCACTTTTCCATACTTTTTGCTGAACTAGTAGCTATCAAATTATCCCTAATATATTCTCAAGATTTTTTCTTAGAAAAAGTTCTTATAATTTCAGATTCTCTTTCTGCACTATAAACCATTCAAAACTACTATTCCAAGAAACAACACCCTAACTTCCAAGAAATAATACAATTTCTTGCTAGCACTCAAAAGTCTATAACCCTATGCTGGATTACAGCACAATTCGATATAACACAAAATGAACAAGCAGATTCCCTCTACACTTCACCTATTCCAAACATTCCTATATACCATTGAGAGACATTAAATCCATAATTAAAATATACTCAAATCATCTATTCTCAGATTTCTGGAGATAAATTCCTTCATCCAAAAAACTAAAAGCAATCCATACTGTAATGGAGCCCTGGAAATATCCTACTCACATATCTCGCAGAAACCAAGTCATTTTTAGCCGAATTCACACTGGACATTCTCTCCTTACCCACAGCTACCTCCTCAATAAACAACCCATTCCCATTTGTGAAACGTGTAATGCTCCTATTACAGTATCCCATATTCTCCAAGAATGCTCAAAGTACACCATTCTTCATAGAAACTCCAACTTTTCTGAACCCGAAATCCAATACATTTTAGAAAATGATCCCACTCGTATACTCTACTCACTGAATTTCCTCCACTCAACCGCCTTATACCCACTCCTGTAACCTTACTTAAGCACGCATCTAGCCCAGTGCTGTACATGGCGTCAATTTATTAAAATAAATAAATAAATAAAAAATTTAATTTAATTCTAAATTTAATTAATTAAATAATTAAAAATATTAATTAATCCAAAACTTGTTACTGTAGCTGTGCAGTATTTATATATACAGCTGATTTCTATTCCATCCTTCGTTGATTTTAGCGTAATTTTAATCGTATTGCTCGCTTCTTCTGAAAAATTTGCTGCTTCGTATGTGTGTCAAGGTGGATCGAAAAAAAAAACGTATCTTGGATTTTGACCAAATTTAGAGAGGTGGTTTACTTTGAGTGGGAAACCTACCAAAAAAATGTTGAGCCCCCTAGATGAAAGAAGAGGGGAGCAGGAGGAATTTCAATTTTATATTTTTCTCGATTTTTTTCTCATTTCTGGATGATATCAAGTTTTATCGCGAAAAAAAAAAAGATAGAAAAATGTACGTGAACTAAATTTTGAATACATGATTTTTAACGTATTGGAAATAGTTTTAGAGCCCTTAAATATTGAAAAAATTTATGAATGATTTTTTTCTCGAAGTTCCGGAAATAAAATATAGTCTTTGGATGCAAAAAAATTCTATGCTTTGTATTGCAAAAAGGGCCGAAAGAGAGTCCGAAAAAATGAGTTCCGTGTAGAAAGAATTTAATTGTATGTAAATGTTTGCTATTTTAATTGCATAATTCAAAAGTATAAAGGGAAGAGGAATGGGTGGGTTGGTGTCTTCATGAATATCCATGGTGGTTACTTGATTTTGAGCCATCTATATTTAATGTGTTTGCAGTTTTGGAATATTTCTAATAAATGATAAAAGTGTGTGGGCAATATGATGATGTTTTTTCGTATTTTGGACAATTCTGTTAGCCAAGTATTGATGATGATTATGTTATCATATTGATATAATCGTTACAAACGCGCCTCTAGCTATAGCTGCTGTACACGGCATGGTAAAAAAAATTAATTGCCCAAAACTGATTTTGTTGAAAAATCATAAAATTTTTTTTATTTGACTAGATTATTTGTAGGGTATAATTATTAACGTAATTATTCCTTTTTGAAAAAAATTACAACTGTGATAGTTGAATAATTTAATTAAAAATGATTTTGAAGCCTACATTTCCATGACTGCTAAATAATGGGTAACCTTGAAATGAACTTTTTGAGCTTTCTGTCATGTTTGTAGAAATAAAAAAAAAAGTTGAACATTTGCTAAATGATTACAAATGGTCTGAAACGCAAAGATTTGAAGACCCCACCCTCCCCCAACCTTCCCAAATCAGGTACGCTGTAATAGCTGTCGTTTTTGGGTTAAGAACTCAGCTAATAGAAACGGCGAATTTGTGTAATATCGAGAAATCAATTTGAATTCTAAATTTAATTATTTACATAAAAAAAATATATATTAATTAAACAATGCTCATGCTCTCCCTCCATCAATGAAAAATGAGGTTCCAAGTGAAATATGTTCTCCTTTTTTGTGCTAATTTGGGAGTCATTCTCAATAATTTTAAACGGTTTGAGTTGTTAAGCAAAATTACATTTTATATTTTTTTGTAAGTATCTAATTTGTCCAGACTTTCGACTACAAACGAACAAATCTAACAATCGAACTAATAAATACGCATTAGCCATGCCTTATACTAAGAGAGGGTTTGAGGTGGTTAAAATATAAATATTTTGTGTATATTATATAAAAGTTTAATAAATTGTATAATTTTGTTGTTCGTATTATTATAACGGATTATAGGATTTAATGACAGAGATGGATAGATTCTTGATTTTAGAAATCGAATTTTTAAATTTGCAATTCCCATGTGGCGCACATGAAAAGCATTTAGGTGTTTTTAATAAACACCTTTTTTTGTATATATATAAATTGACGTCATGTACAGTACTGGGCTAGACGCGTACTTTATATTCTTAAAAATTAATAACCTCCTCCTCCTCTCCGCTGATCCATTCTGGCTTTGGCTTTGTCTATTTATAATTATCTAAATTATCGATCATTCAATAATTTTTTTTACCATGGTTGTTATTCTTAATGATGAAGGAACTGACAACTTTTTGTCAAGTTTTTTCAACTTTTTTTTATTTCTGATCGAATAAAAAATTATAATCAGAATAAAAAAAGATATCATTGTTTAAAAAAATATTTTGTAACGCTGCCTTCATGTTACCACTTGACACTGTTTGTTTCTTTTAATTTAAATGAAAAAATTTCAGGAATTTTTCGTATGTTTTACATGATTTGCTACTGAATTACTTTTTGATAAATTAATTGATTAATTTATATTTATTCACTTCTTTATTTAATAAAATATCTATCGTATATACCGATATAATTTCTTGATGCCAGTATCCAGAATGTAAATGGAATTGAAAATAAGTAACTTTTCTCACTTCACCTAGAATTTCTAATTAGGTATATCTGGTACATGTAAACAAATTTCCATTCAGTGATATTACTCACCTACCTGAAATGGCGACATTATTGTGATATAAATATATGCGATAAACACCATTTAAATATGGGGTAAAAGGTCATTTTTTGGTTGTTTATGTCTTATAAAACAAAAAGAGTTTATAACAAAGGACTCGCAGTTAAATAAGTCAAGAAGTCGACCTTTGGACGATGGTTTATATCGCTGGAGTATGACTCATGCTGTTGCACATGTGTACCTGACGGTGCCTCTGGTATTGTATTATAATCTGGCCAACTTGACGGTTGCTATACTTATTCTTTAATGAAAAATATAATAATTTTAAAATCACTGTTATGCATTAGATTTAATTAGTTACCATCAAATGATCATTTCTGACATGCACTAAAACAAAGCTTTGTGAAGAAAGAAGAGCATCGCGTCGTTATTATTAATAATGCAATCACTTTAATGAATTTTCCACTACAAATAAGTATACGCTCCTTGTTGTCAAAGTATTTAGTAAGTATTTACCGACGACTGGCGTAAAATAAAAAATAAGAACATCAAAGATAAGGGAAAACTTTTTGTTTTTAGATATAAATTAAGAAAACGAGTACGAATTAAGGGTACGCTGAGCAAGGGTATTTAATTAGAAAAAGAAATTCGTAACCCTCCGGTGTATATCTGTCGTAAAATATCTCGAAAACGTGGCCCGAAAAGCTGAAATTATAACGGTTAAATTTCTCAACTTTCTAATCATCGAAAACGAATCGGGCCTTTTTTATGACTAATTTTACCATCGTCGTATTTTTGCAGAACTTTGTAATAACTTAATTGCTTACGGTTTTATTTTTTTCGGTACCTTTTTCGCTACGAATTTAGATTTCGAATTCGTTAGTTGAATCGTGTTTTCGAACTAAGCGGCGAATTTTGATCGTTAATTTACCGCTCGTTAATTATTAGAGTACTATAGACCCTAGGGATACCCGACCATTAAAAGAAATTTCCAGTTAACTGTTTGCGCATACAGAAAAGTTGATAGCTTTTTTTATGCACTAATTATTCATTTCATGGGGATTTGATTTTGACGAATTCTTAGTAATTTTCAATCTACAATTCCATTCGAATTGAAAAATTGCCTCGAATTGGAATCAGTACGCTGGTAAATGAGTAGTGTGGATATAAGCAGCGTGTAGTTCGTGATAATTTTATTGTTAAATTGGTGGCAGTTGCAGTTTAATTTAAGATAATGGCTTTCAAAATAAATAATGCTGACGAAATTTAAGGAAACCTTGATAATATATTAATCTGATCATTTCTCAGCGTCAGTTGAGTAAATATATTTATCAATGACATTGTTCGGCTAAAGCTTTATCGTTTGCATTATACGTGTAGTTTCAAAGATGAATAGCCAGTCTATTGACAAGTCTGCAGGCGCACCTGAAGAAGCTTCGTTATTCGTTAGGCAAAAGCTAAGCTTATTACATATACATTAGAAATAATGTATTGCAGTTGAGGTCAAGAAGTCATTTTTATTCAATTACTGAAAATCATAGAGACAAAAAATAATTATATATATATATTTTTTTTCCAAGTCGGTAGTTTGTGATAGTAGAAAATGAAAATATTTTATTTCTTTGCTCGTATAATGAAGCCTTAGAAGTATGCGTTATGCTACACTCGTAACATAAATGTTGGATATTGCCTATACCATGATTTATTTCATATGCTCTTCTGAAAAAATAATTATAGCATTTTCCTCGTAATTACGATATTTAATAATAGTTATAATGAAATTATTTCAAATAACTATGAAGTTCTATGACATCTGTCAATTTTTTCGTTCAAATAATGAACGAATCAAATGAATAAGATTTTACCCAAATGTGATTTATTTAGACGCTTATTTCAATCATTTGTAACATCTTTTTATGAGAATTCAGTAGCGACAGAAGGTGGGGTAGCATGGGTAATTTCTTCTATTCTTCTTAGCCTACCATATTTGTTGAATTACAATTTTACAATGAAAAATGCTGAAATGATTAATCGTTTACTCAAAGTTGACATGAAAAACAAAAAATAAATAATAAATAATAAAAATTAGTATAATTTTGGTAAATGTTCGTGTTGTGAGTATTTTAATTTCAGATGAATGGTCAGACCAGAAAAAGTTATGAAACCAGTGCAGGCACATTCTAAGAAAGTTTTGGAGCTACACAAACATAATTCGAATGTTCCATTGAGGAATTTTTTACTTTTTACTGCTCCTGTAATACATACACAATACACATGTACCGATTGACGCACATTGACAACGCGTCGTGTTTATTGCGTAGACAAGTATAGACTTGACTGTAATTTTTTCGAGAATATTGGCTGCCAAGCCACATAGCGCCGATGTCGAGAGACTTATTAGTGGGAACAACCTATTGAAAACAAATATCCGAAACGCTTTCAACCTGGATATGGAAAATCTCTACTTGTTTATACATTCGAACATGCCAGTACTAGAGAAATGGGACCCACGACCCTCCGTAATTACTTGGCTCAACGACAAAGAACGACGTTCACAACAGCTGAACCAGTGTCACTTAATGAAGAATGAATTATGTATAGTAATTATGATAAAGCATGGAATTTTAAAATTCAAATGATTTCATAAAAGAATTAAAAAAAAATTATGAGAAGTTTCCCGAGCCTTATTTCCCAACTTGCGCCATTTTTCAAGAGAGTTGCTCGTTGTTCCTGACGTCGCTTCTTTATCGGCAGAAAAGAGGTTCCAGGGTTGGGTAATTTTGGATTTAAATCTACTTCCATAACGGATTTGAATTTTGAATTTGAAATCCCATTTTTTCAAAATCCTATATTTTTTTTTAATCCAAAATTTCCGTGTTACGCGCTGATGATCAGGGTTCAGGTTTCAAGTTCAAATATCCATGTAATTTACAACAGAACTTATTTTTAATTCTAATTTTGTAATTATGTAATTTTATAACAAACATGTTTCGAAGTTCAGAATCATTTTCAATTTTTTTTCCATTATCTTTATTCTTTACCTAAATTTTGAATTTTAGATTTTAAATTCGCTTTCTGAAAGAGGATTTCAGATTTTAGATTTGAAATCCTTTTATGCTGGATTTTGCCCAACCATTTAATATGCTTCAATAGTTCGAGGACTGAAAAACTATTTAAGAAATAGTATTTCACTTTAAAGATTGAATAGTTGTGTCATTTTAAATTTCCATCAAGATGAAGTTGATAACATTGAAATTAACAAAATTGTCAGGAAGTGTATCGAAATGGGAAAATTTTTATTTTCTATTGCAAAATTATCGAATTAAATTATCGTTTATTTTTTTACATTTTCGTTAGTTTTTAATTTTTTGGTAGTCGAAAAAAAATGAATACCAGTTGGGGAATAAAGTCATCTATGGCGTACCTAGCTACGATTTGAATGTTCAACTGAATGACTATTTTGCTTTAAAAGCTAAAAAAAAAAAATGTATCTTCGCATTTTGCACTGTGTTAAAACCAAAGTATTATTATATGTATATATTTGTCTCTTAATTAAAAAAAAAAAAAAGAATAGAAAACATGAAAATAATGGTGAAAAAATTCTTTTGTCATTCTATTTTTTGCCTCATCCTACATAGAGAAAATCTTCGTTAATACCTTAAAATTGCGTACATAATAATGAAAAAAAAAAAGATTCCATTTAAAATATAATCAAATTATCTAATCCTCCAGAAAAAAAAA
This sequence comes from Phenacoccus solenopsis, assembly GCA_009761765.1. NCBI lineage: Eukaryota > Metazoa > Arthropoda > Insecta > Hemiptera > Pseudococcidae > Phenacoccus > Phenacoccus solenopsis. The sequence goes on from CM019752.1 coordinate 30,938,697, forward strand.
AAATAACAACAATAGTATGATATCTTCATACAAGTAATTACACATTAAATGTTACTGATTTTTCTAAAAAAAAAAAAAAAAAAAAAAAAAACGAAATTAAAAACAATTTTTCTATTATTTAAACTTATAATTTATGCATATGAAGACGAATCTAAAGTGAGACACTAGTGTTGAAGTACTGAATTAAATTATTGAATTATTTTCGCTATGAATTTATTACCATTTTTATCATTTATTTAAAAGCCCTTTTTACTGCCACTTTTTGGAAGTTTACTATCTTAATTCTTTGAATTTATTCGTTAGTAGGAACTTCCTGAATCAATAGCAAGTTTGATTCACTTTACGGTCTTATATTTAAAGATATCCAAATAAAAAATAATGTATCTATTTATGACTAAAATATTCATATGACAACATTACAAGAGTACTTAAAATAAATAGAATAATAACAATTCTTATGAATTCAATATGGAGTTCAATTTTAGTATTTTATAGTATAGAAATTGAGTATTTGATTTCACGAGGTAGTAATTGCGAATGAGTTCATGAAAATTTCTGCGAGTGGAAGCAACTCCGGTTCGTACTTGATATTAAGCAAACGGGTACGTTGGTTCCACTTACTTTCATTTTCAGTTATTTCGCTAACAATCGAAACGTCTTCGTTTTGCGACGTTCATTTCTTTGATCCTGTAATATGTTAAAATAATATTTGAAATACAATTCAATTTTAATTAATACGTATTATTCGATTCTATGTGGAATATACACCGTACAGTGTACCTATGTAATGCTATATTCAAAATGTCCAGGGCTGTATCAAGAAATAGTAAAATTAGGCAGCCCACCGAAAAATCCCATTTTTAATGATCCATTTAGTATTAATCGGTCCAATTTTTTCTCTCATTTTTCAAATTATGGATTTATACCTGGAATTTTTTTTTTATCATCAAAGTTTGGAAATTAAAGGGGCCCAATTCTTATCTCATCGGCCCAAATACTTGGCGGCCCACAGAGATTTTTTCGGTGACTCGCCTGCTGGATCCAAGCCTGAAAATGTCTGATTCTAAAACGTTATCAACTGGAGGAAAGTTGTATAGCTACTCTGAAAACATAACAGAGTTAATGGTAAATTTAATTCATTTCAAAAATTAAGCATTTTATTTGATAAAAGAATAACTTGATGTAGGAAAGAAACTGAAAGAAGAACGATAAGTTGAATTTTTAATTTTAATTATTATATGAGTGTGAATGATTTTTAATAAATTTACATGCTACAGTTCGAATAGATTTTCACTCAATTGAAGTCTCTGATTCCAAGTATAACCAGAGGTGGATTTAGGCATGGGCAGAGAGGGCAGCTGCCCATGGTGGCAAAATTTCAAGGGCGGCAAATTTTGATTTTTTCTGCTGCTTTTTAAATTACATAATGTGAAATGTATTATGGCGATCGATTAAAGAAAAAAAAATTTATGGTAGCCAGTTGGATGAGCGTATAACATATTCAGAAATCAATTTAAAAAAAGATTATGAAAAATTGAAAATTGTAGTAAAAATGAAAAAGTGTTTTTTTTCTGCTGAATTTTTTTAACTTAAAAACGATAGCTACATAATTTTTTGTCCACGCCCAACGCCGACTGGTATTCACATGAAATTTGCTCAAAATTTTGTGAGAGGCTCTTCTTAAAAGCGCAAAAAAATCCCTTCTTTGTTTTTTCAATAAAATTCAAAATGGCGGATGAATAAAATTTTGTGGGGGGCTGGAGAAGTGGCAAATGGCTCAAATTTTTTGTTTTTGATTTCATATGAAAAAGTGAGTCACAGAGACCAGCATATCCAAATTTCAGCTTTCTAAATACATTTAAAGGGGGAGTTGGAGCAGAAAATGGCTTTTTGAGGAAGTTTTGAGTCATGAAATTTCTCGAATCTTCCATATCTCCTAACTAAATCAACTTAGAAAGGTCAAACTTTGTGTGTAGCGTTGGTTAGTGATCAGAATATGATCACTTCAATTTGGATCAAAATGAATCCAAAATGACGGATTATCAAAATTTGAGTAAAGCTTGAGGAGCCTTAAATTGGTAAAAATCTAATTAAAATGAACTCATATGTTTATTGGGATAAGATGTATATTATATCCCCAATTCACCTCCATACATGATGTTGGAAGGGGAGAAGGAGGGGTTATCAAACTTAAAATATGGTGGAAGCAGACAAGAGTTCGAAAATTTTTTATTGCTATGTCATATAAAAAAATAAGCCCAAGTGACTAACTTATTCCTCAAGTGAATTTGGAGGGGAGTTGAAGCAAAAAATGGTTTTTGGAGGGGAAATTGCTGCAGGAAATTTCATGAATCATCCATATCTCATCACCAAATCGGCCTAGAAAGGTTAAATTTCGTGTGTAGGATTAGTTAGTGACCAGAATATGGCCTCTTCAATTTGAGTCAAAATGGATCCAAAAACCAGAATGGCGGATCATCAAGATTTGAAGATAATTTAAGGATACTCAAATAGTTATAATTTGAGAAGTATGTTTGTTCATACTAAATCGACCTAGAGAGGTCAACCTTTGTGTGTAGAGTTAGTTGATGACCAGAATATGACCTCATAAATTTGGATTATGGGCGAGGAAGTGGAAAATTCGACTGAACGAAAACAAATCAGTTAGAGTAGACTTCTCCTTACGTCCTCATAGTTACATCCCCACAATTATAAATGGAGAACCGATCCCTGTCGCAAACCAGGCGCGATATCTGGGCTTACACCTAAATAGCAAGCTCAACTGGAGTGAGCATGTGAAACACAAACGCGAGCTGTTAAATCTACGATACAGGAATTTCTACTGGCTGATCGGTCACCGTTCCTCACTCAGTCTAGCTAACAAAAAACTCATATACACTTCGATCTTCCAACCGATGTGGACATATGGTTGTGAGATTTGGGGCACCACACGCAATTCCAACAAACAAATTATTGAACGATTCCAAAATAAATACATGAGAACCATCACCAAGGCTCCTTGGTACGTGACGAATGAGCAGCTTCGCGCTGACCTCAGATTAGATCCAGTCAGTACTGTAATCAGCAAGAAAGCGAAACAGTACGTCAAACGACTACATTCTCACCCAAACACAAAAGCTATTATGTTACTGGACAACACACATGATACGCGACGCCTACAAAGAATCCATCCGCTAGACTTAATTAACTGCTAGACTAATTAACGAATAAAATACATGGTGTGGTGCACACACCAATAGTAATACTGTCATACTGTGTAACAAATGATTGTAATATTGGTTAATATCCATTAGGGCAGTTCTAATAATAAACTTTTGATTATGTCAAGCAAAAAAAAAATAAATAAATAAATTTGGATCGAAATGGATGCAAAAGGGCATGTAATCAAAATTTGAGTTGAGCTTGAGGAGCCTCAAATTAGTGGAAATGTAATTGATATGAATTCATTCGATTTTTGGGGATAAGACGTGTATTATATCCCAAATTTATTTTCACAGATGATATTGGAGGAGAGAAAGAGGGGTTATCCACGAGAGGTTGAAATTTTTTCATTGTGGTGTCATATGATAAAATGAGCCGAAGTGATTAACCTATTTTCATTTTAGCTTCCTACGTGCATTTAGAGAGGAGTTAGAGCAAAAACTCGCTTTTGGAGTGGAAAGATGGGCCAAACTTCGTGTGTAGGGTTAGTTAATGACCAGAATATGACCCCTTTAATTTAATTCAAAATGGATCCGAAATGATGGATCGTGAAAATTTTAAGATAATTTTTGAGGAACCTTAAGTAGATATGCATAATTTGAAAAATATGTGTTTATATACTTGTTGCATTGCAAGCTTTATTTGTTCTAAATTTATTTCTTAAGTGGTTTTTGGAAGAGAGGGGGTAGAGATTTTCAGACTTGGCATTGGTTGTGTAGACATCAAGGGCTTAGCAACGTTTTTTCCAAACCTGATCAAGCCTTAGTTAAAAACTCAGCTCCAGTAATGCGGCATGGCTGCTTACATTTTTTTTAAATTTTTAATCAAACTTAAAAGTTTGTCTTATGTACCAAAATGAACGTTTAAAAAAATTTACTGCATGAAAATTTTCCATATTTTTTTTAAAGGGGTGAGGGCAGCAAAAATTTACTGCCCACAGGTGGCAAAATCCTAAGTCCGCCTCTGAATATATTTACCACTTACTTTTCGTGATTCATAAAAACAATATTTTCAAGTGAAATTTTGCCCATCTCAGCGCTTACCAATCTTCGGATAAATTAATCACGAAGGTTAATTTGCGGGTTCTAAACCTGCTTTACAAAAATTTCAGGCAACGAAATCCGACAGAAAATGTTCTCGTGTGACATGAAGCGAGTTAATATCATCACATCATCCTCTGTTCTAAAAAATTTTAGACGTGTTCCTGAAATTTTCAAAATACCTTAGTAAAGTTGCATACAAATCGATTGCAACGCGAAAGTTATTTTCTGTGAATTGAATAAGAATATGTAACTTACTTATACCTAACATTTCATCTTATGATTCATTGCTGGGTATTTTGACATAAGCTAGGCCAGAGAGAACTAGAACTGACCAGAGTGCAAAAGTAATTTTTGGACCCTACTTTTCAACTTTTCTTTGTTAATTCCAATGAAAATTTGAAATAAAAATTGATTTAAAATAAACTAATTAGAATAGTGAAAGGGTTTAAAACCTAAATTGTAGCTTCAAACCATGTCAAGAACCGGGCTCGAGGGCAATCTGCTCTCTCTCCTCCCTTTCACAGGCCCTGGATAGAAAGCGACATAAAAAAAGTTTGAATAAAGAAGGACCTATAACATTCGTTTTATAAAGGTTATGGACTAGAAGAAATCCTTTTGTATTATTGTTTCTTTTTTTCAAAAATAAATCATTGATTTAGGTAAAAAAAAGGAGAAATTACCCTAATGACAGCCATCCAGGCAGTATTTACGTTCTCTATATTGAGAACCAAGTTTGAAAAGGTTGATTTTGTTTTTTGCCCATAGCATTAATCATAATATTATTTTGTTATGCATAAATTTTCAGAAATGACTGTAAATTATTTCGGTTTTAAAGCTCTGAAATTTTTTCTTATTTTCTTTTTACACTTTTTTTCGTAATCTTGTTGAATAGATAATTTATTGTTAAGATGTGTTGTAAAGGGCTAGCTCTTGTCCTATCGAACTCAAAGTACAGATCATGCCTGAATATCATCCAAGAATTTTCGATGTATTTTTTTGTTTAGCGTTAGAATTGAGTAAATGCTTAACTTATCTCAATTTCAAGTATAATATGGAACACATTGGGAAGCCTTGAAATGCAAAAATTGGACACAATGTGTCTTTGGCTTCTGATAGAACAGAAATTAAGCCCAAAGCCTTATTGAACGATATATTATTATTTATTTATTGATAATTTTTTTTCTTTCAGTCTTGGAGCAAATAATAACTGCTAAACGCAAAATGAATCAAATTTTTCATAACTCAAATTTTTGAATTTTTAAAAAAAAATCGACAATTTTTAAATTGGTCTTGAACTTGATAAACTTTTTTTTTAATTAATCAATTATGATAAAACATTTAATTTTTCAACTCTAACTAAATAATAATATTAAAATTAATAAATATTTTAATCCAGATGAAAATTAACAAGAGAGCTGAAATTTTTCGAGGATTCTATTGGAATCATTTTAGTTTTTTTTCTTCTCCATTATCTGTTTTAAGAAAAAGTTCATGGCACGTAAATGGAAGAAAGTAAGTAAGTAAGTAAGAAAAAAAAAATGATATTCTCATACCTGACGAAATGTTATTGCGAAGTGCCAAGAGAAATACTTAATTTTTATTTTCTGTCGTTAATTCTGATCAAAACTATATTCTTCAGAATTTCCATGTAATTTCCTTCATTAAATATGTACCATTTAATAATAAGTAAATTTCGATATCAAATTTAAGAAGAAAATTGAACACAATTATTTAATTAGGAGGGGAGTAGGGACAGAAAATGTTATTTTTGTCCCAATACTTCCACAAAAATCTTAAGAATTAAAGAAAATAAATATTCTCCTCAAAAAAAATTTTTAAAAGAGTGTCCCATCTTCCATAATTACAGGCATAAGCTAGTTTATTAATGAATTGGTTTTTGAAATATTTATTAAAAAAAAAAAAAAAAAAAAACAATTTTACTATAATCATTGATGATATTCATCTTATTCAAATGTGTTTTCATCCAGTTTTAATCACATAATCATCGCGTTGCAGGTCCAAGACAAATGAACGAAATCTCCAACTGAATTTAAAGCTGAAACATAAGAATTTTTTATCTACTCAATGAAAAAAAGTGTAAGGAAAAATTTAAGCAATTTTTGTGTTCAGAATCGAAATCACAAAAAAAGAATAACTTCTCTCGTTCTTTTGCAATGAGGTCTCGTAGATGTAAGCAGGACTGTATCCAGAAATAATAAAATTAAGCAGCCCACCGAGAAATCCCATTTTTAATAGCCCATTTAGTATTAATCGGTCCAATTTTTTCTCTCATTTTTCAAATTATGGATTTATAGAATTTCTTTTTTTTATCATCAAAGTTTGGAAATTAAAGTGGCAAAATTCTTACATCATCGATCCAAATACTTCGCAGCCCACCGGGATTTTCTCGGTGACTGACCTGCTGGATCCGAGCCTGGATGTACGCAACCATCATACCATAGACGTCTCACCTGATACATGTTGTACATTTTTATAACACCCTGTAGAAAATTTTTTCAACAAAAATCGATATATTATATTACAATAAATCGCGTAATGTTGTAAGAAAAAAAGTATATGGTTAATACACGTACTCGTTTATTTTAGTAAAAGAAAAATACTTACAACGTGTATTGAATTCTGCTTAAAATTTGAAATGAAGTTTCCAATGTGAAGATTTCAGAATTATTTCGCGGTCACTGGCCATTCTTAATGGGTATTTAGATTTGCTGAAACAAATTGCATTTAGATTAATATTGAACGATTTTCATTTGAATTGAACAAAATAACAGTTGTTATGAAACTCATAGGAATTAGGTACCTAATTATAATATCGATTTAAAAATTTAATTAATGAGAAAGCTTGACATACTGTAATATAAATATTCGTTTATGTTACAAAATTAAATGCATACTTACAATGTATTAAAATACGGCATAGCTGATATTAAAACATAAATGAATCTCAACTGCGATGTATCGAAAGATCCTCAAAAGTGGAACCTCATCCGGTGCGCAAACGATCAAAAGCGTTACCGGACTTCGGTTCCACTTTCACGAACCTCATTTAAACATTGCTTCTGTATTCTCCATGATCTGATCTTGGTGGCCCACGTTGAGGAAAACATAAAGCCGTCTACATTTACCGAAATTACTCGCTACCAGCGCGTCCTCGAGATTTGACTGGACGCATAGCGTAATTGAAAGTGGAATCCTTCCCGGTGAGCTTTTTCGTGCACGAAGCAAACCGCGAATGATTCCACTCTCACTTCTCGCGTTACTGGTCCCATCTTTTGGATGGATGGTTCGTGCTTCCATTTGAGAATGGAATTTCATCCGGTGCGCTTCGAAAGAAACTGCGATACCTTGCGGAATTCCACTTCCTTACAAAGTGTTTTTCCGACGCCATTCAAAACTCCAACCCTGTTGTAAAAGGTAGAATCACGACCGGTGACGGAATCTAATAACGCGTTACCGAGATCCGATTCTACATTTCTTAACAGGCCTCTCCGCTCTTGTTTACTAAACGTGAAGAAAACGAGAAGAATAGTCGTCTCCTAATGAATACCTGATTTTCGCGACCACGCAGTTTCATTTTCGAAATGTCACAGTAGAGTCGACTGGCTGGTAATTTTAATAAAAGAACAGCGCTACCGAGATGTATTCATGGCTCACGTACTGAATGATGTGGCGACTGCAGGCTTTATAAGTTACTTCGGCTTTTTGAATAATTGATGATTTCTGCGAAGACAACTCAAGACTCTTCAAACATACTTGGTGCCTTTTTCAACTAATATCTTTTACCGCTCGATTTTTACATATCGCTGTAGTGAATGAAAATTGTTTCTTAATTATTTCATAACACGAAATCGTTAGTAATTAATGCTTTGAAACTCGAGTATTATCTAGTCACGAATACTTAATTTAACGCGAGATAAATAATACTTGAGTTCCAAGTCGTCCCTTTTTTTTAACAAGCTCGTCTTTCGGTGTTTTATTGATAATGCGACATTTTAAGAGGTGCTTTGCGCATTCTTAATATAAACGTTTACGGATTTGATATTCAGCAATTTATCTTAACGGTTTTAACGTGTAAATAAATTTCACTTTTATACCTCATCGAAAAATTATCGTAAATAATGAGCAGTTAACGTTGTATGTAAAATACCTATAGAAATTATTATAAGTGAATGTTTTAATTAAACGAAATATTATTTAAAGTACCCACTTTAAAAATTAATAAGGAGAGCTCGCGACGTTTAAATGATTATAATTATATTAAAAAGTTTAGAATTGCATTTAGACAGTCTATAGGATTTTGCGATTAAATTTACTTTTTAAAAATAATTTACGAATAATTTTTAAGAGGTATCAACGTTTTATTTGTTTATCTTTCTCGATTTTTAATTATCATTTTAATTATTTATTTTTGGAAATTATGTACATTGTAGAGCACTTTGAAAATTAATTTGCAAAATGACTAAAAAAATATTTAATTAGGTATGAACAAACTTTTGTTAATTGTGAATGGGAAGAACAATGGGTTCATTCAATGATCAGCTGATCAATTACAACACTGGGTATTTTTCAATTTTTATTTTCCAAGTTGAAAAATTAAAAATGAGTTCATTTTCAGAAAAATACGTTTGTTGCGAAAATATTAATCGCTTAATTAATGAAATCACAAAAAAAAATGCTTATTGTAAAAATCCATTAGTAATTCTAACAAGCCCGACATAATCGTATATGATATTTTTATTTATCCATCTTTCTCAGTTTTTGATGCTGATTTCAATTTATCATTTATTTATTTATTTATTTATGAAAGAAAAATTATCTACATCGTGTAGTACTTCAAAAATGAATTTTTTTTTATTAGTGCCGTGTACAGCCACTGAGGCTAGAGGCACGTGCTTAAGGATTTAGATAAAATGATTAAAAAAATATTGAATTAGGTATGAACAAACATTCATATTAATTGAGAATTGGAAGAACAATAGTTTAATTCAATGATCAACTGATCAATTACAAAACTTCGTATTTTTCTTTTTTTTTTCAATTGAAAAATCAAAAATGAATCGATTTTTAGAAAAATACTTTGTTGTAAAAATATTAATCGTTTAATAATTGAATTACAAAGAAAAAGATTTATTGTTAAAATTCATTAGCAGTTCTAACAAGCTCGAAGTAATCATATGATAATTTTTACTCATTTATCTACTTCAGTTTTTGGTGCTGATTTCAATTGTATCATTTGTTTATTTATTTATTTTTGAAAGAAAAATTATTTGCATCATCTAACACTTCGAAAATTACTTTTACATGACTGAAAAAAATGTTTGATGATGCACAAACATTCATATAAATTCTGAATGGAAAGAATGTTGTGTTTTATTCAGTGATTAGCTGATCAATTACCAACACCGCTTTTTGTTTTTCAATTTTTTAAATTAAATTAATAAATAATTAAATAAATAAATACCTAATAAACAATTTTAAATGTGTTTATAATAGTATTTCATCATTTAATGGAATTAAAGAAAAAAAAAAAAACACTTTAAAAATCCATAACAGTTCTAATAAGCCTAAAGTAACCACATAATAACTTTTGTTTATTCATTTTTGAAAGAAAAATTATGTACATTGTCCAACGCTTCATAAATTAATTTTTAAAATGACTGATAGAAATTTATGTAAATGAACAAACATTAATATTAATTCTGATTAGAAAAAAACGTTGGTTTAATATTATGATCAGCTGATCAATCACGCCGCTTCATATTCTTCAATTTTTTGAAATTGAAAAATCAATAAAAATTAATCATTTTCAGAAACACACGTTTGTTATAAAATATTTAATCGTTAAATGCAATTAAAAATAAATATTATGAAATCGATTTTGAAAAATATCCAAAACTTCAGTGAAAATTTCGATTTAAAAAAAAAATATTAACCCGATAAAATAATATTTTAGGTCTTCACTCACCGTTATAAAAATCCATCAACTGCTCTAATGCACCTGTAAAATTATTTGATAACGACAATTGAAAAATCTTATCAAAAATTGAAAGCTATCACTGCAGGTTCAGGTTCCAACTCTAAAGCTATATATCACGACTGGCAAAAAATTAAAATGAACTCTACGCTGCGTTGAAACCAGTATTTATAAGGACGACATTGTGTTTAGGTACCTGAGTTTAAAATTACGGTTCAAAATGTCTACCATTTGTCTGACTAATTGTTTCCAAAGGGGAGGAGGACAATTGTTCCGGAGTCGAAGAACTGCCTTAGATTTTCCGCGAAAAAAGGAATTAGAAAGGTGACTCGGGCGGTTAACAATGGAAAAAACTAACCTGTAAAAGTAATTGTTCTTTAATGATATTTCAAGGTCAGCTAAAATATTTCAAAAGAGGAAGCCATTTTTGGATTAACGTCTTCGTGTATACCTATTACCTATACCACGTTATGTGTTTATGAGAAGTATTCGTGTTAAATTCATACATCTGTAGTAATAGTACCATTGGTTTATAGGTTTGGATAAAATTTTACTAATTTTTCGATTATTCGCAGCAATTAATAATTGATCGAATGGTCATTACATAGGAATGAAATTAAAAAGCAGTGAAACGTTTTAAATCGGTCTAAAGTCTTTTGCCATTTGGTAGTGTTGGCAAAATATAGAATACCGGTAATAGTGATTGGCATTAAAATGGTAATTAAACGAGAAGTTAGCAACCCTTCGACCATCCATCTTAATTATCAATCCCTGTAGCTGAAACCCTACCATTTGTTGTATTCGCGTTAACTCTTTAAAGACCCTATTCAGGTTGGCAGCCGCGGGGAAGTCGTATTTCTTATAACTATACACTAGAAACGCGAATATAGATGCGAAGGATTTGTATTCGTTTCTCATTAATTTTACATTTAATGGCTATTCCGCTTCTTTGCTGCGTCTTGGTTGCGTCCTTTTTAGCCTTTTTCGCCTTAATTAACAGAATACGCGGATTCGTTTTCAGATATTAAAATGAGATGTCGCCCGTCGTGTTTCCTCTCGAACGAAAAACTTTTACTCGTTTAAACGATGATTTAAATTTTAAACTGTTTCCTTTCGCAGTTTAACGACGTAAAAGAGTAAACCTGCAGTTTCTGGAAAATTATTCGATTATTTCATGCTAATTTTTAAGGGTAAATAGTATCGCGTATTCGTACTAATACGTGTTACCAGCAATGGCTAAAACTGATGATGGTTCACATGTTGGTGTAGTCTAAAAGCCGAACCTGTCAAAAATGGGCCATATAAATGAAAGCTGGAACCGGACCCAAAAGTTAGTGTATGTACGCTTACTTCGAAAATTACCGGTCTGCCGATCCCCAGCTGTTGCTTTTAAGCACAGTGAAAGCTCAAAAGTTCACACTTTTCATGAACTTTCGGCCGTATGTTTTCTAGGTCGTGGAACTCGATTATGACAATGTTTTTCACATTGAGGGCGAAGGGGGGTGGTACCTATGATGCAATTTGTGAGATTTTTTTTCAAACATAAATTTGTGTTATCTCAAGCTTCTATTGGTGATTCTCAAAATTAGGTACCACCCCTTCACCCTTATTGTGCAAAATATTGTCATAATCGTGTTCCACGACCTAGAAAACATATATTTCGATGTATCGCATGCCCATTTACATGAGTTTGTATATGTTTTTCTACGTCCCATTCCCCTCAAATGTGAAATTTTGTAAAAATTTGAAATATAAAAAGTGATTGTTGTTCATGAGTAATACTTGAAAACATTTATTAAACCCACTTAAATTAAATTACGTGATTTTTATGCGAATTTCATTAAAAATACGTGATTTTTTCAAGTTTTCTCCCCCTCTGTGACCCCCTTTGCCGAGCCTTTGCAAACACTCTAGGGCTTGCAGACCTACATATACGGATTCAGCGCAAAAAATCATGTAATTTGACAACAAATTCGACTTTCAGTATTTTCGGCCGAAAGTTCATGAAAATTGTGAACTTTTGAGCTTTCATTGTGCTTAAAAGCAGTAGCTGGGGTTCGACAGACCGTTACTACACCAACATGTGAACCATCATCAGTTTTAGCCATTTTTCAATATGGCGTACCCGAGTGAAAAATCTGAAAAAATTTCACGTGGTTAGGGGGTCAAGGGGGCATCTAAAAATATCAATTTCATAATTGTACCAAAGCGTTATCAGGGTTAAAAAAATTAAATAAAGTTAAAAACCGGTCTTTGGTGGGAGTAAAATCATGGTGGGGGTTGCTGATTTTTTTCAAGAGACCCCCTATAGAACAGTACAACATACTAACTTTTCAATAAAATCAGTCAACTATTAGGTGAAAGAAAAATTCGAATTGGTTTTTCAATTAAAAATTAATTTCTCAAAAACGAGGGGGGCGGGAGGTTTGAAACTTTGACCATGAAAGTTTCTAGAGGGTACCTACCTACCGTCCAGTTTCATCGAAATTGGGGTCCGGGCCTGATTGGCCATTTTCATCCTCCTATGCCCTTTGAAAAATCAATCAAACACAATTATCAACAATGAACTTTATAATATGCGAACTACTAAATTATAAAATTATCTATCAGGAAGTTATTATATTTTAAACCAAAAGAGCTTTATTGTGGTGAAGGGCCAGGAACTAGCCCATTTACCCTTCTTGATCCAGGGTTGCCAATGATTGTTATTTTTTCGATAACGATTGAAAGATGCTATTTTTCAATGCATTACAGATCGATCTAGATACGAATAATGTTGCTGGTAAATTTTCAACGAAGATTTGTAATTCAATTATATCGCTTGACAGTACATTAATTTTTATTTTCCTTTCGTTTGGTCAAATGTCGCAGCTTTACGGCGAACGGTAACAGATTTAAATCAAATCTCGGTAAAATTTATGTAATGGCGGTTTCCTAATCTCCAGAGGGCGCTAAATGTGACATGTGAAATGGATTTTGCTTTAGTGATATTTACGGTTCAAAAGGGATGACTGATTTTAACACTGGAGAAAAATTTCTCTCCGACTTCCACCTTCGATTAATTTCTCTCTTTCGCATCCGCATAACTTCGGTAATTAACTTCGATCTGAATAAACTGTCGTTTATTAACGCCTCGTTGTACATTTAAATATTCACAATTTACACGAATATTGGACCGAAGGATTGTGTAAATTAAAATACCGAAATGCAGTTTTTAAAATCGATTTTGTAGTCGAGATATTGTTTTCTATGTCTTCGATTCTCCGCCAAGTTTAATGAAGAAGGCATCGAATTTTCCTGAGATATAAAATTGAACTTTATTAAAGTTTACTGTAAACTGTTATAGCATAGTTTGACTTTAAATGTTTCATATTTTTTTTAAATTGCAAGAGAATACTCCGGTACCTGCATATCATACGAACAAATGGTTGAAAAACAACACCATCGATATAGGAAACTTTCGCAGTTTTAATGTGTAAATAATTTGGCTTCGTGATGTTCTCCGAAACGGTTACACGAATATGTATTTCGAATTAGTCCCATATTCTAAGAAACAAGTTATTTATTAGGAAAGCCATTCAATACTGAATATTACTGCTCGTATCAGTTTTTGGTAGATATATATTGATAGACACAATGAGGGCGAAATTCATCTTCTAAGAAGTTTTTATTCTGGTTTGTTTTTTATTTTTTTTATTATATAAACAATACGCCGGAAAAAGATCCTTTTTGTTTTTTTTTTGCTATGTTTTTGTATGGCATTTCGTGATAAATGTAAATCGCTCTTTTATAGCTGCAGAAGAGTAGAGGAAGAATGTTGTGCTGACCTTGTTTTCGAATTGTCGTTTTACGAAAATTAAAACGAAAAAATTATTTTCCAAGTTATTCTCATCGATGACGAGATGTTGAAAGCGAATAAAAGTGTAGGGGTTTTCAGTTTAAAATATCGAATATTTCGTACTCGAAAGAACTTGAACAATTGAATAATTCTTTGTTTCGAGCGTCTTAATTCAATTATACGCTTGCGACTCCTCTTTTTGTTCTTTATTGTACTTACTCTGCGATTCGATGAAAAGAGTGCATTTAAAACGTCATTTCATAAATTCTAAAATTGTACGAGAAAGTCTTTAGGAATTGGCAGTGGTTCTAAAATTGTTCTGTTATGATATCGATTTCGAGAAATTATATTTTCTTTTAATGAGGTAAATAAATTCAGTGCGTACAATATTAAGTTGTATTTCACGTAATTTGTTTTCTGCGTAAGTAAATTAAGAAATATACTTTATGACAGGTATGAAAGTACATCATCTTTGATCGGTGTTTTATTTATTTATTTTTTAATAGGACTGCAAAGCCCATTCTGAGATGATTGAGCGCCTTCCTCGAGTTAATACTTAATAGTGGCTTTCTTCTGCAAGTTTGTATTCCTTTTCAAATTGTGACTTGAATCGAATTTTTTCACATTTACTTTATATCTTTTTGTAGACTTAGTTTTTACCTTCTTTTGGAACATTGAATAACAGCAAGTTGACCAAAAGGTTTTACATGAATTCATTTAATACATCAGAAGATTCCTTTTTATTTAATTAAATTACAACATGCCTAACAAAATTAGGAATGGCGCTTTTCCATACCCATTGCAGTGACCTTGGGTTAGGTATCTCTTTTTTGAAGCGATATTATTTTGACTTTTTAATCGATATCAGTCAAAAGAGTAGCTTTGGACTTCGTATAATAGACCCCAATAAAACTCATGTGTCCTGATTTAAGTAATCATCAAATTATTCCTCCTATCCCAAGCGTCGTCAGTGATTTCAAATACATGCAAATTGAAATATAACGTAACAAAGTTTCATTCACGTATATATGCCATACAAATGTATAAGTAAATATTAAACGATTTCAAAAGCTGTTGCCGCCATGCCGACAATTCGCTATAGGTACATAGTTGAATTTTCCTTTTATTTGTTAATTAATACAACAACCAGCAAAAAGTAAATACTTAACATCGTAATAACTGATACGTACAAGACGAAACTTAAAATGGTTTTTAATCGCATTTAAAACTAAAACCATATAATAAGCCGTCGGTACGAGAAAAGAGAAAATTAATCGATAGACATTCGCATATTATAATGATTTAAACGCGTTAATGCGCCGAATTTATTTTTACTAATTCTAAAAAAGAAGAATGCGTCATCTGTAGAAATTAAAGATCGTTTCTAATTTTAATAAAAGTAAGAAGGAAAAAAAACACGTGTTGATTTCCTTAATGAGTTATTATTCTTGGGGTTTGGCATATGTGATGTCGCGTCGTAGGGATTATACGAAGTTAAATAAAATTAATGTGTTGCATTTAGAGCACTTTGCAGATAAAAAGTAGTTTGAAAAAAAAAATAATAAAATGAAAATCATCTAAAATCATCGGATATAAAATAAGTATTTTAAAAATGTAATAGAATTTGCTGCGAAAATATTCAACCTATAATTCTGTTTATCTCTTTTATGAACACCCTGTGCGGTTAAACATCGGCAAAACGTTTAAAATCATTTCCTGCTTTCTTTAAATCACTCCGACTACCAGTCAAAGAGTACATCTATTTAGAACGACGCAATATCAAACGATCATCTTTATAAAAATAATGTAAATCACATGGTAAACGGTTTGTTAATACGTTATTTATTTAACATGCGGTATCGAAATAGCACTGTGAGTTTTCCTCTCGGCTTCTTCCTTCTTTTGAATTTATAAACGTGGATAAATTCGTTCATTTCAATTTTTAACTTATTCCGCCATAAATTATTGGTAAAACCAGCGTGATGATAAATTAATAGAACATCTGACCGTTTAAATACTCGAAGTTTCGAATTGTCTATGAATTATACAGGATGCCTGGACCGGAGTGATGACCTGTAAAAATATAGAAGTTTGTGTATTTTTCCTTATTTAAAGAATATTTAATTTGAAATTAGTTGGGTAAATAAAAACACACTATACATTAGTGAGACGCCATCAAGGTTAAAATTTCACGTGGTCATTATAAAGTAACGCTGATACGAATCGTTTAATGGAATGGCAGGTTAAAAATTTTTGTATTCATGATCAACAACCATATTGAAACTTCATGTTCTCGTTTTTTGGCACCTCTAAAAATAATAATGAAAAAAAAAATCGTGTCGTAATTCTAGAGACGTGTAATCACACGTTATTTTATAAATGGAAAATATTCTCCCATTGATGAAATTATATAAAATATCGATCAGCTACGTTTTATTTGTCCATTTACCTATTTATTGCAAATTACGAAGTTTGCTGAAATTGAATTCATCGTTTTCCGAAAATATTTTCGTATGAAGAAGCGGCTTAAACTATTGATGTTGAATTAATGACTATAGATCAAAAACCTAAAAAGTTCAAAAGCATTTTAATTATGTGAGAAAAACAATTTTCGAGTAATTACGTGTTTATTTATTTTACTATTTTACAATGTTGCGTTCGACGCATCAATCTGGAAGTGTTCCAAGTTGAAAAATTTCTCACGTGTAATATTAATCTGGAAAGGTTCCCATTTATTCATCTATTTTTTACATTTCGATGGAAGAAATTTACCGTTTCGGGTTAAATGACAATCATGACAGATATTAAATGTTATTAAATACATATTTATTTTTAATATCCAAAACGATGAAGAATGACGTAATTTTTTAATGTAATTATTACCATCGTGTTTCTCTGAATTAGAAAATAAGATAAAGAATACGGTTTAAATGCTTTGAAGCGTTGCATCTAATTTATTGATAGGTACTATTGATACGAAAAGAGAGATCAGTATCTTTTCATTTTCATTGATTATTATAAATGTGTACAAAGAGGACAAATTGCTATGAACCCAGATTGTCTATTTATTATTTTTTTATTTCAAGAAAATGATATCAAGCATTTCTTACTTCGATATCTATTCTTTAAGAATGATAAAAGAACAAAAAGAAATTTGAAAAACAAGTTTTAAAATAATGATTTGGTGCCGCCGCAAATAAATGAGTAGGCAACATGTTGCTTCATGTAAGACGATACGTTGCCCCCTATTACCTGATACGAATTGTTGTCCTGATCATTTGTTACATATTTAATTTTTTTGACCATCTTCCACTTCCCTCAAAGCTCAAAAAATTCAAGAAAATATGAATCGAAAAATTTATAAAAATTTCCACAAATATACCTACATACATAGAGTCCACCATTTGCTAAAATCAAAATCTTTCATCCATCCGATCCAGAGTAAAAAAATATTGAATTTTCGACATGGGGCGACTTCTCCGGAAGGGGTGGGGTGGGGTGTCGAAAAATTTTTTGAGGAGTTTTTTTATCGACTGCAACATTTAGGGTCACTTGTGACCAAATTTGGGTCAAGGGCCATTTTCACCATCTTATCAGGAGAGACCCTTTAAACTGACCTCTTACCACAAGTCTCTGGCTCATGAATATATACCGTGCGTCCGATAGGATCCCATATAGGGAAAACGTCGAATCCCCTTTAGAAAAAAAAAATTCACGAGCTCACTGCTCAGTTTTCCAAAATTTTTCGGTGAATCAATTCTTATTTAAATGTTGGACAACCAAATAGCACTGCTGTTATATTTATTTACTTCATATTTTAGCGTAGGGAATTCGGCGCTTTGCTTTTATGCGGTTCAGTCTAGCGCATGGTGTAATATATGTAGATATATAGATGCTCTGGCGTAGGCATCAGCAGTATGTGGCACAAAGGGAGAAAGTACATAATTTTTTTTAACATTTTAAAGTAAACCTGAAATCGCATGAATTGATGATAAGAGACTAGAGCGAATACAGACTTATGCAGTGTGTTGATGGAGTTACTATCTTCTCTCTGCTGTCCATAAAACTCCACCAACAAGGGAAAGCTTAGTGATGGTTTGATGCAATAATATTGATATTTAGGTTTCAGCAACGATGTCCCTTAATGAGAAAAGTGATTCACATTTAAAAGACTAAACAATTGATGAGTTTAAGGCAACTTACGTCTACTAAATATGCGTTCATTTATGCGAATAAAATTGGAAGAGTTTATAAATTATCGTGACAATGTTTTTCGCTAGGTACTCGCATGAAGATGAACCTAAACCAGACGTCTTTCAAAAGAAAAATGAAATGTATCATTAAGTCAAATTCTCCATTGTGTTATTCGCATGAGTAACTAATGATTAAATTGAAAACATTAAGAAGATATGAAGCAGCGAAGAAAAGATGACCCGACTGTGAGTCATATTTTCGCTAGCATCAAATTTGCTTCATCGAGTATAAAGTAGTACCAGCATGATGGTACTTGAAACATTTATATACCTACTCAGTTTGTTGACATAGATATCTAAATTTATCAGTTTTCGCCATTTCCGCTTTTTAATTAGAACTTTTACGCTTACAACGTAGCTTGGTAATTTACTTTGCTAGCGATACATCTATTTACATAGGCGTTCAACTTTGAAGTTTATTTCTTCAAGTATGGCAGTATCTGTAAAATTCGTCACTTAGCACTTAGCAGTCTACTTGGATTCTTACGCGTAGATAATTTAATTAGATTGAACTCGTTAAAAAAAATAGATTAACAATACAGTAACGCCGTCCTTCAACGATTTCTTCGCAGTCGGTATTATTTACGATTGCAACGAGCTATTGATTCGCGTTTATTTCGTTTATTATAAAAATCCATTATCTGATCTCGTATCGAAATACGCGCGTCAGTGAAGATACGCCTGAATTGGTAAATGAAAAGAAGTATTGGTTTTTTGTTTTTTTTTTTCGATTGTCACGCCACGTTTACGGCCGCTAAACTGGCGCGATTAGTTTTTATTAAATCGTTTAAATGGGCGCGAAAGAATCGCTCTTCAAACGAATCTCCGATCGTTTTAAATGGCTGCCTAGTTTGCTCTTTATCAAACAATTAGCGGGTTGCGCGTGCTTTCGAATAATACGAGAATGCGCCGCGCCGCTTTGTTGTATTTTAAACATTTATAGCGCGAACGCCGAGGTGAGGTTATTATGTACATCTTCGGCGTGGTATATGGGATACTATCAACAGGCGTAATTAGAAGAATGTTATATCACGTCGCGCCCCTGGCGGTAAA
The DNA here is from genome assembly GCA_009761765.1 of Phenacoccus solenopsis. Taxonomy (NCBI): domain Eukaryota; kingdom Metazoa; phylum Arthropoda; class Insecta; order Hemiptera; family Pseudococcidae; genus Phenacoccus; species Phenacoccus solenopsis. Next base: position 30,958,101 of record CM019752.1, read on the forward strand.
GCTGTGTACTAATCAGTTCCATGCTGAATCATTCATTCGGGTAGACGTAGACAGTAATCGTTTGATTCCGTTCTGTTTTAAGCGGTGCTTTAATTTCTTGGTTGACGGATGTGTGTGCCCGTTGTGCTGTAAATTTTGCGCGAGTTATCGTTATTGTTTTTTCTCGAATTTCGTATCTTTTTGTGGAAATTATTTTTACTAAGAGTAAGTAATATTCATTATTTTTATTCCTTCGTTTCGGTGCGATTATGTGAATTATCAAGTGCACGCGACAAGTGTCCAAATGTCAACTTACCTTTGATTCGATTTATTTATGATTGATAGAACCTCGCAGTGTCATGTTGGGGGTGGCGGTTACAGTTTTTCGTTTGCGGAATTTCGAGCACAGGAGTTCTCACTTCTCGGTATTGTTAATCTTTGCAAAGGTATTTCTGATCTTCTTTCAACTGGATGTTGACCACTTGTCGAGTTAATTGGAACTTCGGATATAGCTAATTTACTAAGTATCTATTGTGTCTAAATTACGCGCTTTTGTAGCCTTCCAAATCGTTTCCATTTTGTTCCATGTGCACGAAATTACCGTCTGTTATTCTTTTTAAATGTGTAATTCGTGGAGTGCTAAATCATCCTTATCGCCGTAATTAACTAAACGAGTATCAAATGAGTCGTTATTAAAGATGCTGGTATCTGCCCAACTGTGATTCTTCGTTGAAGCCTGCGTTTCAATTATATGACAAATGACAGTTGGGAAGTGGTATTTGTTCACCACGTGCATTAAGCTTTTATACGTACGAACTTAGTTATATTATCATTCTATACGTGCGTAACCGTGATATCGAGTTCCATTAATGGTTTCATTGTAATTACCGCTGCGTTGATTTGGTAGTATTTCTAGTACCGCTGAGAGTTGTCATTGTGACTGGGTTGGGAATGATCCTTGGATCTTAGGAAGTAACGTTTTTCTGAATAGATTTTTTAAACGACAATTGAAAGGAATGTGTACGAAAGTAGTAAGGAAAATTGAAAGTGGTTCGGTAATTTCACTTATTCTCGGACGGTTATTTTCTTATTTTCCAAGAATTTTCATTTTATAAAGTTTTTTACACTTGGATAATTTTTTTTATTCGGGTACTTTTATTTTTATATTCAACATTTTATTTTTGGAAATTTTTATATTTGGGTATTCGAGCAAAAATCTGGGATTTTCGGTCTCTTTCTGACGGTCTGAGCTTGAAGCTGAGATTGGTGAGAGCCAGAATCAGCCACTGGGTAAAAATAATTTTCGGTGTCAACTTTTCAATTTTTTCTTGAATCCAATGAAAATTACGTAGCAATTTAGTGAAAAAAAATCTAATTAGAGTTGTAAACATTTTTTCAATCTAAAATTTAGATTTTGGACACCGAGGTTGGCTGCTCGCTTTACCCCTCCTTTCTCCGGCCATGGCCTGCGGTAACTGACCCTTTTGCCGTCTCTTTTTCATGCCTTGGATCAGTGGTGCAGGCTATTCATCTTTTCCGATCTTAACATTTTTATGGAGACAGGTTTTTTTTCTTCTGTATTTGAACTATTTTCATTTTCACATACTTTTTAAAATTTTTTTTTATTCAATGTGCCGTGTACCTGTATAGGTAAGAGGCTTAATTTTTTTTTGAGGATTTTTACAGTTATTTTTTAATTTTTGTTTTCGTGTTTGCACTTACTCGCATCTTGAAACATGAGTAATTTTTTTACTTAATTTATTTTTCAACATTTTTGATTCTTTTTTTACTTATGGTTGTTTTATTAATTGTTTAAAGGTTACTCGTTTTTCCATATTCACTATTTTTTTTAATTTTTAGTTTTTTTTTTTTATTATGTTTAGTACACTGTTACTTAGTAAACTAACATTTCTTCATTTTTCCATGGTTGTTGTTTATTTGGATTTTTGAATTTTTTTCATTTTTGATAAGTTTTTTCTTGATAATTTTTTCATTCTTCTTCTGTTTCTGAGTTTTGCAATTTTTTCTTTGTTTTTGGACTTACTCTTCCTCCTTCTCCTTCCTTTAACTTGCTATGTACTGCAATACAGAGCAGAGCTACATACGAAAGAATTAAAATGTTTTGTTGAGGTCTGAAAGTTAAAGGAAGGTGAGGAAATTAGAAACATTGTTTAACAGTTCAGAGAGAAAGAATGGAAGTGAGAGTTAAAAACCAAGTTGGTTAGATTTAAGCCCAGATTTGTTGTTGATATTTACTCCTTACTTCAGTAAGTCAAGAAACATGTATACAATTTATAATGAATAATTGAAATTTATTTCTCTAAAAATTTAATATTGAAGTCTTCATCTGGTCATAAGAACTTGAATTTTAAGTTTGCTTTTGAATTATTAGTACCTGCTTGAGTAAAGTCTAAGTATCGATTATAAAAATGAATATGTATCTTTGCGTAATAAATCAGAGTTGAATATTGTATGGAGATGAGAAGTGAACAATTCCGTATTTGGAAATAATGATTTATTGAGATGGTAAGAAATAAAAATGCAATAATTTTAATGTTTTTTCAAGTTCTAAACTTTTTTCAACTTTTGATTTTGTTTTTTTTTTTTATAGAGTTTTAGTTTTTTGTTTTTTTCATCGTATTTTTCAGTTTTCGATTTTTGCATTTTTTTAATTTATTTACTTTTTTTTAGGGGAGAGGTGAAGGGAATTCTATCCATTACGTATTATTTCACCCTTTCCCAATTCTAAATGAAATTATACCTTTTCTGATCTGTTTTTAAAATACTCTGCAAGGATAACCTCACCATTTAACATGTCTTCATTCACTGTTTAAAATACGTTCTAAACACATCCCCCTCCCGCTTATAATATAACCCATCAACACTTGACAATCTTTTCTAATTTCTCTCCTTTTCAGGCTTAATGCAGCTTATCTAAAAATATTATCCTACCTCTAGCTTAGTTGCTGTACATGGTAGTATGACACGTTAATAAAAAAAAAAAAAAATTAAGCAAAAATGTTACGATTTTTCTTATACAGTCTCCACAGTCTCGTTTAGAATTTGATTATTTTCTTGAATTTTTAAAATTCTTTGTTATAAGATCGGTGGTAGTATTCGATGTTTTGTAGAACATGAATTTTTTTTGTTTGTTAACTCTAATCAATATCCTATTTTATTATTTTTTCCAGTATGTTGTTTTTTAGTCTCAACCCTTCAAGTCTTCTCGTGCTTTTTAAAATTTTCATATTTTGGTGTTCTTCAATATTTTTTAGTGCTTAACTTCGTTAATTTTAAAACTTTTTCAAATTAATTCAACAAAATAAAATGAAATTTATTCTTGATAATAATCTTACCAACATATCGGTCCTACTTCACTTCCTTCGTGCAACATTCCTTTACCTACTTATCTAGAAGACAACCCAATTAGCTCGTCTTTAGCCCAGAGCTGTGCACGGTGCAACGTATGATATAAAAAAATGAAATGAAAAAAATCTCGAACTTTTTTATTTTTAATGTTATGCTCATACTTTTTTGGACTTGTTTAATTTTTAGATATTTCCATATTTTCAACTTTTTTTTATACTAAATATGTATTACCTCTCGAGCTAGGAACATCTTTGTTTTGATGGTTGCATTAGATGCAATAAACAGGTTTGTATGTAAACAAGTAGGTAATCGTATAGTACTTATTTTTCGTAATGTTGAATACAGCATTAAGTATTTTCACCTGTGATCTAATTTATGTATATTTAGGGTAGATCTTTGGAATGCACTCCTGTTTTCTAAATTTTTAATTTTTTAAATGTCTATTTTTTTTTTATTTCTGAAAAATGTTGGTTTTTGGATTTTTTTTTCTATATATTATAGACATTCTGTAAAATTGGAAGAAAATCGTGGTCGAGAAAATTTACCTCTTTGCTCTTGCTCCTCAGCAGCCTGCGATATATCATATATTGTAATTAAAGTCATCGAATTTGTCATAATATCGATAATTCTGTGATGAAGAAATTTCATTAATTCATCTTTCGAAATATAATATCACTATTACAACTAAAGCGTTGTAATTCACGATGAACTTCGGCAACGAAAACCTCATTTATTCGCATCGTTTATTTCAGCAGATATAACGAAATAGTGGGTACTCGTAGATTATTTTCATTTCCATAACAGCTCGTGCATTACCAAAGTTCACTGAACGATTGAACACAACTCTGTAAATATTTTATTAGTTTTTAATTCGAATAAACCAAAGGCAGGGCGTATTTGGCGCGAATTTATCCAACTACGAGTGTAACCTTTTCATCAAAAATACCGCTATTACAATTTCTAAAGCTGAATGTTTACCTAATACGTTTTATTAGCGAACTTATTCGTCGAAATACACGTTAATGTATAAATGATACGAGTTATCAGCCGTGCTTTCGTGCTACACGTAACGAATGGAGCGATATATTTTTAATAATTGAACGTCGAATTCGTCGAAAAAAAGAACTCGTCGGCCGCGCATCGTTAGCTTTGAATATGCGGTGGAATATTCCGGCGAAGAATATTTTTTAATTCATCGAGCCGATGATACGAGAATTGACCCGATGGCCCGTCAAATCAGGATGGTATTTTTGTGATTCGACCGCGCTGCGCCCAAATGGAGAATTCAATTAGTTGTGATTCATTTTGAGATTTTGTAAATACTCTCGATCGATGGTGCATTTCTCGGAAACGAAGATGTATTTTTCAGGTCGTCGAGGGTATCACGAATTACGAACGAGTTTAAATTACCACTCGAATGAAGCCAATTTCGTTTTGTATTCGAAACGATGCTTTTAAGAGGCTTCCTCGGACATTATGAGCATTAGATAATAGATAACCTTCGCTCTGGAAGCTCCTCAGCAGCCTGCGAAATATATCATATATTGTAATTAAAGTCATCGAATTTGTCATAATATCGATAATTCTGTGATGAAGAAATTTCATTAATTCATCTTTCGAAATATAATATCACTATTACAACTAAAGCGTTGTAATTCACGATGAACTTCGGCAACGAAAACCTCATTTATTCGCATCGTTTATTTCAGCAGATATAACGAAATGGTGGGTACTCGTAGATATTTTTCATTTCCATAACAGCTCGTGCATTACCAAAGTTCACTGAACGATTGAACACAACTCTGTAAATATTTTATTTAGTTTTTAATTCGAATAAACCAAAGGCAGGGCGATATTGTGGCGCGAATTTATCCAACTACGAGTGTAACCTTTTCATCAAAAATACCGCTATTACAATTTCTAAAGCTGAATGTTTACCTAATACGTTTATTAGCGAACTTATTCGTCGAAATACACGTTAATGTATAAATGATACGAGTTATCAGCCGTGCTTTCGTGCTACACGTAACGAAAGGAGCGATAATATTTTTAATAATTGAACGTCGAATTCGTCGAAAAAAAGAACTCGTCGGCCGCGCATCGTTAGCTTTGAATATGCGGTGGAATATTCCGGCGAAGAATATTTTTTAATTCATCGAGCCGATGATACGAGAATTGACCCGATGGCCCGTCAAATCAGGATGATATTTTTGTGATTCGACCGCGCTGCGCCCAAATGGAGAATTCAATTAGTTGTGATTCATTTTGAGATTTTGTAAATACTCTCGATCGATGGTGCATTTCTCGGAAACGAAGATGTATTTTCAGGTCGTCGAGGGTATCACGAATTACGAACGAGTTTAAATTACCACTCGAATGAAGCCAATTTCGTTTTGTATTCGAAACGATGCTTTTAAGAGGCTTCCTCGGACATTATGAGCATTAGATAATAGATAACCTTCGCTCTGGAAGAATTCATTTGTACGATGAACTTTCGGCGAAATTATGTCGCCTCCGCGTTGTTACAGTTTAAACGAATATTTGATCGATTTATCGGTATGAATGTTTTCTTATCTTCAACTCTGCGTTGGCCAATTTATCGATAAAAAGCGATAATTATTGGGCTCGAATACGTTTATATAATGTTTACTAAATTATCACTAAACTTCGGCTAATTGAGATGGAGGATTTTCGCTGTACTTAACGAATTTCGTTGCTTCTAATTATACGCGTTTATCTGTGTACAATAAGCTTTTAATATAGACGCCGTGTTTCGACCTATAAAGTGTTTTGTTGGAGCGGTATTTAAAGGTGGTTGAAAATTTGATAGGATGTTCGTAGAAATGCGATCCTTCTTACGCGTTATTTGTGTATTAATTGTATATGGCGGGCCGGATCAAGGGTTTTTGCCGCCTGAGGCAAATTCAACGATGTAACGATGCCCTTCTTTCATGCTTTTTTTCAACCGTGTTAATAGTGAAGGTGTAAACAAACTTAAGCATTTTTAAAGTTTTTAAAAACTTTCTACAGAACGCAAAAAATATGTGGGTAAAAATTAACTCTTGAAAATTTTAAAACCATTGAAATCGTCAAATTTCAATGAATAAATTTTACTGAAATCGTACAGAATAATGAACTAATCATGAATTTTTTCACATATCTCCTGCATACGTCACTTTTTTTCACTTATAGTATTTTTGCAGCGTGCTTAAACCTTCAGCCCATTGTCTGTAGGCAGCACAGAAATTAAAAAAAAAAAAAAAAAAAAACGAAAATTAAGAGAATTGTTTTTTAAATTTTCTGAAGCACTTAATACCGTTAATAGCTCAAAGTAGATATAGCAGAGAAATAATTTGTGAATTTTTACACCCTTTGGAAACTTTTTTTTTTTTTTTTAATTTAATTGACGACATGTACAGTCCTGTGGTTAGAGACGTTTTTATTTAGCTTGTGTTAAATTGCTGAATGGCAAGGATGATTTCTACTTGAGGTTGAGGAAAGTAGGTATTTCTGCAATTAATAAATTTAAAGCATTCAGTAAGAATATGGGCGATTATGATTGGAACGTTGCAGGTAGTACAGAAGAGTATCAGTAGTCTATATGAGGTGGCAGTGAGTGAGAGAAGAGTGGCCTGTACTCATGTATGTCATAATAATTTCCTTTCCACATTTGAGGTGACTGGGGTATTTCCATGGTTCTACTGTTTCATGGATGAATTTGAAGGAATGCAAAATATTAAAAAATTTATTATTAAAATTTTCGAAGCATCAAAATTTGTTTTTCTAATTTTATTGAAGGAAAAAAATGAATTTTTCAAATTTTCATCCATTTCCTAACTCTTCATCTGCTGAGATGCCATGAGGTCGCATATTAATTGAAAAATTACCTATTTTTGGTATTTAAAAAATTTTTTATGAATTGGTCATTCATGTCGAAAATCTGTGGTATACTCTTAAGTCTCTTGATTTGGTTTAATGAGATCTACAAGATACAGTGTGCCGAATTTTCACTTTTCATGGGTTCTCAAACCCCCTTCCCCCAATCAGCAATCTTAAAACCGGCACTGTCTCTTGGTATTGACATTGAGCAAAACATCCGCTAATTTAAGCCATTTGGAATGCCTATGTGTGCTGCGTTAAAAACCCTTGAAAGCAAAAACTGTATACATCTTATCTCTTGGATCCCATGAAACCAAAATAAAAGTATACAATAATCTTCCAGTATAGAAGACTCATTTACTAACAATTTTCCAAAATACTTGAATTATACAATTTCTCAAATTATTGAAAAAATTGGTGAAGGTTCCTAATTGGTTTATTTTTTTTTCTTGTATTATTTGGGTTAAAATGTAATTTTCAATTTGCTCAGAAAAATTTTGTTATGATTTTTTTGTAATATTGAATAAATTTTCAACTTTGACCTCAGTATGACAAAGGTTAGCATTGAGCTAAGCGCTGAAATTTTTGATGCATGCTATCGGGGTAATATGGTAAACTTTCCATTCTAGGAGGTTTCGACTTACATAAAAAACAAAAAACAAATTCGTTCCATCTTCATGGGCTGAATTTCATTTTTTTTTTTTTTTTTTTTTTTTTGTGAGAGAGATCATGAGACAATAGTTGTCGAATAACACTAAGAAAACATGAAAAAAATTTTAGTCTTCAAAGGTAATGGGAACATCTGTTAAAATGAAGTCAAAGTTTTCAAAAAAAAAAATTGATTTTTCTTTTTGATGTCAAAAGTTAGATTTTGTGGTAAAACTCTGTATGTGAGTAGAAATGAGAGCTGTGCTCTACACGAAGTTGGTATGTAATTGGAAAGTGTTAAACATAATTTTTGGTAAGTATGTATTTAGGGGTGAGGGAAGGGGGACTGAGACTTCCATACGGTTATGATTAGATTGATATGTAGTGACAAGTCGTTGTGATATGTATTTCATTGGTATATAAAAATGTTACTTAGCACAATTGAATCGATTGTAATGGAGCCTTTAAAGTATCAGATTTTAAACACCGCCAACTCCCTCCATATGGGCTATACCAGAAAAATGTTCGTATAAAAGTCGTAGGAAATTTATGTATAATGAAATTGCATTGAGCTATTTTTGCCATGTGATCAAACTCTGAGGAGATAGAGAAGAAAATACTTTTTTTGGGGGGTGGGTGGATCCAACCATCTCGTGGTACGTTCATTACCTAGAAATGGGGATTTGTAGTTTGCTGTTAGTACAGCTGGTCTTGACATATTTTTATAAAAATATGTTTGTTTCAAATTTTTTCCAGACACCTGTATGGCATAGATTTACTAGATTATTCTGCTGTTTCAAAAAAAATGATATAACTGGGATCTTATAAATTGAAATGAAAAAAAACATTAGCCAATTTTTTTTTTCAGTTTTGATATAATTTTGTTTGAAATGAACTTTTTTACTTTTTTAACTGTCAGTTTCCCTACTATTCAATTCTTCTTCGTGCCATTTACTTTTCCAAAAAAAAAATAAAAATAACTAGACCCATCCTAGGGAATATTGAATGTAGAATGAGAAACCAAGAGTTGAAAATTACAATTTCGAATTTTGGTTCTTTTTGAAAACGTCGCCAGGGACCGTTTTCTCCTTTTGCCTTCCTCTTAATCAGGCTCTGTGACCATTGATACGCTACGTGAAACGATGCGACGTGCACTTGGTTTCATCGACTATAAACTGTAGCGTCCGGTGGGTACTTATCACTTCACTGAAATTATATCCGAGTGGTAATTCGATTCCGTAACCAGTTTTCAATAAATGCGCAGTGTTCTAAAGAATAGGTAATTATAATTCGATTAACTCGGCCGTTCGAATCTATTTCATTTTTCATTTGGTTATTTGTAACTATGTATAGCCGGATTCCTAGACACCTCGTTGGAATAGAAAAAAAAACATGTTTTAATACCGGAGATTTTTTCATCTTCGTCGAACTGAAATGGTATTTGAAAACGGAAATCAACATGTTCACAAATCGATGGAACGACGTTGTTTGGGTGAACGCCGAACGGGTGCTTTTTAAATGGCGAACGCAGCATGTGCTAACCGAATGTAACGACTCGAATGCGGTGTGATATTTCGCCAACGATTCCGTTTCGTTGGGCGACTTAATTTCTCGCAGATTGTCATTCACGTGTGTCTTTTGAAATGATGAGGATGTTTTGCGACAGTGAATGGTTTCGTTGAGTGGTTTGATAATTTGTAATGCGTGTTCGAAGTAATATGTGATCGTGGGTGGGATATTTTTTTGTGAATTAATTTACACATAATCGGCGGATTTTATAATTGATTGAAGTTTTGTTAAGGAATGTTTGCGAGTGTCGTGAAATTAAGAATCGAAAGTACATATTACGTGCAAGTTGAATTTAATGTAAGTATTATTATGTTGGTTTGTAAATAACTTGTGTGTACAGTTACGCGAAGAATTAAAGTCAGTTTTGGAGCAGCATATCGAGAAGATTTTTTGATGTTATTCTCATTTTTAGATATTTCTTGGTTTTGGATATTTTTATTTTTTTCATTTTCAAGCTTTCTTCATTTCTGTTGAATTATTCGTTTTTTTGTTTTTTGTTTTTCTGTGTGTGTGAACATTCTTTCATCGTACAGCGTCTTTTCATTTATGATTGATTTATCATTTTTTGAATTTTTTTTGGGGTAATTATTAAAGAGATATTTTTTTTTTTAATTATGGAAAATTTATTCTTTATTGAATGATTTCTCAATTATAGAATCTTTCTTTTTTGAGTGATTTTTAATTTTTAGTGTTTTTTCATTTTTGAATCCTCTTTTCGAACAACTTTTTCGTTTTTGAATAATTTTCCATCAAATTATTGATTTTTTTGTGCAACAATTTTTTATCTTTAGACATTTCTTCGCTTTTGATTTTATTTTTCATTTTTGAAAGGATTATTATTATTTTTTCATTGTTTATTCATTCTCAGATTTTTTTGTTTTATTCCACTCTTTGTGTATTTTTGGTGGATTTTTTTCAAAAATAATTATCCATGATTTTTTCAACTTTTAAAAAGTCAGATTAGGTGTTGTTGTTTGTTGTTGTTGTTGTCGTCGTTGTCTTCGTTGTTTTTGTTGTTATTATTATTGTTAAAAGTCCTACACAATGCTGAAAATTACTATGATTTAATTTTTTTCAGTTGGTGCTCTGAAAGACCTGTTGGAAAATTGTAAAAAACTGTTTCTATCTGAACTATCCTCAGTAATTTCTCAAAGCAAATTATTGGTGATCCCTTTTGAAAATGTTCAGATTTTCATGAAAACTAAATATTACGAGTTTATTTGCAAATTGCATACAAAATACTTAGTTCAAATTTCTTGCATTTTTGTTAATTTCATCGAGTTCTTTTATTTATGACGAAGAAAAAGGAACATTTTATTGTTGTAGGAATTCGCAAATGGAAAATATTTCTTCTGATTTGGACAATATGCTACCAATTTAAAAAAATAAAAATAAAAAGGAATTCGGTGAATAAAATGAAAATAATACTTCGTCCTTATTTGAGCATTCCAGTTCAATTTTACTCGTGTCTTTAGTGGTAAAGCGGTTCAAAAATTTGATTTCTTTTTGATTTATTTTTAATTTACTTAAAAAAATATATATTTTGTTTACTAATTCGGATGAATTGATCATTACTTGTATGAAAAGTAATCGGGTAGGTGGGCGGAAGGGAGCACTGGTAAACTCATACTCCAAAAAAAGAATACTTTCACGTTGAAAAATAATTGACCAATTAAAATCGATTCGATGAATATTTGTGCAAAATATAATTTTTTTCTTATTTATTTTTAGTTGCCTAAATTCATATTTCACTTTCAAGTATACTCCTCTCCTCTCGGGATTTACGCCTCTTCCTAACTTTATCGCTTAATGGGAATTGAAAAAAAAAGAATTTTCAAATTTTCAAAATTTAGAAAAAGTAGTTTACATATACACGTGTGTTTTGCAATACTGTCGAAAAATGTGAGCTGCCCAAACTTTGAAAATTTCTGGCTTAACTAAAATAGATTGGGTTTTTTGTTCGCATTGTATAATCTTAAGCTCTGTTCAATGCCATAATCGCTATTCTGATAAAAAAATAAGGTGGAGTTTCATCGGTGTTCTGTTCAAAAAACCGTAAAAAATACAAAAAGTTCAAATTTTGAAAATTTCTAGCTTTCCCCCAAATTATTGAAAATTTCGTATAAGTCGTTGATAATTCGATATCTATTCGTAACGGACGTAGAAACGGTGTAGCGCTGGCGAAGGGTGAATGTAAAAAATGGCAAATTTCGAAACACGCTCGCAATAAATATACGTAACGAAAGCGGAAACATTTTATTCTTCAAACTTTGATCGTTTATCATACGAAAGCTCGCGAAATCGCGTCGTAAAATAAACAACTACGCTCGAAAGAGCCGAGTCCCGCAGCCTCGTCTGGTGCGTATATGAAGAGCGAAGGAGAAAAAAAATTTTTTCGCCAGTTTATTTTCTCGTTTTGTAATTTGCAATAAATTTCTTATGTTTCAGAAAACATCGAGCGTCGTTTGAGTGGCGTTTACCAACGTATAGGCGGCAACACGGAGCAGGAGGAAATGTGGAAATAATATTTTCTGGCTTTCATTACACAGCGACGCGGCGGCGTTCTCGGTTATTATATTAATTACCATTAATTAAGAGACGAATTACGCGCCAGCGTTTTTATTGGAATAAAAAGCCGAAGGCGGCGTGTATCAATTATTTTATCGATATTTTCGGTATTTCGTGTTTTACTCGTTTTTACGATTCGGTTTTACTTTCATCGCGACTGGCGCGTTTGTGCGGTTGGAAAGGCGCTGCGAAACCGTTACGTTGTCGACGCGTTTCATTCGTCGAATTTTAATTGAAAAATTTTTCGTTTGGCGCGCTTTTATTATTCGGAGATTGAAAAAAACAACGTTTCGTATCTAGCGTTCGGAAAAAGCATTTAAAATCGTTAATTAATAAAGAAGCGAGATTATCGTGGGCTCCGCGTCCGACATGTGGACGGAATATTTTTACCTATAAATGGTGCGTGGTTTTTTTTTCTCTCGTTCGTTTCGAATTACTATATTAACCGGTTTATCGGCTTGTTAACATTTTAACGTCGTGTTTGTCCGAAATGTTGTCGTTAATTGTTAATAGGCGTACGGCGGTACGGGCGTAGTGGAAGGCCCGCGAAGAAGCGTCGCCGTGTACGAAGAGAATAAGGGAAAACGCCGAAGCGAATAAATTCCATCGAACGGTCTCGTCAAACGGATATGTTACGATGTTGATTATGGAGAATAGACCCAACGCTGATCATTTGGATAGGCGCGATTATTCCGCCAGCGGTAACAACAATAACAATAATAACAATAGTATCGATAAAAATATCGATATATCGGTGAAAACGATGAAGCAGCATGGTTCGTGGCATGCTCATGTTTACGGAAATCCGCCTAAGACTCCGACGCCGCATTTAATAGCCGATATTTTAGGTTGGAATTGCGCCGGCGAAAAGGTGGACTCGGATGAGCCTCTTAATTTAACGACAAGAGACAGATCGCCGGATGATGGAATAACCAGTTTGCCGGAACCAGTTTTATTAAACGGTGACTCTAATTCGTCGAGGGAGTGTCGCACGCCCAGACGTGATTCACCCATTAAGTCGAATATCGAAACGGCCAAACAGCTTTCTAGAAAAAATGCAGCCGTAAAAGGTACGTCGGTAATATACGATTTAATTTTTAATTAGGTGTTAATGGCGCGACCGCGTGTCATAGAAACGAATCGATACGCGTACCCGTCCACGTATATAATCGATATTTAATCGTCGTGACCAGAAATTTGGGTAATTGCTCGCGTATAATTCGGCGACGATGCACGAGACGGTGGAATGCGCCGCGTGTGGTAGTGTTCGCCAAATATCGTCTCTGGAACTACGAAACTACGATTTAGGTTCAGATAATTGGAACGTCTAGTACGTCGATTTTAGGACCCAGTTGGTTTATTCTCTGTGGCCGATTTTCGTTCAACGTAAGTTTTGAAAAGGTGAATGGAAAGTATTCGGCAAGAAGTGGACTCACGCGAGTCTCAGAACCAACTCGAAGTGTGGTCAATAAGAGGTGGAGGCTCTCGAAGGCTCCTAATATGCTCCCTTAAGTAAATTTGGAGAAGTTAAATTTAGAACAAATGTAGTATTTTTTGCCATGAAATGATCGTATGAACACATATTTCTAAAATTATAACTATGTACTTGAGGCTTTTCAAATGATTCTCATATTTTTAAGATTCGCCATTTTGGATTTATTTTGACTCAAATTTAAGAGGTCATATTCTGGTCATTAACTAAACCTGCATACAAAGTTTGACCTTTTTAGGTCGATTTGGTTACGAGATATCTCCGTGTGCTATGGGTTCATTTCAGAGATCGATAAGATCACAAAAAAAAGTAATGTTAGATCAGATCACCGATCATATACGACACGTGTACAGTCGACATAATCTTATACTAGATCATCAATCATTCTATTTGAATTGAACTGATACAAAGATCCAAAAAAAAATATCAAGATCATGTACGGAAGATTCGTGAAATTTCCTGCAGGGATCTCCCCTCCAAAAGTCGTTCTTTGTTCCAACTCTCTTACAAATTCACTTGGGAAGTTGATATCAAAATATGTTGGCCACTTGAGCACATTTTATTATATGATACCACAATAAAACATTTTCGGCTTTTTATGTACCCCCACCACATTTTGAGGTCGATAACCCCCCTCTTCTCCCCTCCATTATGTGTGAAAGTGAATTTGAGATATAGTATACTTCTTATGCATTGTAATCATACGAGTTCATATTAATTACATTTTTACTGATTTGAGGCTCCTCAAGCTCTACTCAAATTTTGATAATCCGCCATTTTGGATCCATTTTGATCCAAATCCAAGGTGTCATATTTTGGCCACCAACTAACCCCACACACAAAGTTTGACCTTTCTACGTTGAATTGGTGAGAAGATATGGAAGATTCAAGAAATTTCATGACTCGAAACTTCCTAAAAAAAACATTTTTTTTGCTTTAATCACCCTCCAAATACACTTGGAAAGCTGAAATTTGATAATGTTGGTGTTCGTGGCCTACTCTTTCATATGAGATCAAAAACGAAAAATTCAAGTTATTTGCCCCTTCTCCAACCCCCCTCAAAATGTGAGTGATCCGCCATTTTACGTTGTATTGAAAAAACAATAAAAGTACCTTTTTCGCATTTTTAAGAAAAGTTTCTCACCAAATTTTGAGCAAATTTCATAAATACCCGCCGGCGCTACGTTTGATGGAAAAATATGCATACATATACCAGAAAGTTGTACATTTGCCAGATGATTACAAAAATGGTGTGAAACGCAAAGATTTGAAGACCGCTTTCCCCTCCCCTTCATAATAAGGTAGACTGTAATAGCTATCGTTTTTATTAAAAACTCAGTTAATTATGTGATTTCCTCAAACCTCAAACCTACTTGTGATCTGTGATTCATCAGCCCCCATGAAAATGTAAACCGTTCTTATTGTCGAAAATGCCCAAAAAAACTCAGTTTTCAGGAAATTCGTTGAAAGCATCACAACATTGTGCATAGATCTTGCAATACAGTTTACACCACTTCGTCCTGACCACCAAAAGATAGTTGAAGCATTTTGTGAGAAAATTATTAATAGCTCTCCCCCTCCCAAAGGGTCGAAGGTAAGATTATTTCTATAATTGGTTATTATCCCTTTTTTATCAGTTTCTCCACGCCAAAGTCGTATTCATTGACACCTTTACGTCCGTTTATGCGAGATAATTTTTTCCCCTAATTTTTAGCATTCTGAAGCCATTTTTGAAGCTCTTCTTTTTTCTCAAAACAAATCCTATTTGGTGTTATTTGATATGAAATTTGATGCAGATTTCAAGTCTGGGATGTTTCTTTTGTAGGACTTACAGATCTCGTGATATTAGGCCAAATCATAATTTTGGAGAACGTGTCACCCTCCTCCTCCCTCTTAAAAAAAATTACTCACTACTCGGGGTCCTTGTGTTTGTAGAGGATATTATTGAAATCGTCTCCAGCATGTTTTCACAAAAAAATCTTTATTTTGAATTTTAATACGATTTTAGGCCTATTTTAGACCCACTTCTCCTAGCTCAGATAAAGTCTCAAAAGAATAAGGAAAATATTCAAACGTACGTAAGGATGGAAAAACGTTTTACACATTCTGAAAACCTACAAAACTTTTCAAAAACAATAATAATATCAAAATTGAAAAGAAGTGGCCAAAGTAGAGATACTATGAAGATTAGAGTGGCCCTTATTTATACTTGTGATTTTTTTGGTGGCGGTTTTTTAAGGTGCTACCCCTTGAAATTGTTCCCTACTATGAAAAAATGATTTCCTGAAAATTTTGACCAAATTGATTAATATTAACCCGTGCCGCAAACGTGTTGAAGTGTTGATGATGATAGCAGCGCGTCGCGCCATTGCTACCTCGAGTGAACCATGCGACAGAGTCTGTTATGCCGCGGTATTGTATGGTACACGTCCATCTAATTGTAATGAGAGTATAGCGTATTAAAATACTTTTAATTTCAGAATATATGAAACAATATTCAATTTTATTGAAATTTGAAGAACACATTTTTTACGATAATTAGAGACAATCTGTAAAATATAATGTTTCTGATCTTCATTAATGCAAAGTTTATTATTATACTGCTCCAATAACCACATGCCTTGATCAGTTGTGTCATTTACCACTTTTAGCTTTTCCATTACTTTTTTGTTGCTTAATATTTGTATTCCATGGGGATGCAGCATCGATTAAGAAAGAGCAACTTAGATCAAACTTAGTAAAAAATGTTTTTGTGTTGATGAGTTTAGACAATGCAGTATTGGGTATCGTTTCATCAATATTTTGATATTTGTGCAAATTTTTCATTAAAGTCCATTTGTGATGCTTTTTTGTAAGGGTAGATAAAAACTAATGTTTCAAGTATACATTGATATTGAAAAATAAAACAAATATTACAAAGCCCTTTCTTAGTAGAAGAGCCAAGCTTAAATTTACTTCTAAATAAATAAATTTTCAAAGAATTAATGGCTTTGGCCATCCAACGAGCATGATGCATAGCACCTGGAAATTGTAAATTTACATTTTGTTCCAGTACCTTTAAAAATTGAGCATGATTCAACGAATTCTTTAGTATCATTTCATATAATTTTTTTTAAGTTTTTCAAAAATTCAATAACTAAGAGAGATTATCTTCATGGAAAATTTTGGCTATATTTGGTTCTTTAATACCGGATTGGAATTTACTATTATCGATATTTGGCCACGCATCTTGAAATCTTTTAAATAGTGAAACATTAGGACATTCTTTTTTTATAATCTTCCGCATTTTAAACTCTGTGAATTTTTCTCTCTTCCTCGTTAGTTAAATTTTTTGTCTATCCCGTACATATAACCAGCTCGTTATTTTTCCCTTTGTTTTTTCAAAAATTCAATGTCCTCTTTGTTTTTCATCGATGTTGAAGCATTTTCCCCAGCAATATCGAAAAGATCGTCAAGTTCATTAATAAACTTACACTCTTTGTTTAGTTGTGTCGATGACTTTTTAGCTGAGTTTTTAATTTTATATTGGGGGACCAGAACATTTTTGAATATTTCGTTATTCTTCCCACAATCGTTTCAATTTTAGCACATAATTTTTTTTCACTGTGAACAGGAATTCTTGCTTTTTCCCAAAACATCACAGTTTCACCAATCGTTAAAAGAGCAGTATCTTGAAAATTCAATTTTACCGCTCTTAAATTAAAAAATAAAACTTTCAATGCTTGTTTTTTTGGAGGTAATTTACTACCAACAATTTGTGAGGAAAAAGATCCTATTAATGGTATCTCACAATCTTTTCCCAAAGTTACTTGCGATGTTGAAGCCATGGCTCGAAAACGTATCATTTTACTATATGAGTTTTTATGAAATAAAATAAGTACATGCTGTACAAAAAACGCACATATTTGTGCATATGTAAATGCAACTATTAGCATTCTATACCTACACTATAACAGCATTACCTACCAATCATATCGCATGACTTGTCTAGGATAGCAGTGATGCAACGTACTACTACAATTATCAATATTTCAACACGTTTGCGGCACGGGTTAATATTGACCAATTTGGTCAAAATTTTCAGGGAATTATTTTTTCATAAGAGGCAACAAATTTATAGGGTAGCACTCAGAAATTTCCGATTTTGAAAATAAGGGCCACTCGAATGAAGATACAAAATGGTTGAAATGACAGAATTTTAAGCATAAAAAAAGGTCAAAATTTGGTAAATTTTCAACAAAAAAAAAAAAGGAATAACAAAAATTGAGATCACATACATCATTCAAAGTAAAAAAAAAATGTTTAGCGAAAATAAAGAAAAGTCAAAGAAATTATGAAAATCTAAACAGAATTGGAAAAAAATACAAAGAAAGAGAGAATGTTTGAAAATTGAAAAATATCCTAGAATGAGAAAGTTTCTTAAAAAAATAAAAAATAAAAAAAAAAATTCAAAGCTATGTAAGAATATGAGAAAATTGTAGTAAAAATTTTTTGAAGCAAAAAAAATGATGTAAAGTTTGGAAAAACTACGATGAAGTTTGAAACTAAATCAAAAATGGGAAAATGTCCAAAAATATAATCTCCGTGATTCCTTTTATCGAAAACACCACATGCAGGCCACCAAGAAGTTTTACTGGACCAAATTTTAACCCTTTAAGAGCCCCTCAACCCTTATGGAGGATCCTTTGAGTCGGAGACATCACACATTTCAACTTAATGCTTCCTTAAATTTCCTTTTTCAAGCACTCTTCAAATTGAAAAATTAATTTTTAAGCCCACAACTTGAATGATCGTTACATGTAGCTTGAATATCTATCAATGATAAAGCGTATAACGATATTAAAATGTTATGTGTGGGTACACCGCTACCATTTATGTTTGATAAAGCGAAACAATATTGATATGTAATTGCTAATTGGTATCATTTGGTATTTCTGCCGAATCCGTTCTCTATTAAGTAGCGCGTGAAAGCAACTCACCAATGTATAATCGCATTCTTAGAAGTTGACGAGAGTTTGGTGCACCTACGTATCGTCTAATGCGGAGAATTTAAACGAATAAATTTTGTATTCGGTTCTGAGAATTAAACGAGTTACATCGAATGGTGATTGTATCGAAATACCTAAGATTTGAGGTAATATAAAGGCGATCGGTTGCCTTATCGGTTCGAATACGTGCTAATAATTTCAATCGTTTCGATACAGTTCATTTATAAGACTGGCACGAAGCTGGCAATTCGAAGAACAATTTTTTTTTTTCGGATAGGTAAAAATAATGGAAATGTATGTACGCGCGAAAATCATTTGAAATTGTTCTCAACGAGTAATTTGATTTATCGCGAGAAAATTAAAATTTTATAGTTTATGTTCTCATTTTCATAATTAAAGAAGCCAGTATAAAAAAATTTCTATTGGAAAATATCGGAGCAGTAAATCGGTGAAAATTATGATGGAAATGGATCATTATTTCTTATTTTCTTTTTCTATTGCGAAAGAATAAATTTTAATTATCACTGTTGTAGTGGTGGTCGATTTTTTTGTTGGGGGGGGGGGGTAGGGCAAGAAGTAGAAAATGAAAAATCAATAATATCTAATGTCTTACTGGATACTATGCATTATACTAGGGTAGTTTTCTGTTGTACTAAAATTTTTTAATGACTTAAAAATATAATTTTTGAAAACATATTGAACACCAGTAAGCTGAAGAGAAATATTGTTTGATATAATCAAGCTTTTTAGACTTGGACTCGTGGTATGTTTCTTTGGTCAGAGATAAAGTAGAAGACACAAAACATTACATGAATATAGAAAAGTGTTCATTGCTATTAAAATTTTTCATGGTGCGTGTAAAGATGATAATTGTCAAGTAGCACTTGGCGAACGAAAGAACGAATATTACCGTTGTTATAAGAATTTTGAGTAAATAATTTCTAAAGAATTAATTTACAAAATTATGTACGTATAATAGGCGATTCCAGATTACAAAAGAAATGTGTACAATGTACATGGCTACTTCTACAATCGTGCTGCAATTTAGGAAAATAAGATTTGAAATAAAGTATTTGGTTTTAATTTTATGAATGGAAATTCCAACTATGAAGAAATTTCGAGCCGTAGATACAGTATTTGAATACTCCGAAAAATACGCATTTACATCGTTTATCTCAGTGGTCAGGATTTTCGAAGCTGGTTTCGAACAGAATCCGAAGTATTTATACAATGTATTTAGCAGACTTCGTGTATCGTGGATAAAACTATTTATTAGATGATTGAAGGTTAAGCGTAAAGGTATACGAATCGAATAGCGAATACGAACTCGTCGTGCGTAGGTAGCTAGGTACCAATCAAATTTACCACGACAGTGTCCGACTACGCTGTAGCGAGTGGTATGATAGGAGGTTCGATAAGTCGTTTAAAATGTATAATTGTCATATCGCGCTTTCAAATATCAAACGATGTGCCACATTTCGGCGCATTAATGTAGCCGAAGCGGCGATAGATTGTTGCACGCTGGAGTAGAGAGGTAGAGAGAAACGCGCGTCAATTTTTATAAACTGACACTTTGGGGTATGGGCGTAAAATGGCGGCGGCTACGAGGAAACGGGTAGTCGGGTACCTTTGTGTACAAGAGTCGAATGATCGAATTGCCTGGCAAGATTGTAAACAAACAGATTTGGCGTGTAGCCCCTTTTCCCTGTCGATGGTCGTGTAAATATCGTCATCTCCGTTGACCGATCAATACACTGGAAAACGTAACGTTTTAAGCTCGTGTCTGCTGTAATAGCTTCGAAGTAATTCAACGATGAAATAGCCTATTACCGTTATTTTCAGTTAATTTTTTTTTCCTTTTCTTTCTTCAGCGCTGTCGTCTCGGTGCGTTTTTATTTTACCCCTTTACAATTTTCGACGATATAAATCATGCGAAACTATTTCTTATATTGTCTTCGAGTTTATAGAAAGTGTCGATGATTTATCGGCGTGTTTTTGGAGCTTTGTTTAAGAGCGATTAAAAATACGTAAAAATGTGATGCTGGTATTTCGGAGATTATGTGCAATTTTTTTCAATAGAAGGGAGAAAGAGCAATGATATGGGAAAGATAACGACGATTATGTACTTTCTACTATCGTCGTTACCTGTCGACGGTTATTGCGGTTATTAGCGGTAATTTTTCAATAAGGAACTCATTACGATGAAAATCAAATTAAGAGCCCATTAACGTAACCTTAGGTAGTTAATTGTTTTCTATTATTGGCTGGTCGAAATGCACGACGCGTTTATAGATGCGATTACGAGGATGTTGGTTTTTCGTCTGAATTTTCTCGTTCATTTAGTCAATAAATGGAGCGAACGTTGGTTTTGAGTTTTAAGAAGTACGAATTTCGATGTCGAATAAAAATAATGATCTATGAGATTTGTCTCGATTTAATAGTAGCGGCAGTAAATCGAATAATCGTATTGTTCTGAATACGCTCCACTCGCTATTAACTTTTTATTACTAATTTTTTAGTAATCGATTTTTAATGATTGTTATCTCTATAATTGATTTTTTAATTGCATATACTCATGTGTATTGATATTTGATACTTCGATAATTGATGTTTCGATTAATTACATTCCACTGTTTGACTTTTGGATAAGTAGTAAACTGATATTTGATATTTTAATAATGGATTTGTTAGTTCTTGCAGTTAATCGACTAATTCTCCAGTCGATTTTTTAATGTTGATATTTTGATGATCGATATTTTATTAATATTTTAACTGATCATATTTTTTGTTGGTAATCGATATTTTAATAATCGATATTACATTGTTCGATAGACAATAGGTGATATTTCGAGTTTTGATGAAACGTCGATGTATTCGTATTATTAATTTAGGGGGAGATTTTTTGAGCACATATTCTCATCTGCTAAGATATCATGAGATTTAGCTTAACTCCCTTCCTCACCCCCCATTCTCACGTACGATTTTTCTCGTTTTGCTGAGACACCCCCCATCCCTCACCCCTCCCCATAGTAAGATTAATGAGATCATACTTAACCCCCCTCCTCCTTTGAACGTTATACATAATAGAGGGACACTCCTTTGGTAATTTGACTTTCTCATCAATCAATATCTACATATTTGATATCTCAATGATCGATATTTCCTATTAAGTTTTTATAAATATCGTTATTTCATCTTACGTAGTAACGATTTCGATGAACGTTTGATATTTTATTGATGAGTATTGTGGTTTTAGTATTTGATATTTTCGTTTTGATCGTAAATATTTTATGATCGATTTATCATTAGTTGAACTTTTAATAAAATTCTTCGTAGTTGATTGAGATTTTACTTTCCAGAAGTTTCTACCTATTTTAATAGGTAGGTATATTTTTGATTATTCGATGTTTTTATGAATCGATATTGTGTTGTTTGGTATTTTATACATCGATTTTGATTATCGATAGTTTATTGATTAGTCTTGTGATAATGTGTATCTTTTGAATGATCGATTTTCTCCAATTGATTTTGCGATGTCGATAATCGATGGATAGTTTATTAATTAGTACTTATTGCAATAATAAATATTTTAAATTTTCATATTCCGTATGAAATCCAGCATTTATGTTTTGATAAATCATTATTTATTGTTCAAAGTTTCCGCAATCGATATTTTGATGAAATCATAGTTTTTTTTTTTTTAATAATTTAAATTTATATTTTTACGTCCATTATTTCAACTACTGATATTTTGAAAACCGGATTTTTTAAAACATTTTTTAATTTTCCATATTACGATTTCGATTATCGATTGATATTTTTGACGATTGATATCCCAGATCGATATTTCTGTTTCGATAATCGATGTTCTATGTTCGATATCTAATCTTTGATTTATTATGTTACTTTTATTAAACGAGATTTTTAATATTTATTCTGATAGTTAGATGTCCATCTTCACTTTTTTAGTAATCGATATTTTAATGCTTGAAATTTCCATACCTGGAGTTATTTCCATTATTTAAAATATATTTTTGATAATTATATGTTTTAATAGTTTAAATTTTCATTATCAGTTTTATAATATCGATACTCATTTTATATTTTTACGTATAGGAACATTCAACTGTGATTTTTCCCACCAATGCTTCTTCATTTTCATAAATTTATAACGATTCTCAAAACAACACTTCAAATTTGAAAGTTTTAGCTTCGCTGAAGAAGTGTTCAGTTCACCTCAATGATTACATTACGAGACACGAAATTATGCGAAAATAATGTACCTATAGAGTATCTCGAGTTTCTTTTCACGCCCGTCATATACCTAGATATCGTTTATCGCGTTTATCATTGCAACACACAAGCTCAGTTTGAAATTCGAAACGACATAATTTTCAAAAGCTGCTCGCGCACATGCACGCCGTAGATGAAAAGAATATTCGCGACGGGCGACGCGAAAATGAAATTTGTATTTTGACTTAATGAGATTTTATGGCGCTTTTCATATTTAAATTCGGATACCTATAACTTCGTCAAACTGTAGCATTATAATATCGAAATATGTAGCTCGCGTTTATGCCTATGACGAGACGACGTGAAAGTTACGATAACACGATTGTGCTTGAGAAAATATGCGTTTTGAAGGAGTTTTTTTTTTCACTCGAGTTGATTTTTTTTTGGAATACGCGTGAAGTGGAAAGATATAAGAAGGTATTAAACGCCTCCTTACGTATTCCTGTTTCTCATTAATAATTCATATAGCAATTTTTTAGCGTATCGAAATGATAAACTAGCATTTTTTTTTTTCAAAGCTTTCTTAAGTCGTGTAGTTTTTCACCTGTGATGACGTTGAATTCTAGATCTCATTAGTTTATTTTTATTTCGAGTTCATATGTCGAGGCCTTTGTACGAGAACCCATCAACTGAGTTCACCTACTATTGACCATTTTTTTTTGTAAATGTGTAGAATTTCCAACTGTCATTTCTTTGCCACTAACAAATGTTCTTAGAAACGATTTTAAGGTTTTGAAAGTGGAGAATTTGATATTTTTATTTTAAAAAAAAGTTTTTGAAAATTGAATTTTTAAAGTAAGGAAAATTTTGCGAGTCGTTGACTTTAGAGGTCACTAAGTTGCAGGAAATTCCGTGGCAGACGCTTTACCAACAATTTTTAAGGGGCATTCGTGAAAAATGGCTTATTTATTCCCCTCCCCAAAAAAAAATTGAGTACATTTTCATTGAAAGAAAAAGCTTTAATTTGGAATAATACTTATATTTAAATTTTATGCAGTCATTAATCGTGCCTTTTAATTTTTTCAAAAGTTAAATAGAGAAAAGTTCAATATTTTGTTGAGTTATAAATTTTTTTATCTAGACTAAAATTGCAAAAAAATTGTTATAACATTGTTCTCAAATTAATAAGCAATTCAATACCGATAGGAAATTCATTATTTTCGGATTTAATTGTACTTCTAGATTTACATTCCAACTGAATGTAAATAATGGATGTATCATGTTCTCGACTTCGTTCGAGCTGGAAAAAAGCCTCTCTTCGGTATCTCCTAATTTTCCATGACGTTTAACAGATTCCAGAATTAAGAAACGTAGGTATTATGGTAAACCATTATCGCGCCCGATAACGAGCGTAAACTTCGAAGTTTCACGCAAGTGCATACCACGTGTTGCGAGAGGAGGCAAAAAAATACGATTATCTGGGATAACGCAGTCCTTGTACGCGGAGTAGGTTAACGACGCTTTTTATAAACTGTTCTACATCTGTGGAACCTCGTGGTGGTAAAAATCGCCGGACTCGTAACCCCTAGTTAATAATTTCCGAACGTTTTGGCTTCGCCCACGAAGTTGAAAAAAAAACGTAATTTTGCAAACTACCAGTTAAGTGTAAAATGAACTGCGCGGTACCAGTAATTGTAGAATTGAAAAGAAATAACGAAGGACGATATTTTTTCATCTTTGGGATTTTTTTCTCTTCTTTCGCAGAATGTAAAAGAGTCTTTTTTTCTTTTAACAGTTAAAACAATTTTTTTCTTCTTTTTATCCATTTCTTCTGTTGTGTGCTTCTCGCAGAACTAACTATTTTAAAGATAAAAAGCTTTTTCGTTCTTTGTCATTTGTGCCGAGCGTCGAGTGAATTTTCTTAATTATCGTTTTAATACGGGAGGGATTTTGTAGCGAGGATTTTTTTTGTTTCTCAGTTTATCGGGTTGTAGATTGCTCCCGTTGATGAGCGATATGTTGACGAGATGGCAGTAGGGTAGTTCATCGGTTTTTATTTTCGAATGATTAGTCTCATGTCTCGCTGGTGGTCAATGAGGGATGTTTTTAAATTAGTAGTTGTGGTTGAACTTGAAATTTTGTTTTTTCGAATTTTTGACGAAAGAAAGGATGAAGGACAAAATTATTTATTACGTGACACTTGAAGCATGGAAGATTCTTTAGAGTTGTGTGAAAAAATTCCAACGTAAATATCTTATTTAATGAAAACCCCCACTGTTGTCACTCACTATGTGATTTAAAAATACAAAATGTGAAATTCACAAACGAAAATGATGAAAAGTTCGATCTTCAAATGTTGGACTGTTTAGGTGATGTTGCTTTTGGTAGTCTTTTTTCTCTTTAAGGTGTTTGAGCTGGAGTACAAGTGGAATAATTGATACAGAAAGCTATTTGTAGATTTTTTTCTGGAAAACAACTTCTAAGTTTAAAATCCACCATCATATGAAGCACTTATAGACGTCCAATTGTGGTGACTTCATATTCATGTTCAAAAGGTACGACTTATGCGAAAACAACACTAATATTATCGACTTACCCAAACTCCTAAAATACGTGGGTGGGTATCACTGTGGTTCAAACTAAAGGTTGAGAAGTTTCGCCTTATCTATAATTTCCTATTGGCTCAAATGGCAAATATGCAAAATAAAGAAACTGGTATCATCAATAGCCTTTTTTTCCCCAAAGATATCTCTGTTGAACCCCTTATTTCAGTTTTAGTTTTGATTATGGCACACCCGTTGCGAGACCCGGGTCTCGAAATAATAGCATTTCCAAGATCGGGCCCAACTTTACTGTAGCATACGTACATATGTACATATATATTCAACCGAGTGACTTCTTGATTCGAGCACCCAAGCCAAAAATTAGCTAATAGGTAAATAAATTCAATTAATACGTATTTTTGGCCATGAAAGTATAATTCCAAATTTTGCATTCCATTGATAGACTGTTTCAAGCATTTAATAAATTTTTTTGTGCCATTTATTCTTGTCAATATCATAAAGAGATTTAATTATTTCTATGAGTGAAAGATTTTTGCGTTTGTGGTGCTCGAATCAAGTGGTCACCGGGTATATTTATCGATTTCTGTGTAATAGCACGGATTTTCAAAAAAATCCCTTTTAAATTTTCAATATTTTGATTGAAAAACAAAGAGAAAAAAAAAGGACAAATTTCAATGTCCGATGAAAATTTGTCTGCATGTTTTGAACTTGTAAAAATTAATACAACCCTGTGATTCGGATTAAGATGAGGTTTACATAATTTGCTGAGAGAGTGCGCTCAGTACCCACTGTCCTATACCTCAAGAAATTTCCTACCAAACGAGTAAATTTGAAGCCCAGAAAATGGCACGGAAAACCCTGGAAATAGCACGGAATTTGTTTTTCTAAATCCAGTAGCCACCTTGACTTGTTAATTATTGTGGTAGTGCTTGGAAATTCTTCAATGTGTTTCTGAGAAGGTATAAACAACGAATGCTCGACTACTGGGCCGTCATAGCCTTTTATAGGCAGCTCAATCTGCCCCACCATGATGACGTGGTGATGCCAGTAGGAGACTTCTACAAGAGGCGACCAACTTCGAATAAGGGGCTTTTACACTATGATAGAATTTTTTTGTTTTATTTTTATAATGTTGCCCATAAGTCAAAAATACATTCGAAAACCCCAGGTCAAGGATCTTTCTCGATGGTACTTACCTACCGTCCAAGTATTGGGCCGAAATCGCTTCAAAACAAATCTGCCATGCTTACGTGCACCATTGCCCTTTCAAAAGGCATTTCGTGTATTGATTGAAAACGTGTAAGTAGGTAATTGATTTTCGTATTTCGAAAAGGTAAAAAAATTGAAATGTGTGGAAGTACTTATGCGATTGAAAATTATTAATATTTGCCATCATCATTTATCATTGTGACCTTTGATTTATTACAATACCACGAAAAATGTAGACAATTTTCGGCAGAAAGGAAATTAATGCACTAACAATTCCACGATGGCCAATTTTATTTTGAAACTGTTTGTTTTTGTTAAAATAAAAAAAAATTCCAAAAATCAAATTTGTAAAATGCTAAAAAATTTTCCAGCCTTTATACAACAAAATAAGACTTCTGAATGTAAGAATATTTCAAATTCACCAGAAAAAATTATTTGGAAAATTTGATTTCATTTTGAAGAACATTCCCAATGAGTTCAAAGGTTGAAATTTTTTCAATGTTTTTTTCGGGTCATTCGGCCACTAGCATGCCAGGAGGCTGATATTTGTCCTCCCTCCTCCCATAAAAAAAGGACAGAATTCTGCTATACTCTATTCCACGTTTACGTCTTAGTTTTTATTTATTCAGCTTCTAGGCTTAACTCGGTATTTCATTGTTTGGACGATATGAATAATTTATTCAGGACTCAAAAATCCATTAGGATTCATAGTGAATTCGAAAATCTTCAAGAAAGGTAATTAATATATAGTAATTAATTAAATTTCATCGAAAGAATTAACATTTTAAAATCGTATTCAAGTATTTCTCGATATGTAATGGATAGATTTGAGTGATGTTTTAAATAATTTTTGTCATCATTGAAAGTACCGAGTTAATGATAAAGGAAAGTTTTTTTTTTTTGTCATTCTTTTGCCTAAAGACTGATAGATTTCATTAGAAAATTTACTGTTGAATATTCCGCTTTTAAAAATTGAAAAATAATGATGTATCGTTTATTTGCTTCTCAATAACAAGGTTCGAAAATTTCGCTCTCTGTGCTCTTTCAATTCTTAATTAGGCTATTTTTCAGGAATGCAATACATAATGAACTACTATGTGGCGAATTGGCAAACGTAGCTTATGGAATGAACCCGCGAAGATGACGTTGGGGGAATGGGTTATTGGTTGGCGGCGACATGGGGAATCTTCGATTATTAACCGGCGGAAAAGCGCGCTTAATTTTGGTCACGTAGTTTACAACTCATCGTATTTTATTCTTTATCGAGGTTAACTTTATCGAGATTAAATTCATGTTTCGAGCCGCAGGTTTCGCGCCTTGGTATTTGTTGTTGAATCGATCGAACACGATGGATTCACGTTGCCGAGTCTCGCACTGGGCCGGAAATCAAATGCGAGATAAATTTTTTTTTGAAAAGAGCCTAAACGACAATGCACACACACACGCTCTCTCTCTGTTGTTGACACTGTATACATATCTTGCGGATAAAAAGTTATTCCCGTCGGGACGTAACACATATGAAATATCCTATTTAAAAATTATGTTCTCGTTTTATCCGCTTTTATACGCTGTTAGTAAGGTAGAGATTTAGTCGCGAAGCGAGCCTGTGACAGTTTATTTATTGGATTTTTTATAAGAACATACATTTAGGCGATTTTCAAAACGGTTTTTCTTTTTCCACTGTCACGACATTTTTAGGAGAAAGAAGGTTTTTTGGCGTGTTTCTTTTCTCATTTTTAGAATGGCGACGGGCGGGCAGTACGTTTATAAAAATCTTTTTCTTTTTAACGTCTTGACGGCGGTTTTCGCCTTCTGCGTTTAGGTAGTTTTTCCGTTGTTGGTTTTGATTTTGTTTTAAATTTCTATACTTCGTAGCTCTCGCCGGTGATACGAGACGCGAATAAAGTTTAAATTTGTTTCGGTGTTTGAAATTTGTCGCGTTGTTTTTCGTTTTCGTATTAGTCGCGTTTAGGCGTTCCTTTTTGCTTGGGTGTTTTTCGCTTATCGGTCTAGGTTGCGGATTTTCAGAGCGTCGGATTCGGATTTTAGACGAAGTAAATGCGCGCGAGTCGGCGAATTGAGTGAAATAAATCGTTCGTTCTTATCAGACGAATGATAAATGTTTTCGCTATGAGTAGACATTAGCGACGTTTGTATAACGTTTATTCGGCGTATGGATGTGGTAGAGAGGACGGAATGGAGAAGTTGATAAGGAATTACTTATGGAGGGGTATTTGGGGCGATATTTTTTTGCCATCGAGTTGATCGATTGAGATGGCAAAAGATAGGTATATGGAGTGAAATGGATGAATTTCATTTCAAATAATGGGAAAAGAAGTGAAAAATAAATAGGATAATTTTCGCCTGAAAAGAAAGATAGAAAGGGCACAGTATAATGAAAAAAATAAAAATGTTACGAATGAAAAAAAAATTAGAAATTGATAAACAGCAGAACAAAGAAGAAAAATAGAAAGTAGTGATAAGAGAGATTAGAGTTTTTGAGATTAGAAAAAAATGAAAATAACAAGACAATACCATAGTCAAGAATTTTTTCTTAAGGTGTTATAGAAATGTTACTACATTTACTTTCAGTTATTAGCTGTTGATTTTTTTCTGGGATACGTAGTTCGCAAGATGATTAAGACGTGACCAAATATCCAAGTTCTACGAGTATAATAACAGCTTACACCGCTTGGCACTTTCTTGAAAATCCAAATTGTGATTCGTCATTTTGTGAAGTCAAAGATGAGATTTCCCTCTCGGTATATAAGCAAAAAAAATATATATATGCTCATGTATTTTGCATAATTATGTTCTAAAAATGATAAAAAAACTCGTGTAGCAAAATCTCCTCCTTCACGTCAAAACAGTTAACTTTGGAATTTTTTCATTGGCCATTTGAAACCAATAGGAAACCAGCAGAATTGGTGTAACCTGATTGTATACTCAGCAATGAACCTAGAATCAGTATATTTCGAAATAGTAAAAATATTTATTAATAAAGATGATAATAATTAATATGATTAAAATAATTTAATTTATTTAAAAAAAAATTATATTGAAGAATGAATTTCTATTAAAAAAAAATTAAAATTATTTTATTAGTTTAATTATTGAAAAATCAATTTGATAAAAATATAATTATTTTGATAAAATTATCAGAGACTTTAGACTCAATTTGCCAGTAAATGAGGGACCTACAAGAAAAATTTATGAGAAGAAAAACTGTTGAGCGAAAATTCTCCAGCATTGAATTGCCATTTATTTTCTACTTCAATGCACCATTTCCAAGGTCTATTCCTGTTTGTGTTCCAGCATTGACATTTTTCATAGAAAAGTAGGAGATGTTGGATGGATTATTTAAATAGTTTTAACGATAAAATATTTAATTTTCATGAAATTTGTGCAAAAAAAAAATAATCAATAAAAACTTGAATTGAAAAAGATTGATCGAAAAAAGATAAAACGAAATAAAAAAATGGGTAAGGACAACTTTTTAAAAATATCATTCAATAAAAAAATGAAAAAATTTAATTAAAAAATGATTTTATGAATAAAATGTGGATAAAAATATAATGATAATGAAAAGGGAAGAAAAGAATCGAAAAACTAATGGTAAGGGAATGGGATAAATTAAAAAAAAAAATGAGAATCGAGAAAATGCGAAATGAAAATTGAATACCGAACATGAAAATGCAGCAAATATAATCTGAAAAATATAATTAATTAATTATGAATCATTAAACTAACGTAACGAAGAAAATAAATCAACTCTATATATGTATAAGGCTTACTCTCAAATGTGAAGAAGCTATGATGCTGTAAAGTCGATGAAATTACTATTTCTTATTTATTTTTCCGATAAAAATTTAAGTCTCTCGACTGAAAAGCGTTGTTAATTTGCGTTCCTTGGAGAGGCAATTATAATTGAACATGTTTTTGTATTGCCTAATTTAAAAATCGAAGGACATGCATTAGTGATGAAATTAAAAGTATTTTTCATTGTTTCTTCAAGGCTAAAAATATATAATTATACATTAAATATTTAATTAAAATAACGTTTGCAAATAAAATTAATGATATTAAAATTTAGAATAAGCCATGTGTGCATACTATAGGTATTGGGTGAAATGATTTTATTAATTAATTTTTTTAAATCGATGGTGCATCTTCCTTGATTGTTACAAAATGACCTCAGGAGCATATAAAGAAAATTTTAGTTTTCTAGGTTAATATTAATAGCCACTGTAATAGAGTCAAATTTTAAACATTTTCAAAAAATAAATTTTTATGTAATTTGAATTGTTTTATTTTTTTTTTTTAAATTGAAATATCGTATTTTATGTTTTCAACACGAAAAAGCAATTGAATGCAAATTTTATTATTATTCCGAGCTTCGAAAAAATTTTACAATGCATGTAAAAAAAACCCTTATTTCGTGTAAAATAAAAACCCAAATACGTTACTGAATCTTATTATAACAAAAATATTAAATAGAGTTAATAGCATCGATGATTACTGATTACCTGTTGTAATGATAAAATCGAAATTCGATGGAAAAAATAATCTAAAGATATAATAGCGCCTTGTTGATTCGTTTCGGTTGATTCATTTTGAAAACAAATTGGCCTTACATTCGCGCGTAAAAAATTGATTAGGTTTTTCAGAGCTAGAGTGTCATACATTTACACGATTTAATTATAGCGCTATTTTTATATCGTGTTTTTTCTGATTGGTGTGATCGACATTTCGCAATTTCCCCTCACCCTCATCTCTCTGCCATTTAAAAGTTTTGAACTATCAGGCAACTCAATAAGATTATGAAATCTGGTCATGACGTAACGATATGTGAAAAAAAGTACGTACCTACTACCTAGGGGATGTTTGCGTATAGATAAAACGAAATAAGAATGTATTATTACGCGTTTAACGTGTAGCGAAATTTTGCCTCGCTTCATTGACGTATTAGTGCAATACAGAGCACAATTTCTATTTGAGCAATCGCCGAATTGAAAGGTATACGAAGGGATTTTTTTGACGGAACTGCAAAAGTCGTTGTTCGCGTTCCACCGTTGACGTTCATTGAAATAAGAAAATATTGACTCGTGCCTTGTCAACGTTTCTACTTTTTTTTCGCTCGCTTCGCTTCTTCGATACAATTTCTTTTACCTAGTGGGGTGAATTTCGAATCTCGTTTAACGTTGGTTTTTCCATTTCGATACATATGTAGATATGCTATGAGTTGTGTAATCAGGCGTAAAGATATAGCAGTTTTATCTTTGTACCTGTTGGGACCAAATGTTCTAGTTTAATTTTACCCATTCGGGTATCCTTTATTTGCGAAAACGGGGTTTTTAAGTTAGACGATTGTATGTTATCGGGTTAGAAAGACTGCGGGTTGCGCGCCTATCTGTCCACCACGTTGACCGAATTGTGTACCAAAGGTCGCGAGCTAAGCGAATGTAGTTTGACTTTAGAGGAAAATTTAACACGATACGAACGACATTTAGCGACATGATTTTTCATTTAAGGCTTAGGCCAAGGACCGACGTATACGGTGGATTTTTGACGATATTATAGCGTGTACGGTGGTGCGGCTGGAACGAAACGAGAAGAGGTTGGTAGATTGATGAGGTCTATTAGATCGTCGACGAACGAGTATATTTGTCGACGTAACCTACTCGTATGTAATTATCGATCGTGTCCGCACGACGCGTGTAACTGCGAAACTGTTAATCGCGCGATAGGCTTTTATTATGCGGGTTTGAAGTTTTATGTGCATGTTTATTTTCGAAATGGACGGAATTATTGAAACGATATTGCATGGTGGGGAAAGGGGAAAAATTTAATTGAAAATTCGAACATTCATTATAGTCGGATGCTTTGAGTTCTCAACTCGATTCAAGAATTTTGTTGATAAAGTGTATATCAGTGGTTGGTAACATTGATTAGGAGTTTTATGAATGAAATGACTATTTAATGACTCTGTAATTGATGACTTATTCGTATAATAGGTATTATTTTTCAAAGATGATTACCTTTAGCTCAGCTTTTTGTACTTTTAACTTAAATTTAAATAGTTTAATGCTTTGGATTTTATCCTTAGCTGGCTTCTGGCTTACAGCAAATTTTTTACTGTTACTGAAAATGGTAAAAAGGGCATGATGGGATAAGATAGTCGAAAATGCCCCCGAGAGCTTTTCGAACGGTTTCTAGGGCAAAAGGTGGCCCACATCGAAAAAAAATTTTGACAAAAATTTCAGGCTCCAGTTGCGCCTATTTTCGGAGATATAGGCAAAAACAAGTTTTTCGATTAAAATTTTTTTTCTCGCCATATTATGAAGGTGGAAAGTTGAAATTTTATTTATAGTATCTTGACAATAAAAGGGGTTTTCAGTAATTTTTTCAATTTTTTTCGATCAATTTTAAAAGAGTTATGCAATTTTTAAAATTTCAAACCGCCATTTCTATGGCAAGTTTTCGAGGTGCAATTATGAAAAAAATTCCATAAAATGTATCTTTTACCACCAAACATACCATAAAAATTTCAGAATTTTTGGAGTGGTGCAACAAAGTCAAAAAAAATAAAAACTATTGCAGCGCGCTATAAACCAAGCGGTTCGGTACTATGCGCGCTGTAGGCCGAACGAACGTTACACGACGTTGCGTCGCCGCCTTAACAGTGCATAACAGCTTAACTGATCTTCTCGCGCTTAAAACATTACTTAGGCTTATATTTTTTCCTTTTTGGTTTACTTATACGTGAACTCCTACAACTGATTAAATCAATTAATAGGCCTATTCCGTCTGTTTATTTGAAGAAAAAAATTCTTTCACCATAAAAATAACAAATATTAAAAAATTATAATAAAAATAATTATACTTATTCTTATTAATACCTTTTGCCCTAGAAACCGTTCGAAAAGCTCTCGGGGGCATTTTCGTCCATCTTATCCCATCATGCCCTTTGTTAATATTTTGTTTTTTAATTTTTTTTTCTTTCTTTTATTAAGTTTTTTGTAACAAAATAAAAACATGAATTTTCCAATTTTTTGCATTTTAATTATGCTTACTTGTGTTTTCTATTTTCTTGACTTATTTACTTTCTTTTCATTATTTATTTATATTTAATATTGCTATAATACATTTGAATTAAATGTTTTGCCATATTCCTGTTTCTTGACCTAACTCCAGTGATTTAGAAGAGAGGGATAGATGATATTACT
This sequence comes from Phenacoccus solenopsis, assembly GCA_009761765.1. Lineage (NCBI taxonomy): Eukaryota > Metazoa > Arthropoda > Insecta > Hemiptera > Pseudococcidae > Phenacoccus > Phenacoccus solenopsis. Next base: position 30,991,825 of record CM019752.1, read on the forward strand.
TATGAAATGGTGTTTTTTAAAGAATTAGCTGTGGGCTTGTGATTATTTAGGTGATTAAGTGCAATTAGGTATTGCATAGTATTGCCTTTAGCGTTAATTGGTCAACCAAATATCATGAGAAACCAGCTGAATTTTAGTCAATGCCATTTTCTAACTACTTACGTATTTTAACAGTTTTTAAGGTTGAATTTTTCTAAACAGAATTCTGCCCTTTAAGTTGTAATATGACAAAAAACCTAATTTTTCACAAAATTATTCTTTATAAAGATTTTGATTTTTTTTTTGGTTCTATCAAAAATAGCTCATGGGTAGGTAAAAAAGTTGCGAAATGAATTCAGTTGTACTGTCATAAAATGTTAGCCTTTTACGTTAATTTTCACCTTTACCATATGCAAGATGAATTTTAAAAATATCAAGTTGGAAAAATAATTTAAATTCGTGTTTTGGAAACTTCAATTTTTTTCTGCACAAAAATCATATTTAGCTGTCAGGACACCCCCCTTCCCCCCGCCTCCCTACCAAGAAAAATCATTTAGACAGTTTTCAGAATTTTCAGGAAGTTTACAATTTTTCTAATTTATTGGAACATTATTATGCATATTTTACATATTTTAAACATATTGTCGGTATGTGTGATGTAGAGTCAGTTTTTAACCTGTTGAATTTTAGAAATATTTGTTTCCAATTTTTGCTTTTTAGGGGTTCCCACGTTTTCCACATATTGCCTAAAATTAGCAGATTAGGCCTTTCTGTTCTAAATTTCAACTCTATTATAAAAAATAATATGAGAACCACTGGAAAATGAAAATTGAGCATAGACTGTTTCCCGAACCCGACAACACGCTAATATAAATTATATATTATTTATTAATTCCAAAAATTTGTGAAATATTGCACAATTTTTCAGTAAATTACAAAATATTTTAGACAATTTAAGATCAAAAAAATTAATCTCTTATGTTTTTTCATCTTTGCATAATATAGTAATACCATCTTCGAATGTAAAAACAAGTTGAAATTTTTAAAAGGCGAATTTTTGATAATTTTCAACAAAAGAAATTCGTAATTTAAAAAATTTGTTTTCAATGTGGGAGCTGTAAATATTGAGTAAGAGACTCTTGAATTCATTTTATAACTCTTTTGCCTATCTATCATAGATTTTGAAGAAAGAAAAATAAAAAACAACTGAATTGATTCACTTCACTGCCTAACTTATAAGGCTATGGTCTGGTATCAAAATTTCTAAAAATTACCAATGTAAAAAAATAGGGTAAACAAGGTCGATTTTTGGGCCTACTTACTTCCGAACTTAATTGCTCAAAAGTTGTTGTATGTGATATACTTGATTAATTCCCAGAACCAGTTTTTGATAGTAACGTCTTATGAAGGTGTGAGAGAAGTCCAAGTGAAAAGTTGAAAGAATATTAGGAATCACTGATGGAATATAATTATATTCATTTTTTAAGAACAAAAAGTGATTAATTATGACTTATGGTTTAAGTCATCGCATGAAGGGCTTTTTTCAATAATCGACCCACTTTAAGGGGGTTCGCCCTTTTTTTATTTTTCGAAATTCAACATATTTTCAATTATTTTGAAAAGGCATAAGAGTTTAAATTTTTATTATAATGAAAAATTGTATGCTTCATCAGATATTAATTATTTTATTTTTTTTTTTGTTAATTGACGCCGTATACACTGTACAGCCCTGTGGCTAGAGGCGTTTTTATTTAGGATATGTTAGATTGTGTAATATAGTGAGACAGACTGTAAAAATTTAATTACGTTGGTGATTTATACCGGACTATTAGCAAAGTACTTGAAAAATTTATTACTTTTAATTTTGCAAAATTTTCATCTCGTTTATGGCCAGTAGCGCACTTTAAATTGTTGCCGCCATAGGCTTTCTTCAGTTGCACAGCCCTACCTCCCCCCCCCCCAAAAAAAAAAAAACTGCAAAAGGAAAACATATTTTAGAAAAAAACAAAATCATTGAAACAATCAAGATTGTATCTTTTTTATCACCATGAAAATGTAATGTCGTGTAATTATTCGTCGCAAATGGCCCAAGCTGCCGAGCGACAAAAAATAAAGTTATTCAAAAAAAAAATTTTTGAATCACAAACGAAAAAATAATAAAATTACATAATTATATATTCTCCGCTCGTTTCGATTCATAAGCGTATCGCGGCCAGAACATCATAAATATTAGACAAGTGTCGTGAAACATCTTTTTTAATTTCTTTGTATTTTTGTTGAATTTTTTTTTTAGATTTATTTTTTTTTTTTGAAAGTAAGTAGTAAATTTGCCGCCGTGCGCCCGGGCCTACTGTGCCTATTGGCTTATATGGCACTGCTTATGACTTCCTAAATCAACGATACAGTATTAAAAATTTATCGAAAAAATATTTTTTTTTTTACTTAACCGGACGAATTAGCGGTGTAGCGCGTTTACGTCGTAAATTCCTCGATATTTATTGGTTTGGTGTGGGAGCAACGAAGAGAAACATTTCTAAAAGCCGTAACGTCGATTTAAAAAGAACTGCGGCTGCACGAATAATCCCTTACATCATTTCCTCCTCTCATACCAGCTTTTCGTCCTGGGGAAAAAAATCTCCGCTAAAGTAAAACCCTACTCACGAAATCTAATGGTCCGAAAAGAGTTAGTGTACCGATTGGTTGTATTCGAAGAAGAGGTGAGAGAGGCTCATCGCGTAAATAGCTACAACGCTAAATGCCTGAGACGAAAATAAATCCGAGTAACTATTTTTTTCGACATATTTCTGTCCTAAATATTCCAATACGCTGTTTGAAAAATGCGATCAAATTTTTTTTATTATTAATTTCGTCGTACAGAAAAAAATAGAAGTAAAAATTCCGTTGTAATGAAAATTAACGAACTCGATAACACAGCATCGGCAAACGGAAAGATTAAATTTTGAAAAATAAACGACCGAGGGAAAAACCAACTAAACGATATTTAACGCTTCGAAAAAAAAAAGTCGACAGCGCGGCGTTAGCGATATACTTTCGTAATCGAACAATGAAAGTTATTCGGCGAAAAGTGGAATTTTTTATTGCCCTTATAATTTTGGGCGGTTTTATTGGCGTTGAAAATGTATAGGCGACGCGGGCGTGTATATAACGAAAAAATTCCCCGCCAATATATCGCAGTTAGCCGAGAACGGGTGTATAAAAAAAATTATATAGCTCGCGGAAAAGCGGTAAGCTAAAATATCAGTAAATGAGGTAGTTTGTTACAAAATACGTTCTAAACAGTATATTAAAGTACGGTTAAGGGTGTCTGTAAAGGGTTGTTTCGTATAGCGTGCGCCATCCGTTTTTCCAAACTCACATTGTATTCACACCGTGGAACTAATTCGAGCATGATTACCTACGCATGTTTCAGAGAACAAAAAAGGTTTTCTAGCCTAGTTACTGGGCGTGGATGTAAAGGAATATACAGCATAAGAAGCAAGTTTGAACATTCTTTCATTAAAAACTCAATTTTTAATTTATATTTTTTTTATTTATAATTTTTTATTTAAATTTAAATAGTACGATTATAATTGGGTTTATTAGTGAAATAATATATATATGCAAGCATATATTTTTTTTACGTTTTTTCTCAATTTTCGATTCACGTTAACTCACTAATTGGCGCGTCGAGCCATCGAATTGAACCCCCCTCTCGAGTCTCTGGTATGGCTCCCCCAAGCTAAATAATTAATCTCGTTTGTACGATTCGTGTAAAAAATTCGGAGCCTCCTTTTTCCTATAGCTAAAAAAATTAATTGGGATGTTTTGTCGTCACGCTTTCTACCATATCAGTGCAAATTCAAGGTCATTTTCGCGCATTTTTAAGAAAACCTATCGCCTCGAGTCATGACCAAAGCGTTGATGGTGAAACAAGGTTTCGCGCGTTTACCCTCGTATTTTTGGTACTTCTCATCTCGAAACCGAAGCTGAAAAGAGAATGTGCATTATGTATTCATTAGATCAAACACGAAAACCGAATTAAAGAGGAAATGCATAAAATGCGCTAAGAATATTACGCTACAATGCGCGAGTTTAGACGCGGTATCAAATTTTGTAATTTTGTTTCGTCTTGTTGAGAAGCGAAAAGCGTTTAATAATAAATTGTCGACTTTTGTAGCGTGTATTGCGCGCGTACCTTTACGAATACGATGTAGGACGTGTTTTATAATTCATCAACTTTTTGCCGTCGCCGTAGTCGCGTCCGTGAGGTATGTAATGCGCGATGGCGCGACGGTGTGGGAAATTAATGATTCCGCCAAGTATTCGTTTTGTCGTGTGTACGAGTATTTACATGTATATACGAAAATCTCGCCTTTTTGCTTCGACTGTGAGAATCATCTCTGGTTTCTTTCGTCGAAGTAATTCGATCCGGTAATGTGGATGATGATGGGTGGTAGAAGTTTCGTATTAATTTAGTCGTATGTTTATTCGAATGCGGTTGCGAATTCGACGAATGTTTCCTTATTTGCAACGAGTATGCAGAATTATTAACATTCGATTACTCGATCGATTGGACGTCATTGCGTCGAGGTAACGATTTTTGAAGGGGAGTTTTCAAGTTGAAACAATAGAGGTGAAGTATTGCTTTTTCGATTGATATTTTGTTCTTTTTCCTCTCTTCTCCGACACACCTTTTGAAAACTTGAGTTCGTTATTTTTTTCTCAAAATACGATGGGTCGGGATGCAACTGTTTGGTGTCTAACTGTTCTGCAAGTCCTGTGAGAGTTCTACATTTTTCCGAGTGGTTTTGTAAATAGAAAAACTCCTGTCGAAGTACAACATTTGGCGAAGAAATCTCCCCTCCCCCCTCAAAAAAGTATGTACATATAGTACATTCATATATTACTTTTGATTTTTTTTTTTTTTTTAAATTAGGATTAGAATTTGGTTTTAATATTGAATTTAGATCGATTCATTTTATAATTTTATTTCCAATTGAATATATACAGTAGATATGATTTATATGATATTTTCTACTTTAATCTTTTTTATTAATTTAAATTAATTTTATTTTTATTTTTATTAAATTAAAATTTTTTTATATTAATTTTATATAATATTTTGAATCAATAATAAACATATAAAGTGGAAAAAATTATATTTTTAATTTAGTATACGTTATTTGAATTTTAATGAAATACCACAAATGTCTTATTTTAATATGTACTTCGGTAATTTTTTTTTTTTATCAAGAAAGGTTTGTAATTGAAAATTGCAAAGGTTTAGCCGAGAAAGGATGGCACAACTTATTATTTTCTCGTTTTAGGCAGTGTGATCTTATTCCTTCCCTCCCCACCTCCTAGATGATGGTTGAACGATTTTCTCTCTCAGAGAATATAATATTTTATTGGAAATCTATGAGGTTCCATTGCATGACATTTTGGTTAATTTGGTTTCACCACCTGGTTGAGAAGAAGATCGAGATATTTTTCTGTAGTCATGAAATTACTGTTCGATGATACAGTACCAAAAAAGTTGATGTAGATTTATTAATTTTATTTTTGAAGTTTTTCTATATGTAAATCAAAGGCTGCTAATTTCGTAAGTTTAAAAAATCATAATTCCCTCCAAACGGCTATTCGCAAGTGAAACTGTGATTATGGTACCTTCTGGTGGTATACTTTTCCCCACGTTAGATAAATACAAAGATAGGTTGCACCATTTCCAGCTGGCCATCAAAATATAATCCATGTATTTCATTGGTTAATGAAATGCAATAGCCTAAACCACCACTCAGCTGTTAATGACTTCAAAAAGGAGAAACTTCAATGCACGTGTTCAATTTGCACAAAAACAAATGGTTTCGTACACATTCTATCATTTATTTACCAAATATGTGGGTGAAGAGGTAAAGAGTCGGTAGCAAATTGTGTAACCTGTTTTTATACTTATGTAGCCTGGTACGTTTTCTGCTAAATTTGCCTTATTGATATTTGAGTGTTGGAGTTCAGATGGTTCTCTTGTAAGTTTCCTAAAAAACGAAAAAATTACGAAAAATGAGCAGTTTAAATAATTTCATGAGATTTATCTTCTTATACATGTAAAACCTGTTTGATCATGATTATGATTTTTTTATTCAATGAGAAAAATAGTTTTTTTTTCAACTACTCTGTATCTAAAAAAATTAATTCCGAATATTTTTTCATCTTCGTAGAATAGAATTGTTTGTATTAAACAGTATTTCTAAAGATACCTGCGTTGAAAATAAATTTTCCCGAATTTATGATGGAATTTTGAATTTTTTATAATGTTTATGAGAGAAAAGGCAAAGTTAAAAATCACTCTTCCAGCTTGAAATTTCAATTTTTTTTTTTTTTTGAAAATACCGTTTACGAAAATAATTATGTTTTCGAATTACTGAGAAAGCTAGCCGATTAGCATTTCTTTTGGGCTTGGTTGTATTTTAATGTAGGATACTGTGGTGCTTTTAATGGTCGCCGAAGTGGATGACAAATGTCACAATTATAAGATGATAATATTATTATTGAGAATTACTAACTAAGCTGTTGTTGTTGACATTTTCAATCAGACATAGCTAATGTAATTATTAGAAAACAAAAGTCGTATATGACGCATCTTCGTTTAGTTAGAAAAGTATTGTTGTTGATGATACCATCGTTTAATGTCGTAAGAGTGCGTTTGAATTTATAAGATGTTTGGTTTTGCATTTTTTTTTGTGACGATGATGCTTTTTTTCTTGAATTTCCTAAAAAACTCGACTTGAAGGTTTTCATTTTGTGAAATAATAAATATTATATTTTTTTGTTATATGTATTATATCCATAATTTATTTTTTTAAATTGAAAATTTCATTTTTCTTCAAGCATGTCTTCTAAAGTGTTTAATGAAAAATGAAGAAAAAGTGATGAGAATATCATGAAGATTTGTCTAATGCCCATGCAGTTGACCTGAAAGAAAACACATGACATTTTTTTCTCACATACTCTCATCGTTTGAAATATATATATTAAGTGATGATTTTGAAATTTCAGTGGGGTGAGTAATTCTATTTGCTCGTGTGATGCATGTTCACAATATTGAAAGAATATATGTATGCCTAAAAATATTCGAATACGGAGCTTATTCTGAAATATTAATTAAAGTTTCTCGTTCTGAATTAATTTTTTTATATCATTTCGTTTCCATTCATCATTTGGAGAAAAAAATTGCTACATTTCACAAATACGATATTCGATGGTGCCGACAAAGCGTTAATAAATTTAACATCTTGTTTGCATTGGAATTCTTAAATTTTTTTTCGGTTACGAATTCCGACACCAGAACGGTTTATTGAGGTGTTCGTGTATAAATAATAATTATGGCGGGCGTAATGATGTTACTTTGTCGCGCTCTCGAGTACTTTTATACGATGTCGTCTTGTTTAACTAAGAGGCACTAATTTGACTGGTTTGCTGGCCGTGTTATTTTAAAGTCGTTCGATCGCGAATAACGTGGAATTTTAATGGAAATGTTCGAAGGTATTTATTTACGATTTTTTTCGAATCTCCTAGGCTGGGTTTTTTAGCTAATGGGTGTGAATAAAGGACAAAAAAAATTTATTTGTAGAAGTATAGAGTGTAAGGTAGCGAAGGGGAATTCTCGTGCCTTATGTAATTATTCGTTTTCTGAGCTTTAGAGTTCAAATTAAGTACGTACCGTGCAAACGACTTATAAATTACCCATTAAATATTAAAATCATTAATTTGTGTAAGTTCACAAAATTGGGTGATTTAAAAAAAAAATTTAATATTAAAGACTCATTAGTTTAAAAATAAATTAGAAAAACATAAAAATAGAAACTACGCACTTTTCAGTCCTTAGAAGACAATGATCAACTTTGAAATCCAAACAAGTCTTAAATTGCTCAAAAACCAATTTTTTGAAAACTTTGATGTCATTTTAGCAGGTATTGCCATCAACTTCGAGGACTGAAATTTTTTCACGTTTCGTAAGGTTCATTTGGCAAATACTTTTTGCTCTTTCACTTCTTGAGATGTTAAGAAACAGGAAATTCAGTCGATGATGCTCGCCCATCAACTTAGATTACAGTATAAATTCGGCACGAGATTAACGGGAAAAAAAAGAACAGACCAAAAAAAGAAGAGAATGATATGATGAAATTCGTATTCATTTCATTCCTATACCATTACTAACGCTTCGAAAAAATAGCAACCAACGAAATATCTCGTTCAGAAAAAGGGAAGGGAAACACAGAAGGGTGAAAATCAAAACCATTAACGCGACGTATAATGTGAAAAAACACCATGCAAATAAATGAAAAAAAAAAGGAACGAAAAAGCAAATAACAATACGACCACACGCACTACAACGGAAAAAGCGAGCGCGCAAAACGGAAATGGGAAATTAATAACGATACCGGGCGTAAAAGGAAAACCAACTATGTATACGAATAAAATCGTCCGTAAGGTGACGAGACGACGAGGGGAAATAAAGAAATTGTTTTACGCGTTCGTTTACCGCGAGGCGTACGCGAATGTTCAAAGGCGTTTGCGAGATAGGCGCGTAACGCGACGAATGTGCGGTAAACTAGGTTGAGAGCGGCGTGTTCGATTTAATTAAAACAATTAAGCGTTAAATAAGGCGGCAAAAGGAATTCTCGAAAAGCCAGCCATTTTAGCATTTATATGGTTCGCTCTAGAATATCGTAACTCTGTCGCAGATTATGGCTGATCGCGAATAGTTCAGGTAAACAAGCATCTGACGCGGAAATAATCGCTAATGCGCTGATTTTTGGATTATTCGTGTGTGATGATCCCAATAACAATCCACGTATGGAGCTACCTCCACGACTGTGTTCTAACATCAAAATGTGGTTTTTGACTCTTAACTCCATAAGGAAGCCTTCAATCGGGAAAAAAATGTGGTAAGAAAAGATTCTACGATGGGTTTCCTATCAGGTGAACTGTTCACTTATCCTTGAAAACTCAATTTGAAGGTGAAAAGGGGAGGTTCAAAATGACGTATTCTTCCATTTTATTCAGATGTGCTATTTTATACATCTACATTATTCATTTTTGGAAAACACTTCGAAATGAGGAAACGACGTTTGTCGCATACCTTTGGAGTTATGCTTATTTCCAAAAAATTAGGTTTGGAGTGTTGGGGTCAGGTGCGTGTGGTGGTGGAGGGAGAATACATTTTCATTTACCAAATATTCAGTAATTACTTACATGATTAAAAGTCATGTATAGTGTCTAGGAGGTATTTCTTCATAATTGGTGAGAAATACCTTTGATAGGATACGGGGGAGGTCAGTATTATATATTAATTTAAGAATTTTATTCAACTCACGTACGTAATCCAATAATTATTCAAACACTTTCACACGCATAACATAGGGTCTTATTGATGACTTATTTAAGAGGGAATAATGACTTTTTAAAAAGAATAATGGCCTGCATAGAGAATAATGAGAGTATTATGAGTAACAACAATGTGTACAGTCTTTGAGAAGATGTTTATTGATTTACTGGACCTGTTTGTGAATTCTTTCGTATTCTTAAATTTATGCTGTCTGTACTCGTTCATAATCTAGCACATTATTCCCTTGTTGCGTAATATACTATTATTTACTGTTCAATAACTCAAAAAATATTGACACACGAGGTAGATATTTCAAAACCGGAACGTTGTTTCCTCATTTTCAAAAATATATAAAAATTATCAATCAGTTGTTTTATTCGAATAAATAAATTAAATTACAAAAAAAATTCAATTTTCATACTAAATATTCAAATTATAAATGGACAAAAAAAATCTTCAAATTGCTAGAATCTACCATTTTGGATCCATTTTGACCCAAATTAAAAAGGTCATATTTTGGCCATCAACCAACCTTACACACGAAGTTTGAACTTTCTAGGTCGATTTGGTGACGAGATAATCTTTAATGAGAAGAACTGTAGAAGATTCCTGAAATTTCCTGCAATAATTTCCCCTCCAAAAGCCGTTTTTTGCTCCAACTCCCCTCCAAATTCACTTGGGAAAGTATTTAGAATAGATTAGTCACTTGAGCTCATTTTATCATATGACAAGCAATAAAATATTTTCGATATCACGTGTACCCAACACAGTTTGAGGTCGATAACCTCTCCTCCCTTTTGCACATCATGTATGGAGGAGAGTTGAGGATGTAGTATACTACTTATTCTCAATAATTATATGAGTTCATATTAATTACATTTTTATTAGTTTGAGGCTCCTCAAGCTCTTCTCAGATTTTGATGATGCGCCATTTTGGATTCATTTTGACCAAAATTCAAGAGGTCATATTCTAGTCAACAACTTACCCCCACACTCAAAGTTTAACCTTTCTAAGTTGATTTGGTGAGGAATTACGGAAGATTCAAGAAATTTCATGACTCAAACTTCCTCAAAAAGCCGTTTTTCACTCTAATTCCCTTCAAAATACACTTAAGAAGCTGAAATTTAGGTATGTTGATGTCCGTGACTCACTCTTTGATATGAGATCAAAAACGAAAAATTTGAGCTATTTGCCCTTTCTCCAGCCCCTCTCAAAATTTGAGTGATCCGCCATTTTGAATTTTATCGAAAAAACCAAAAAACGTTTTTGTTGTATTTCTAAGAAGAGTCTCTCACCAAGTTTTGAGCGAATTTCCTGAGTACTTTTCGTCGCTACGCCTGGGGGGAAAATATACCAAAAAGTTGGACATTTACCAGATGATTACAAATGGTCAGAAACGCAATTATTTAAATACCCATTTTCCCCCGACGCCCCTTCCCAAATCAGGTAGGCTGTAATACCTATCGTTTTTAAGTTGAAAAGTCAGCTAAAAATTATTTTAAAAAAATATAATTAATCTCGAATTCAAAAATGTATCATATATGAATGTACAATTGCACATTTGAATAAAATGGAAACATAGGTCATTTTGAAACACCCTTTTCTACCGCTTAAATTGAATTCTCAAGGATGAGTGAACAGTTTCTTTGATAGGAAATCTTTTGTAGAATCTTATTTTACTACGCTACTTTTTCGATTGCAGACTCCCTTACGGAGTTTGAAGTCAAAACCCTTTTTTGATGTAGCTCGGGGGGTAGCGAGCATGGTGATATGTTATTATAGGGATCATCAGACACGCATATAAACCAAAAATCAGCCTATCGGAAATTATTTCCGGGTACAGCCTTTTTAGAGTTTAATTACCTTTGCTAGACGATTTAATGGACGAACGAAAAAATTAAATTCGACGATCCCCGTACGCGAGTTATGACGTTTAATTTCCTAACCGTATTGTCTGGTTGTCATCACGTACATTATAATGAATTGGGACACTGCAAAGTAATCTCAGCGTAGGTTAAAATGAATAATTACTCGAAGAAAAAGCTCGAGTTGGATAGAAATGAGAGTTATTCGATTATTCAGGCCGGTAGTCGCGTCAACTACACTTTATCGTTGTAATTTTCCACGTAGTCGGTAATCGAATGTGCTCGCGAAATGGATAATTAACGACGCTCGTAGGGGTTTCGTAATCCACGTCGTAAACGGGTCGCGTTAAACGAAATTAAAAGATTTTTCCGCGACTGCCAGAGAAATATTAAAAGTTCGCCTTAATTAAGTCGACCGTTCGGTTGAATTGACAAATTCTCAGTCCGCATCTCGTTTGAAATCTGTGTGCTCGTTATCGATTACTTAATACGCGCATCTGCAAGAAATGAGAAATATCCGTTTGAGAATTGATTATCGCGAAATCAGTTTTTAAACGATCTTGTAATAACCTGTCGTGGTTGGTGCAAAAAGGCGACAGTAATTGAAGCGAGTAACGGGTTATGAACTTACGATGAAAGTTTCATTTAGGTTGAGATTTCACGCGATGACTTAGGTACTAAAAGGGATAAATTATTTCGGTATTTTTGTTCGGACGAATGTGCGAAAATTCGTAGCTTCGTTGGTACGTCGTGAAGTATAATTCCAACTCGAACGTTCTAGGCTGAGAGAATGAAGAAGTTGAAAGAAGAAAAAATCAAACGACGAAACGAGTATATTACGAAGCACCATATACGTATAAGGAAATAGGAATGAAAAGGACAAATTTTTTTCTTTTTATTAACAGACGAACATCAATCCGTTCCTAAAGTCTGCTACGTAATCGGCGGAATCGACGGTAATAAAAGCGATATAAGGCGAAGGACGCGTTTCACAAGGGGAAAAGGGCGCGCGCAGGGTTAAAGTTTTAAAGGCCCGAAGGGGGAAGAATTTATAGCCGATTCGGAGTGATGATACCTCATCACGAACATGGGCTAACAACGTCGACGAGAAGAAGAAAAGAGGTGTACATTATGGATATACGTAAACGCCACAGCCACACACCCCCCTCTTGGTCTTATAGCAGTCTGATGGTAGATGAGCATCGGAATGCTACTACACCTCTCTTTCTTTGGCATACAACAGTCGTCATGGAAACGTAAATCGGCGTCCTACTCTTGGCAGAAGTAAATCTGCAAATCGATCACTACTTTTCGTACGTTCTCGATGTGGGTGAAGACTGAAGAGGAAAAAAATATACTTACAGCGGAATTTAATATTCTAATTTCTTTACGCGCGGCGACCAACATCGACGCGAGTTCTTATTCGGTAGGGTGGTGTGGCCTGGGGTTAACATATGGCGTTCGTGTATCGAAAATGTTCTGGGAATAAATAACCGAAGACGGAGATAAGGGTGACTGGATGTTCGATGTTTTTTTTTCTCTTTCGGTCTTCTCTGGGATTTTTTTTTTTTTGAAATACGACGAAATTATATTTTCTCGAATACGCTGGATGAAACGTCGTTAGGTTATTATGCTAATGGAATTAAAATTAAATGCAGTTCGTACGCTGTTGCTGGGATGCACGGGCGGGTAAAGGTCGAAAATTGCGCTCGGTCAGTTTTCGCGTTTCACTGTAGTCGTGGGAAGTATAATTTATGCACGAATAACGATTTTCGTATTAAATTGTTATTTGAATTTACGCTTTGCAATGCTTTAGGGTAAGAATAGGTTGGTGTTTGCAGCAGATTCGATCGTTTCAGTTTTTGTTTATTCGTTGTTCATGGTTGTAGTAGGTTTCGTTGAATATATGAATGTGACGAATCGACGTGACAATTCGAGTCGGTAAATTTCTGCGAAAATAGATCGAGAGTAATTATTCAAAAATCGTTCTCGATTATTCTTTACAATGTTGTGGTTGCTCGTTAAAGAATTGGATTTGAATTCATAATGGCAGAAATTGTTCTGTTTTATAATTCGTTCACGAATCATTGAAGAAATGTTATTAAAACCCTCATAAAGCAACACATTACACATAACGTGATGTCAAAAAGGACATACCTGTTCAAAAAAAAAAGAAATTAATAACATAATGTCAAAAACGACATATAATAATTTGAAAATATCATAATATGTCGTTTTCGACATCATGTTGCGAAAAAAAGTTCAAATTTTTACATTTAATGTCGTTTTTGACATATGTTGCGGTGTGAGGGTTAACCCTACAGCAAATTTCTTCTTTTTACTTGATCCTTCACAAGCGATTCAAAATTTTTCAATTTCTTCAAGTTCAATCGTGCAAAGAAATATTTTTCAATAGTTCGTGAACAATTCAATTGTATACAAAGGAGTAATTTTTAATCGTTCGCGAACGAGTCAAAAAATTTATAATTCTCTCAGACCCTCACAAGTTGAATTATACTGTCTGTCCAATATAGCTTGAGACTTTTTGAGAGCGCAAAGTTAGGCAACAATTCATACATGGTTACTCAAAATGTGGATTGTATTACAAAATAGGTAAATATGTTATTACCTATTAGCTCATCGAAGTTAGCAGGAAACATATTCGCAAAATTTTTTTGTGCTTTACTATTTCGACGATTCGATCAGCATTCTCAATTTGAACACATTTTGGGTAGTAATGAAATCGTGAAAATTGTCGCGCTTTTTGCCTAACTTTGCGCTGTCAAAAAGTCTCAAGCTAAAATGGACAGACAGTACAGAGGTGGCCAAAAGTCAGTGTACGCTATCCAGTTTTTAGTAGGTAACGCTTTGCGATGTCTACTGGTTTGTTATCTTATCCTACATGTTTCTCTTCGCGATTCTGTTCGTAATGTTGTCGTCTATGATATTTCATTATCATTTCGTATACACGAGGTCCCATTTTATTTTTATCACTGTTTTGTTGTTTCTTTTTTTTTTTTAATTATGCAAAATGGTACACAGACTTTTGGCCACCCTTGCATATGGCCCTCAAATTAGTTTACGGAGCAAATAATTGTTTTTGTTATTAATGAAAATTATATAAACTATTTTTTTTTTTACGTTCCATTATATACTTTGAGTCGTTCGCATATAGTTCTAAATTTCAAACCTGATGACGAAAGTTGTTCAAAATCATTAGCAAACAATTCAAACGTTTTTAATTTTTTATTCGGAGAATTGTAAAATTTTATCGTTTACTAATATATGACTTTAAGAAAACGTGTTGTATTAACAAATCGTTCATGTACGATTCAAAAATTCCACTTATTGTCTTTTTGAATTGAACGATTTCTAATCTGCAAATCATTCAAATACACGAAGCAAATTTTTTTTTTTTTTTTTTTTTTTTTATAAATCATTGGCTAACGATTCAAAAATTTTTTTTCCCGCAAATTCATTTATATATTTTGAGTCGTTCGCGTACCATCTTAATTAATTAGAATTCCTTTTTTTTTTACAAGTTGAATTATATATTTTGTATGTTTCTCATTTGATTTAACTATTCGGACTTTCAAGCAAAATAGCTGACCTCATCTGGTGGAAGAAATAAGAAACATATTTGAAGTGATCAAGGAATAAATTCATATTAAATTATATGTAAATTGCAATTGAAATTGCGAGCTTAATTTTTAACCCCTCAATAGTCGCACCATTGGTCACTTCGACCATAAAGGGATGTTAGTCGCACCCTGGTCACTTCGACCCTGTATAGTAAATAAGTCGCGCCCTGGTCATTTCGACCGTAGTCGCGCCCTGGTCATTTCCACCATATACTAGGTGTTTACTTGTTCCCAGCGCCCAAGTGACAAAATTAGTTAAGCAAAACAATTTATCTACTACTATTTTTTTTTCAAAATGAGATTCTTACTCATGAAAAAAAATTAGCTAGAATAAAGTTTTGCAAAAAAATTTCTGTCTTCTTCTTCTAAATTATCTTTCTCAATGTTGGAACAGCATTATCAGTCAAGTGTATATAAGATAAACCATTAGAAGCTGCAACCAAAAAAAATTGGTCGAAATGACCAGGGTGCGACTATAGTTGTATTATTCAACTTTGGTCGCGCCCTGGTCATTTCCACCAATCGTTCGAAAAGACCAGGGCGCGACTGAAATTATATTATTCAACTTTGGTCGCGCCCTGGTCATATCGACCGATCGGTGGAAATGACCAGGGCGCGACCAAAAAATATTCTCATAAACGTGCGACTATAGGGGGGTTAAGCTATGATTTTTTTTTTAAATCAATTTTTTTTTTTTGAAAAATGAAAATCATGTTATTTACAAGAAATGGAAAAACGAGGATTTTTGAGAGGAAGAAAGCATAATGAATAAAAACAGTGTTTTATTGTTTTCTAAAAAATATATTATTGATAAAAATGAACAAAAAATAAAATTTTTTCCTTACATTGTAATCTTGATAACAACTGTGGAATTCAGACAAGGACACTAAGATGTTCAAGTTTCAGCTTTCCAAATGAATTAGAAGGGATGGGCCCCGGCTCAAAGCAACAAATGGTTTTTTCAATGAGGTATTGAGTCATGAAATTTCTCGAATTTTTCATATCTCTTCATCAAATCGACTCAGAAAAGTCACACTTTTTATTTGAAATTAGATGGAGACCGCAGTGTAAGCCTTTGAATTGGACTCCAAATGCATCCAAAATGCCGTATGGTCGAAATTTGAAGAAGTCTTAAGGAGCCTCAAATAGGTAAAAATTAAATAAATATGGGCCCATGTGATTCCTGTAAGCAAGAAATACGAGTATAATTTTTATCCTAAATTTGATAGATATAAGCTCATAAGATTATTACAGATGAGAAGTGTACTATATTCCAAATCCACCTTCAAGGCTTCTCAGGAGAAGAAAAAGGTTTATTATCCTCACATGTGGTGGGGAGTAAACGAAAGCTCGAAAATGTTCATTCATGGTGACATGGCTAAAGGAAGTTCAATAAGTAATATATACAAATTTAAGTTCCGCGAGTGAATTTGGAGGGAGTTCGAGCAAAAAAGTACCTATAGATAAGAAACGAAATCAAGAAATTTCTCGAATCATTTTTCATCTCCTCGTCAAATCTTCTTGGAAATCTGAAACTTGGAATTTGGAGTTTGTGTGAGACCGGAATTTGAACCTCGAATATGGGTTATTATGCATCCAAAATGAATCGTTAGCTTGAAGTTTCAAGTTGAAAAACTGATGTGAATTTTTCTACAAAAGGTCGTTCGCGACTTTGCATTTGAAGTATTCGAAATCGATTTTCTATTCAAATCGTTCTGTCGCCAAAGCGAATAATTCGTTGGTGAAAATCGCGAAATATTCGATTAGAATTTCGAGCAACTTTTAAGGATGAATTTATCGATGTAGCGATTCTTAATTTCTCTTCGATTCGAAATTCAGAGTGACAATGTGAAAAATAATATTCGTATGTCTCTGAAATAGTTTGTTCCACTTATATAAAGAATCGATAGATATTAAGTATACGAAAGGTGTAAACAATATATGGCAAATATTTCCCGAGCAAACATTGCCGAGTGGGTAGCGGAGCCGAAGCGACATGCGTGCAATATCGCACGAAAAATAAACAAATTTAAACGTTTTACGTATACTCGACAGGCTCGACGCGAACAATCAGTCGGACGTGGAAAGGCGCGTTTGGTAAAAATAAGACGTATAGGATATCGCCGAAATAATGCGCATTTTACTAAAACGTACGGTTTTACGCGCGTTGCTAAATGGGAAATTGCGAGTGTAGAATTTCAGCGCGCACGCTGACACGACGCGAAATATGCGAAGGCGCACCAATAATCAGAGCGTATTAAGAAGTATTTCAAACGGCGCGCCGGTTAAATTGAACGAACGAGGAAGACGAAAGGTAGGTTTAAAAGGCGCGATGCGAGCACGACTGTATAATACGATGTAAAAATTTCAGCCAAACCCATTCGCCGAAAAAGTAACCTATAGAAGGAAAAATATTGGAACGGTATTCGACGCTCGGTGGTCTAATCGACGTCTAATCCGTAACGCCCGGTACGTGAATTTACGCGATCCGTAACCCTCGACGAAGGTAGGACGAATTTAAAATTACTTAAGCTCGTGTTGTAAAATTGAACGGAATGCGTAAGCGCTTCCAGCAAGACGGTTAGAGGGTTGGAGAGGGTGAAAATCAAAACCCCATCGGTCGGAATATTTAGCAGCGTCGAGGATAACAAATTAAAATACAATAGGCGACGGACGTTGCTCGGGTTATTAAACTTTTATGAAAATTATTCAACGTAGAAAACGATTTCAATTGGCGGTAATTAATTTTTTCCGCGAGTCTCGGTGACGGCGGGTAGCGCGCGTATTCGATTCGTCGTGTACAATTAAAACGTCAGTAGTATCGTCGAGTCGGAAAAAATGTCCCCCCCCTCACCCGAAAAAAAAACGTGAGAGGCGCGAGCGGTTATGCGGGAGAATTTTAGCGCGCGCGGTTGTAATGACGCCGCTAAAAAAGCTTAATATTACAAGCGTCGTTTTTCGAACGTCCATAAATAATGCATTTTTGTCGCGCAGTGTCGAGCTGCGTACGTGGCGGTGGCGGGCGAAACGAGGATGTTCGTATATTTCGTTGTTGGTTTTAAGTTAAAAGGGTAAAAACAGACAAATACTAAACGAGGGCGTTATAGCGAAGTCGCTATTAACTTTGAAAATGAAGAAGGGTTGTAACGCTTCGGGATTCTAATCGTGACGTTCGGGTATGGCGCGAAGCTGCTCCGACACGTGTTCGCAGCAATTAGCTAATTAGTAAACAGGAGAAATATCGCTGCTGGTGACGACTATTACAATGGTTTCCGTTTCGCCCAGGTAAATCGGCGAGTGTAAAGGTTGAGTGGAATATCAGGTCGATGGGAACCGGGCTCGGTTCACTCCGTAGCGATTAGACGAACGGTGTTAATTTCTAAATTGTACCGCCCGTCGCTCTTTTACAACGTTACAAGAAGGTTTTGAAATTGTTTTCAAACTAACTTCCACCTATGCGGCATTCGATAACGATTTTCCGCTCTTCTAAACGCCGCAAAATGAAGCCAATTACTCGTCAAACGTCCTTCGACGGGCAATTAATGCGTTATTCGCGGATGGCGTGAGGTTTAGGTGGTCTTCACGGAATCTTTCGAAGCGACAATAAACGGTTCGTCGTCTGTTGCTGCGGAATCAACGGAAAACGAATTTACCTGCTTTTACGTGCTACGGTAATTTTAGCAGATACGAAATATCTTTGATGAACGAGCGTCGGTGTAATTCCCATCATTCAGGGTTGATCGGAATTCCTGCGATTGAACAATAATCTACGATGATTTTGAAGTAACTGTAACTGATAAAAAAAAAACGTAAGCAGCCATGCCGCTTTACTGAATCTGAGTTTTTAATTGGAGCGTCTTCAAGTTTGCAAATAACACCCAGTACCAAGTCTGAAAACTCTACCCTATGCCTTCCAAATCTACTTAAAGAGCTAAATTTAGAATAAATGTAGTATCTCTTGCCATGCAATTATCATAAGAAATCCATATTCTTCACATTATAGGAATTTGAGGCTCTTCAAGATCTTCAAATCTTTACCATCCGGCATTTTAGATCCATTATGACCTAAGTTTAAAAGGTCGTATTCCATAGTCATCATCTAACCTTATACACGTGGTTTGATCTTTCTAGGTCCATGGAAGATACATGAAATTTCTGTTAGTAATTTCCCCTCCAAAAACCATTTTTTTTATTCCAGCTTCCCTTCAAATTCGCTTGGGAAGATAGAATCAGAATAAGTTAGTCACTTGGGCTCATTCTATCATATGACAAGGCAATTGAAACTTTTTGACCTCTCCTGAACCCCCACCACATTTTGAGGTCGATAAGCCCTCCTTCAGCCCTCTAGTATGATGTATGGAGGTGAATTCGGGATATAGTATACTCCTTATTCTCAACAATAATAGGAGGTTCATGTTAATTACATTATTACTAATTTTAGACTCCTCAAGCTCTACTCAAATTTTGATAATCCGCCATTTTGGATGCATTTTGTCTCGAATTCAAGATTCATATTCTGGTTACTGACTAACCCCACACACAGAGTTTGCCCTTTGATTTGGAAATGAGATATGGGAGATTCAAGAAAATTCATGACTTAAAATTTCCTAAAAAAATTCGTTTTGTGCTCTAACTCCCCTCTAAATGAACTTAAGAAGCTGAAATTCAGGTATGTTGGTGTCCTTAACTCACTCTTTCACATGAAATCAAGAACGAAAATTTTTGAGCCATTTGCCCCTCATCAGTCCTCCCTCAAAATTTGAGTAATCCGTAATTTTGAGGGGTATCGAAAAAACAAAAAATTACCTCTTTCGCATTTTCAAAAAGAGTTATCACACCAAATTTGAATACCCGCCGTCGCTATGCATGGGAATAAATATGTATGTATTTATTATGTACCAAAAAGTTGGACACTTGCCAGATGATTAAGAATTGTCTGAAACGCAAAGATTTGAAGACCCTCACCCCACCCGAAGCTCTTTTCCGAATCAGGTTGGTTGCAATAGCTATCGTTTTTATTGGAAACTTATCCAATTATTTGCCATTTGATTGTTAGTGAAAATCGTGAAATAGAATATTCCAAAATGACGGTATGAGGTGAACTGCGGTCATTAGTTCTAGGCTCGTTAATAATGAAACATAATTTACGATGGAAAAAATCGAAACTATGGTTTTTAAGGGAGGCGTTTACAATAGACACGAATTGTTCGGACTAATTAGCTGAAAAGTTGAAATATATATTTTAACTTTGCCATAACTCTCTAGGGATCTATGTAATGGTTGGTACAGTGGTGACATAGTATTAGAGGGCTTTGTTGCTTATCAAATGATAACATCAGAATTTTGAACTTCCAAGTTTCAAGTTTTTTAGCCAAATTTTAATTAAAAACGATAGCCATTTCTAGGGCATGTACACATAAAGGGAAGGTATGGAAATACGCATCTTTATTTATCGATATTATATGTCTTACTTGTGATGATAATGTAAAAATTTTATTTCGGTGTTAATTAACGAAATTTTTTTGATTTATACAAATTTGTATTTATTTTTCAGGTATAATTATTATTTATTTGACTTCTTTTTTATTGTTGGTTTTTTTTTTTTTTGGAAAATGAATCATTGATAACCTAATAACCAAAAATGGCGTATTTCCATACCCATATTTTGCAGATGCCTTACCATTAATACTGTCTTATTTTGTGAAGGAGAGGCCGGGAAGCGGAATTTCATATCTATATAGGTTTCAGGCCATTTGTAATCATTTATAGCTTGGTATGGATGTATTAGCGAATATCTCAAAATTTTGCTGAGGGCATCTCCATATTTTGATTCACTCCGCAATGGTGGTTCATTTAGATTTTAAGGTTGGCTAGAGGTAAAGGAAAACATCTCGAAATTTTCATTCATGGTCTTGTATGAAAAATTGAAGCAAAGATATCAACATATCCAGTGCCGGATTCACAAATTTTGCGCTCCATGCACGTTACCACGTCGCCCTACTCTCCAATCCCTGTATGGATGTAAGCGTTGGGTTTATCTCCCCTCCCTTCACCCTTAATGGTAGCACATGGTTATTACTGCCACGAAATTATAAATGAAATTTATTTGTAAATTTTCTTTATTTTAGAATACAGGCTCACATGAAGTAGCTTAATTGAAAAAAAAAAAAACCACCTGTCTTTGAAAACATTACTTACGTTAGTAAAATCAGGTTTCAACTCTGGAAAAAATCCAATTTCATTTCCAGAAAAAATGTGCAATTTATCGTTAAAATTATAAAAATAAATAAAATCAATTTTTTTTATGTATATTAAAACTTATTCAAAACATTTTTCGTCTTATTTTTGAACTGGAGCTGCTTGCATGAAAACGTATTTTATTTTTTTGAAACTTTGTACTTGATTTTGCGCCCCTGAAATTCTGCCATCGAGTGTATGTGCCTAAATCTGGCGTTGAACATATCCAAATTTTAGCTTCTTAAATGAATTTGCAGGATAGTTGAGAAAAAACGGTTTTTTAAAAAAGTTTTTCATTATTTGAGAAATTGTTAAAAAGCCTCAGATAGCTCGGATTTGATCAATGAGAGATCATATGATCACTATGGGTGAAAATTATGCTATTTCCCGAATCCATTTTTTTGGATTATGTTAGAGTAGATGAGGAAGTATTAGTGGTGTCCTCAATATGTGATGAGGGTAAATGAATAGGCTGAAAATACATGACCAAAAGAGTCCACTACAAACAACATATTCAAATTTTAGCTTACTGATCGTATTTAAAGGGATAGGAAATTTCACGAATCATCCGTGGATAAAATTCATTCAAAATGGGATGAGATATTCTTCATATGAATACATCAAAATACTTTTTTTTTGAATTTTTGTTTCATCTCAAAATGGCACTTCACTCGAATTTGGATAGAGGGGATGCATTAAGATTTTCCTTCATGGTCTCATATGAAAGAGTGATTTAAGAACAACCTTTTTGAGAAAATTTTAAGTCATGAAACTTATCAAATCTTTCATATCTTCACACCAAATCGACCTGAAATGCTCAAAATTTGTATGCAGTATTACTTGAATACTAGAATATAAGCTCTAGAATATGGTTCAAAATTGATGCAAAATAGGAGATGGCCAAAATTTGAGGGAACCTCGAGAAGTCTAAAATTAGCTCAAATTTGATAAGTATGGACTCATATAATTACTGATTATTTTGAATAAGAAGTATACTATATCCGAAATTGATTTTCTTAGGTCATGTTGGAGCGTATGAGGAACTTAGTGTATGTGATTTGTTTTTGGCTAGAATATCACCCCAGTTACTTTGAAGACATGAAAATTATGGATTTTTTTTGTTAAGTTTATTAAAAACTTGGAACATAATGTGTGATAAATTTTTTATAAAATTATTATTTTTTGAAATTTCAAGAATTTTTGGGGGGTTCAAAATTTTCAAATGATTTCAGTTTAGAAGGGGTGAAAAGGACTTACTGCTGATTTCTGCGATATTAATGCTCATCCAAATAGCTATTTTACTTTCAATAATTTTAAAATGTTTGTGCTGGAATGAAAATATTACATATTTCGTATGTATATTTTTCAAAGAAAATTCAGGATACGGAAAAAAAAATCTAAAAAATGTCGTATTTTTACTCTTGGCTTCGTCTATAAAAGATCTCAGTTTTCTGAGAAAAATGAAGTGGAGAGGTAAATTCGAGTAACGCTTTCTCAGTGAGCAATAAAGAATAAAGAGGTAGCCCGCATTTCAGCTTGGTTTTAGGGTAGCTGTGCAATGCTGGAGCGAGGAACACTCTATATTTAATTCGAAATAACGATTAGATTTTTAATTAACCTATATTGCACAGAATACTGAAATCTCGGAAGTTCTCTCGATTACCTAGGTCTCGATTAATTTAGCAAATTCAACCCTTTGAAAAACGAGCCGACGTGATTTCTTTAACGAGGCGCTAGAGTCGAATCGTTGATTAATAGGGAAAAAGGAAAACATCCGTCGGCAAAAAGCGACCGCAAATTATTTTTCGGTTTATTATTAACGTCGAAAAATAATACAGTCGAAGAACAGAGGTAGGTGCTGGTAAATTTTATTATAATAGCGTTTTTGTTTCCGGAATTGGAATTGGATGAAAGTATACGTATACCGTTTTGTAAGGTGGTTAAAGTTCCACTCTTTTTACTGGTTATATTTACTGGAAAGGCGACCTTTTATGGGATGTAATAACTATCGAGAGAAACGAGAAAGACGAATTATACGGCGAGGTGAAATGAAGTTAAACGATGGTGGATTTATTGCGAAACATTACGTGCAGCTTTTAGGAGTAAAACTTTTTCCCCTCGTCTGTGCGCTTTCGCGACTGGCAAAACAACAATTTAAAATGATCGTCGAGATAGCCAGCCACTCGAAAATATCGTTGCAGCGTGTTTTATTCTTAAAAAAAAACTGTAAATCGGGTGTCGATGTGAAATTGACGATTGATAATTTTGCGACATGACGTAAAAATGTAACGAATGGAGATTTTCTTCGATTACGATTTAAACGGCTATAATTTCGGACATCGGGAAATGGCGAATATTTACTCGCATTATAAGAAATATTTTTCTTTGATTGGGAATGAAATTCGAAGGGAGAATGTTTACGTGAAAGAAGAGTTTGGGAGGGTTCAAACACGATCGAAAATTGCAGGAATGAATTTCAAAGAATGTTATTCTCGTTAGACATCAAACACCTTTTTTTTTATCGGTACGATTTTCTTTTCGCCCAAGTATTGGGAAAACACTCGCAGAAGGGAATACGCGACACGATATTAAATCTCATATTCCTTTTTTCATATTTACTATTCGTCGGTTATAATATAACGGGTTCGTTGACGTTATTACAAAGACGACGATATTAATTCGATGAAATTTCACCCGGAGATGGATTCGAGAAATGAAAGTGCGCGAGTGATGAGTTGTAAAAATTAGATTCGAATCCGACACGACGAATTATTCGGGCGAAATTTGTTTATTGACTTTTTCGCGCGGAGTTCGGTGTTCATTATGATATAAATCTGTTGACGATCTGGAGGAATTTTCTGGAAGAATTTCAAACGAATCGATGAAATCTATACCGCGGATAGACGACGCGACGGTTATGGGTCGGATATTCACGAATTAAGGTTAAAAAATATAGCAGTTACGCTATCGAAAAAAATCGACTTTATGTTGCGCTCCACTTGAAATCTATAAACTAAAACGTAATTTACCATGTAAATTACGAGTAAATTACCTAAAAATACGAAGAGCTGCAAGAACCATTACTTATTCGTATTCGATGGGTTAAACCTGTGATGACTAATCCCTTGGATTTAATTAAGAAATTGTTGTAATTCACTGTTGGCTTTGTTAGCCATTTAGACTAAAAAATTATGTATTGAGAATTACTTTTACAATAAAAACGCCATTACTCATTAATAAATATCCACGCTATTTCTGGCCAACTAAAATGCCTTTGAATGTTCCTTGAGTATTCCATTTAGAGTTTTACAAATATCTAGTTTGTTCATTAAAAGAAACGGAAAAAAATGGCAGGTGATATAGAGATGGATTTCATTACACCTTCAGTGAGTTTTATTTACTTTTTATTATTACAGTGTGACTTGACCTCGAAATGCCGCGTATTAACTAAAGAGTCTCTCAGGCGTCGCGATTTTCCTCTTCGCTAAATTATTATTAAATTCAAATTCGAAATTATGAACCCACGTTAGACCCAATAAGTTTTGCACTCTTCCACTGTCGTTTAGTTCGGGTTGTTACGCGGAAATTATTTAATTATTTTGGTATTTTGTTGGTATTTCATTTTATTATCACAACACTTTTTTAGTTTCGTTACCACTATAATGTACTTTGTTTTCCCCTACCCATTTTTTTCGATTCAAAAAAACCTGCGACGACTCGAAACCAAGTAGACTACTAGCAGAATTATAATTAATTAATTAATTAATTAATTAATTATATATATACTCGAATGAATATCCAAAATTTATACCCATTGTTTTATTTAAATCGTTTTTCGTGATTTGCAAACAATATTTCCCTCCCTATGAATTTAGTGATTTTCCACACATGCCTCATTACTGGAGCTGAGTTTGTAAGTGAAGCTTGTTTGCATTTAAGGTGATTGCGTCAAGGAGACTTGTCAACCCCTCCGGCCACATTCATTACTAAATACAAAGCGTCTACCTTATCGCTCCCAAACAACACTCAAAAAGTTTAATATGAAATGTGTAGTACTTCTTGTCTACAAGAATTCAAAAATCTCGTATTTTTCAATTTTAGCTGCTCAAGAAATTTCAAGCTTACCTCATATTTTGCCCATCTATCATTTTGGATCCATTTTTGATCGATTTTGAGCTAAATTCAAGGGCTTACGTTATAGTCTCTAACTAACCTTGTGTACAAACTTTCACGTTTGTTGGTCAATTTGGTGAGGAGATGAGCGAAATTTATGAAATTTCTTTAAGCGATTTCCCCTTCAAAAGCTATTTTTTGCTTTAACTCCCTTCCATATTCACTTAAAATTGGATAATCTTAGTTAATTGGTCTCACTTTATCATCGCCCACCATAATGAAAAATTTTCTACTTTTTGTTCACCCACACCACGTTTTGATGAGGTTAACCTCTCCTCCTCCCTTCTAAAATCACGTGTGAAGGTGAAATTGGCATACAGCATACTTTTCGTTACTAATAGTCGTATGAGTCTATATTTCTCAAATCTAGACTTTTCGAGGCTCGTCAAGCCTTCGTCAAATTTTAGTCATACAACATTTCGATCATTTTAATCGAAATTTGGGCCTTATATTATGGTTTACAACTGATATCATAAACGAAGTTTGACTTTCCAGGTCAATTTGATGAGGTGAAATAAGAGATTCAAGACAATTTATTACTCAAAACTTCCTCGAAAAGCGTTTTTTGCTCTAATTCTTCTTTACATAGACTTGGAAGGCTGAAATTTGGGCATATTTGTGTTCGTGACTCATATGAGACCAAAAAAAAAAAATTTCGATTCATTTGCCCCTTTCACCACTTCCTCTCAAAATTTGAGTGAACCGACATTTTAGGGTGAATTAAAAAAAAAAACAAAAACAAAAATCGTTTTACGAATCCACTAAGAGTCTCGTCAGATTTTCATCCATACCCGAGGGTACTAAACTCATATACAGTATATACTGTGCGTTCCATTGATTTTCGACCTCCTAAGCGCAAAACTCTCTTTCAGTTGGCTTCAATAAAAGTATTTTGGATTTGCTTCGTGGTGACACTGACTGAAACGTGGAGATTTTGAATCAGTGTAACCACACAACGAATCCAAAATACTCCTATTTAAGCTACTTGAGATTTTTACGCTGAAGGAGTCGAAGATCAGTGGGATACACGGTATACCAAAAAGTTGGACATTTGCTATATGATTACAAATGCTCTGAAATACAAAGGTTTCAAGACTGCCCCCCTCCGCCGACCACTCTTCCCAAATCTGGTTGGCTGCAATAGCTATGGTTTTGAATTGAACACTCAACAAAAAAATGAAAACACGCTCTTTTAGTGGCGTATGGATACTTGAATGTATACCTTAGAACGTATCCGTGTAAAAAATACATTAGTAATTTGCATTCGCGCGACGAATAATTAAATGGAAATATAAAAGGAGGCGAAGCCATCGAATGAAGGTTTTCTGTCTCATCTCTCCGTTTGTATACTTAATTAAAATTATTTTCCTCGGTCGCAGTACTCGAATGGTGTTCTTAATGCGATGAGATGTACGAACGCAGATGCCTAGATGCCTTCAACATTCGTCTTTGCGATTAGCGATATTGTTTTCCTCATTTTTCTCCCTCGAGTGCAGTACGATAATGAAAATATAATTCTTCTCGCCGTTACGTTTTTTCTCTTATTTTTTTTTCGCTCTGCGACGTTAAGGCGTAATATTGAGTATGTATACGCGAGTTCATTTTCGATATAATATGCGGACGTTATTTTTCACGTAATCTGGATGGGGAAAAAAATTTTTTTTTTTACTCGCCGTGGTTATGTGTTTAAGATTTCCGTCCTTTCGTACGGCGCGGAGTAGCGAAGCGATATTAAAATGCGTATCCATTTGAGGATACAGATTTTTCCTCATTTTCGCTTCGCAATGTATCATGTTTACATTAAATAATGGCGTACAGTCGTGAAAACGGCGTTTCGTCTTTTCGAGTTTATTTTTACGTAGATAACAATAATGTTCGGGGTCGAAAGTTTCTCGTTTGATTTTTCACACCATTGAACAATGTAAGGAGAAAAATTTCACGAATAGTTTGTTCATTGTTTGCTGCTTGTGAATTGTTATTATTTTTCAAGCTGGATTTTTTCAAGGAATCCGAGTAGATTAAAAGTGCATCGAGTATAAAAGAGGAGTGTCGAAATTACGTTTAGGTGAAAAAGGTTGTAGACGAGTTGAAAAGTTATGCTTTTGGTATTCTCGATGCCTTAATACAACGTTGCAAATGTAAACAAACAATAGCGGTTATTTGGGAACACGATTGTCGTAATCATTTGTACGTTAAAGTGTTTAAATTCAAATAAATTTGCAATAATAGAATCGCAATATCAAATCAATTATTATTATATTATTCGATTAATCACGATGATTAGTTTTGAAAGTAGCAACTGTAACACAACAGATAAAGCACATAAGACACGAGTAAAATATATCATCTCGAACAAAAAAAAGCACGACTTTTGAGCTTATGTTCCTAGATTTTGCTTATATTTTCGTTACAATTTAATCTTGCCGTAGGAGTTGAAGAACCAACATTATTTTCCTCCTGAACCCCTGAAAGGGGAGGAAAGTCGTTTTTTCAATTTTTGGTAATTTTTGAATTTTACAATGTGCAGCTTGAATGCATGTAGAAAGAGAACCATTTCACTTAAAGATGAGCCTTATTAGTAGTTCAGTAATGACTACCATAAAGTGTTATTGGGCTATACTTTGAAAATCTGAAAAAATATAATTAAGTACTGTATTTTAATGTTTCTTTTTGCGCGATATTTTCAAAGTGGGAGTAAGCCCTTATGCCCTGATGATGGGTATGTGTAACTGACATTCCTAAAATTTGGTAAAATTCGAAAAAATCAGCACAGACCTGTAACATATTGTTATATAGGTATTTGAGAGCACTAAGTACGATAATCAATTAATTTTCAAATTCCGAACATTTTGAAGACCCTTAGCCCACCGTTTTGAGTTACAAAAACCAAAGATTTAATAAAAATACTATTTTTTACAATGTTGTTCGTTTCATTCATTTATAATGATAAAATGCATTGAAATCAATATCACGAATTCGTCAATTTCGGATGTATGCCTTTGTTTGGGGGGGGGGATGAAAAATAAGAACTTTATTAATAAAATTTAAATAAATAATGTCGATTCAATTAATTTTTTTAATAATTTTTATTATTCAATAATGATGAGGAGAAATATTTAATTTTTTTTAGATTGTTAAATTCTGCCGATGAGGCGAAACCATAGTAAAAACGCAAAACACTTCTTCATAACTTTCGCGTGTATTTTCAAGTAACACAAAAGGCCTTAGCTTAATTTAAACTAGAAATAATCTTTATCTTAATCTTAGCGCAGTGTTACCAGAGAGGACAAAATAAACACAAACCGTCAATTTTGTTAAAATTATATTAATAATAAAAAATTGAAATATTTGTTCTTACGATAATAAATTATTGAATTCTTAATAATGTTGAAGCAGTCCAAAATTTTTTTTAACAACAAAGGCGTGGTGCAAAGTGGTTTGACCTATAACAGGTTACACCATTTGATATCACGTGAAAAATTTCAACTTTATTTTTTCAAGTGCATTGTTTACTGATGACGTCAATATGAGCAACTGTGAGTTGATAATATCAACAGCCAATAAGGCATCAGTTTTAAGGAGTATTGATAAAATTTCGATCTCCCCTCTTACACCGCAAAAATGATGAGTCCACGTGTACATTTAGCTGCTCATATTGACGTCATTCAGAACCAAATATTTTTCATTTCCATTGGTGATTGTTCTCAGACTCTTGTGGCTGGGAGAACCAATAGAAATTTATTAAAATTTCTTGGTGGCCAGCCGGAATGGTTTAACCTGTTATAGGTCAAACCACTTTGGGCGTGGTGTATTTTTTTTGTGTGTATTAGAAATTTGAATGAAACTATGCTTAGTGCAGTTTTTCTTTTTGACTGAATCTCTTTGTTGTAATTACGAATTTTTAGCTCATTTAATAAGTAAAGGACGCTTGTGAAATACTGAAGAGATGAAGAAGAAGATGAAAGGTATATCGATTAAATCTGTTAAACATAATTTTTCAAAACTCTCCAATAAATGTGTACGATCGTCCTTTGACAAATATTAATGAAATTTATTGTGCGAAGGAGCCATAAGCAACGAAAAGAACATTTGCAACGGTACAGAAAGGAAAAGAGAGAGGGGAGATATCGAAAAAAAATCAGTTTTTAAGAAAATTATATCTACACAATCGAAAGAGAAAAAAAGTAATTTCATTAAAAACTGTCATTACGCGGTACGCAAAATCGTTTATCACGTTCGCGTTTGTAAATTAAGCCGATGGCGGGAGGGATCGAACTGGAAAACGATTAATCACCGCGTCGCCACCGTACGTCGATGTTCGTTAAATACAAATTAAAACGAGCACGCGATGCGAATTGGTAGCGGTAATTTTCGTTTGATTATATTTTTATTAATATCTTCATTATTTTATTTTATTTTTATTTTGCAGATCATAATCCGAAAAAAAGAAGCAAAAAGTCGACGCCAACTAAATCGCTAACAAGTCTGAATAGCCATCGCGGTACGCCGCCGCCTATATTATCGACATCTGGTATACCCGCGTCTACTCCTTCACCTACGGATACCGCTCTATTACAACATCCATTGATGACCGGAAATTTAGTCGAAAGCGACGGGCATTCTTCGGATAGCGAACGAAAACGTAAAAAAGCCCGTACCACGTTTACCGGCCGCCAGATATTCGAGTTGGAAAAACAATTCGAACTGAAGAAATATTTATCGTCGTCCGAACGCTCCGATATGGCGAAAATGTTAGGCGTCACCGAGACTCAGGTATGTTTTTAGACGAGCTCTATCGATGTTTTCGGTATTAACGACTAACGAGAGACACGGATACGTTAATGACGAACTTCCTGGCTCTGTCATACGCGTGTGATTAACCCCTGGAATGTTTATTGGAAAGTCGAAGATGTTAGGTGTTTTGAAATGAACCTAATTCGATGGAATATTTTCCTTATTATCGAGCAATCGGTTGTCATCGTGTAGTCCGTTAGGCGATAGAATTTAATGAACGCAACTGATTCCAATTGAACAACAGATTCTTCATCGGAATTTAAAATGTATCGATAACTTCGAAGAATTCTATATTGGCTTATTTTCTTACCAAGTACCGAAAAATGGAATTTTTTGTATTAAAACGCTATCTTTTTTGTTGCGAGGTTGCCCACTCAGTATTTACTTGTATGTGGAGACATTGGTAGTTGAGGTTTATTTTTTTGTTAGAAGCAAAAAATCCAAATTTTCTGAAAGGTTGTATGGTAATTATAGAAAAAGAGTTGCTAAAAAGTTATTTTGTATGATGCCCTCGATAAATTCTTAGCACCATTTTTCCATGTTAAACCTCAGTAGTGAGGTGAGAGGTTATCGAAATGAAAATTTGAAAAATTGAATCATTCCTGACAATTTTTTATCAACATTTTTAAATAATTAGTTATGTTCCAAAACATCTGCCTCAAGAGCTATGCTGCGAGCCAAACTACATCAAAATTGGTTGAGAAAGAGAGAGGATATAGCAGTGTTTCAAAATGTATAGAACGTTATGGAAAGTTTTGATGCTATGCCTGTTGTTAAATCCAGAAAAAAATCTGATTATTGTTAAAACAATTTTTATCTATGGGTTTGCCGATTAATATATGAAGTAAGACTTGGTTATTGTGTTCACTTTCGATATCAGTTATATAGAGTATAATGAAAATGAGCTGCTACAAAATATGTATCATTTAAATTAATATAACAATTGAATCAGAGAGAATAATTCCTGTTCTCCCCGCAGACTCTCAAGAAGTGCCTGTCTACGCCAATGATTCTTAGCTTTTACTGTAGTACGTGTTGAAAAATAATGTCCAATTTGAGGACATACTTTAATAAAGTTTAGCCTGTTTGCTGTTGAGTTTAGCTTCTTGTGACCTGAAGCATTATTGTAACATGGAATCTTGAAAAAATATTTTTCAAGATTTGCTTAAAATCGTGTACACTTTTTATCACTTATTCGAGTTGGAGATAAGTAACGACTGTGAATCTGGTTCCTAGTATATTGATTTGCATAATTAAAAATTCGTAATGGACATTGGCCAATCAACTGAAAATGTTCTGAAAAAAAAACCTGATATATCTGTTGAAATTCGTAAGTCACTATACGAAACGAAAAAGAAAGCCACGATGGGCGGACAACCGCTTTATTTCATAAAAAGATACAGCACTAATAATAAAACGTTCGGTAACGACCGACCGGTTGACAAAAAAAAACGTGTACATATATGCGCGGTCATCCGTTAATCAAGGGTTGCCGCGCTAACCAATAGAAATCGATTGAGATTGGAAATTTAACAATATCTTCCTTCTCCCTTTATCCTTCTTTCATAAATCAGGTAAGCTACAATGGAGCAATTTTCTCATTAAAAACTCAGCTAAAAATATCCAGACATGAAAAAAGTCTAGTTAGAAAAAAATTTCATATCAATATTTTGAATAACAACTTTTTGTCGAAAAAAATCAAAAATTTATTTCAGTGGTTTCATAATTATTCTATACCCGAGACTCGATCATGTCTTTCAGTGAATTGAGGAATAGCGTTAACGCTTTGCAATAAAAAAGTAAAAAATTGTGTGCACACGATGAATCTCTCGTCATTTGGGATCAGTTGAACACAGTTACACACCACCGATCCCTAATTGATGAATGGCTTCATTTCTGAGAATTATAGCGTTCTGTTTTGCTTTTAGAGGATCATGCGGTGTTTCAGAGGATAACATTTGTAAACACCAAATGGAAGCGAGAAATGCCGAATGTACAATACTCGTCGCTTTTAAAGTTTTTTTTTTTTTTAAATAATTTAATTGAAATTATTCTTTTTTCAAAAGTACAACTTCTTAGCGCCTGATTCGCGTAATTTACGCCTATTCTGAATTACCTACAGCAAATGAAAAAAGAATAAGGCGCGATAAGTTATTTGGGAAATGAAAAATACCCAACTGAGATAAAACGAATTAGCGAAATTACATTGGGTATCGCTCTTTGTGTTATATCAGCGAGCCGAATCGCGTAACGCGCGGGGGTGGGAGGATGAGGCGAAGAAAAATGTCAAAAATCGTTTCACGTAAATTGTACCGGCGTAGTAATGTGTGTGTGTGTGTGTTTTTTTTTTTTTTTTTTTTTTCAATAAAGCGGTTGAATTTTTATATTCTACGTTAACTCTGAAACGAAAAAAAATCTATGGAATTATTCAGTCGGGCGCTTATAAACCACAGTACACTAGCGCGCGCGCTTTGCCGAGTACGCGATGGAATTAACCTATTCGTTTTGGTGTAAATTTATTCGATTTCAATTATTACCGGCGCGGCGCTTCCTTCCATTTTCGCAACAACCATTAATCACCCTGTTTACCGTTTACTATTGCTACCTACGTAGCTTGGAGAGGGCTTTTGGAGCAGTAATTTGCAACATCGTGACGAGACTTTTAGGTACATGTATTTTGCGTGCGTTGCTATGTGTGTATCGTTGCAGCTTACCGCGCCGTATTGGTATAATAACGTGTTTATTAAGGCGCGATATTAATTTAACGAAAGCTCGACCTTTTATGGAACGGTATGCGAGACTGGAAGTACTCTAGTAGCGCATCCGATACCGCGCACAACGTTTCTAGTTTCCTTTACAAATGCCGCATCAGTAACGACTTTTATCGAAGTTAATCATCGAAGATGTCGGTACACTGGTGATGTATGGAGAAGAGATGTGAAGAGGTGGCCGTTCTGAGAATTGATTTTTTATGACGGTGCGAAAGGCTATTTATAGCGATGGAATCCACCTGTAGTGGCGCTTTTGTGTGGGGAAAAAGTCGCCGCCGCTTTGCTTTTTTTGGAAGAGTAAATAAATACGCGATACTGGGAATTGAGGAGTTGTTGCTTTCGCTTTCGACGAGCAGGTTGTTATATGGAATATTTTCAAATTGATGCCAGATTGATTTCAACCGGCTTACATTCGTCGTTTATATGTACAATAGAATAGTGAATGTACTTAATAGCATAAGCTACTGTGTCTTGAGCCAGACAAATGTAATATCATAAATGTTTTTATCAGTTGTTTATCAGTCAGAATAACAATGTTCATCAACATTTGCCAGCCTAGACTTGAGATGCAGTTGATTATGCTTTATTGTTCTATATAACATCTCCTATGTCTAAAGAAGCTTAAGCACGATATTAATAATTTAATTTATATTTAATTAAAATTATAGTTGAAACACCAAATCTCCTATATTATATTACGTTTTCAAAAAACACTCAAAGAAAATATATTACATCGACTTTTCGCCGTGACTATAGACGGCATCATCAGGACTGTATTAACGAATGAAGAGCGATAACGCAACGTTCGTAGCGATGAATGAACGGATCGGAGATAACACAATAGATTAAACGCTATCGCGTCATCAAACCTTACAAAAGATACGTGTAATAACGAGAAAATCCGTCCACGTCTGTCTTGAAGTTTATATTATTCTTGGTTTTTTTAATGTACAGTCGATGCGGATCTGGTAATTTTTGAAATGCACGATCTGTTTCCCTCACTATTGCTAATCGTACAATAACTTTCCGTTGTTTTACTGTTAGTTTGTTGAGATTTGCGTAGGACAGTAATACAATCTTCCCATCGGAAGTGTTCATGAGATAATTCTACAGAGATATACAAAGGAACAAACTGACGAATGATATAGAAAAGGAATACTTTAAATCGCAATCTTCGGCCCTAACTATCTCCATTTCCACCGGCGCGACGCATTTGGCACTTCACCAAGTCCTTCTTGTTAATTAAGCAAAAAACCAATATGCTATTCGGACCGGTCACTCGTCCAGAGTGCGCTAGTGGGCATGATTTTAAGTGACCAGTCCGAATTGTAGCAAA
Source organism: Phenacoccus solenopsis (assembly GCA_009761765.1). Taxonomy (NCBI): domain Eukaryota; kingdom Metazoa; phylum Arthropoda; class Insecta; order Hemiptera; family Pseudococcidae; genus Phenacoccus; species Phenacoccus solenopsis. The sequence goes on from CM019752.1 coordinate 31,026,007, forward strand.
GCATAATGATGTATGTACTTTATTCGAAATATTACTTGCTTTTACCTTCTATAACATTCATTTTATTCCGATAAAAGTAACGACGAAAACATGAGTTAAGAATACTTGAATAAATTTGAAATCATGGTAAATCAAAAAAACGTAAAACGCGTCAAATATCACGTGATCATTTCAATAACTTGGCGCATGCGTAGTTACATATTTGATGAACAGATAAGAATAGTTGGTTTTTTTATAGCAATGATTCCATTTCAGTTGGTAAGGAATCTAATATTTGTAACAATGTTTACCTGAGTACAATATAGAAAGTGTTTTGAGAATCAATACTATACAGTGTGTCGAACTGATTTTAGCACACCCGAGCGCGAAATTCCCTTTCGTGAAAAAAAATATCACCAATTTCATTTTGTTTGATTTCTTTATTGTATAATGAATAATTTATGACTTTGGTGACTCAAATTCTATGATATAATTAATTTTTTCTGGTAATTTGACTGATTTGTAGTGCCGACCACGAAACTTGAGACTTATGATAAACAGCGTTGTCAGATTTAGCAGCGAAAAGTGAAATTATGAGAAGTTAATGGCCATATACTTTTTATTGAAATTGATGTTGGGAGTGCAAATTCGGTCTTCCTAAATTGAATCAGTTTTTATTACATACCTACTTATTCGTGGAAGGTAAATAAAAAAACAATACGCTAATCACTGGATATGAGAACGAAGATTCGAATACATGATCAGCGGTATGTTTTTCAGGAAATATGGCAACATAGTTGATCTTGGATGAAAAATTTCATTGTTTACAAATTGCAAGTCTCAAGTTTCGTGGTCGGCACCAAGGATGTTAACTATAATAACCTGGATTCTTCACTGGTAGTATGGGGAGCGTGCCAGAATAGAAGAGGGAAGGGAACATAAAGACCGCCTACTGGGGGACTTTGTTATCAACATCCGCGCGTGAAGTCTTGGAAAGTCGTATGATAGCACGATTCTGATTGGATATCAAACGGTACGGCGATCCGCTCGTGTGGGCGTGGCTTATACACTCCTTTCACCCTCCAATTTCGAACGTGCTCGTTTGCCCACATACTTGGTGAAGTGAAGAATCCAGGTTATTATAGTTTACATCCGTGGTCGGCACTATAAAATCATTTCTTCCAAAATCAGCGTTGTAAAATTGACTGGAATGAAACGTTGATAGTTTAAAAACATTCATAATCTTCTAAATTATGGATTGAAATCATAGACAAAAAATTATTTATGTGTTAATCTCTAAATCTCGTAAAAGGAAATGAAATAATGAATACTTTTTCGTGGATGAAGAGAATTTGGCGCTTAAGAGTGTTGAAATCTGTTACATACAGTGTATTTATAGTAATACACTCTTCCATTATTATAATAAATGCTACAAAAATTGTAATTCACCTTATTCTCATAAATCATATGAATAGTTGCTATATTGCGGGAATCGTTACTATATTATAATAACAAATACTATACCGGGTGACTACTTGATTCGAGCACCCAAGCGAAAAAATTAGCTAAAAGGTGAAAAAATTCGAATAATGTATGCATTTTTTGCAACAAAAGTATAAATTAAAATTTTGAATTTCATTGATAAACGCTTTTAAGCATTAAATACATATCATTTTGCCATTTATTCTTACTAACATCATTCAAATATGTTATTTATTTCTATTAGGGAAAGATTTTTGCACTTGGGGTGTTCGAATCAAGTAGTCACCCGGTATATTAAAATTCATTTCTTTTAGTGTAGTCATTAACCCTGACCCCAAGTTCAATTTCACTTCTCTTACAACTTGTATAACTCCCTCTTGTAACGTGCTACCTAGCGCTAAAAAATATTCAACATTAGGCAATTTTAAACCATCTGTGTAAAACATATTGCATAACCTGTCACACTACATGCCTTTTCAAAATTTATTTATTCATTAAAAAAAATATTTTTTCGAATATTTTTTTTTTAAAGTAATTTGTGATATCGTCTTGTGATGACGTAGATGCTCTCATTTTTTATTGATTTGAAGAATGTAAATAAGAAATTGATCGAATTGTGGATTTTCATTAAGGTATACTGTGAATTTTTTCAATTTGCTAAGTAATAAAAAAAAAATTATGGAAGACGAGAAATTAGAGAGGGGAGCAGCAATATGACAAATTTTATGTTAGTTACTTCAGAAAATAAATATAAAGGTAGCATTATCAGTCTAATAGAATTTAAGTTGATTTTTTACCTTGGGGTTCCAGGGACCCCACAGTGCGTAATGAAGGTGTTAAAATTCTTGTGCGTTTCCAGGATTAACCAACGGCTAGTAATCTAAGCGATGGGATATTCGTATTTTAATCGATCTATCACGTCAACTCCTTCTTTCATTTGATTATAATACTAGATCATTCTTGATTTCTTCTTCGGATCATTTTTATCTGTATGGTCATTTTTGTGTTTATCCACACTGGACGTAACGATGGTGAGTCTTCTTAATCGATTATAGTAGCTCACCATCGTGGCATTCTCCCTAAAGCCAAACATCGAAGATAACGGCGCTCTAGTTTGTTCTTGGGAAATATTGAAGTTTGTAAATATCGGAGGCACAATAGAGGCTGTCGTAGCCAGTTAAAAACTCAACTGAAAAATGTACGATTATTCTTAGTAGCTTTGGTAGTAAATGCCTGTTCTTTTCTTTTATTATGTTGATTGAGTTCCTGCTGCAATTGTATTTCTTCTCTTGCAGCGTAGCATCGTGGTAAAGATGACAAATAGTGCACCGATTTTTTTTTGGATGGTGGAATGTTAACGAAGGAATATACATACGAATTGTTAGATAATCAGTATCATATGTCATCGATTCTCCTTCATTACTGATGCCAAATTTGTTATGTTGCTTTTATTGACCATAGTTTAAATAAATCCACACAGTAATTTTGTCGACAAAATGCGCTTTTTCTTTTTTCATTTTTCAAATATCCAACATAATGTACAAACAAAAATTGCACCCCTCTGGCCTAAGGTGGGGGTTTGGTCGTGAAAGTATTAAAACGCTATGTTTACTTAGAAAAGCCACAATTAAAATTCAACGATAAACTGGCACTCGTTACTCTGTGAGAGTTCGAAAGGATCTAGTAATATATGTAATGACGTTAGCCGATGCCAACGCTATCTCATCGGTCGGGTTTCCCCATAATCTCCAATTAATACATGGTACGATTTATAAACACGATTTCAATTTTAATTGAAACTAATGTGCTCGTGTTGAGAGCGAAGAGCAAAGATAGCATGCAAGCGACCATGTAGATTATTCTTTATTGCAGCCTTTATAGAAGTCAAATTGATGTGGGTAGAAGGAGGGATAGTTTCAAGGTGTACTTTGATTTAATCCTTTAAGGTTCCTTTCCAGTATTTTTCCAATTTTGGAGAGTAGTGGTTAGACAATTATATAATTATGGATATGGACAGCTGTGATGGATGGCTGTTGAGTATACTATGGGTTTTAACATCAGGTCTAAACTGGCCCAGATTGAGGAGGATCTAGAAATGCTGTAACCCCGGACCTCCCTCCCGTTTGAGATTCCTTCAAGTTTCTATTTTTTTTTATTGTTCATTTTTTTTTTTTTTTTTTGTATTTAGAAATAATGACAGAAATCCAAATTGATACATTCACTTTAGAAATTAAGATGAAAACAAACTGGTTTAATAGTTAAATAAACTAGGAATATAGTTCTATTTATGAATGATTTCAAAATCTCGCTCTAATGGTTAAAAATACTGCAAAAACTTGCCGTACAAATATTGAAAGTTACTACTACGAAACTACGAAGACTACTACCAATTATATTCCGTCTGTCGGGGTTGTTATAACATTTCACAATCGAAGGCAAAAGAAGACGAATGCGGAGATGAGATATATGACCGAGGGAGTTTAAAGGGGCGAGTAGCGCGTTGTATACCTTGATAGCACGTAAGACGACGACTGTTGTAGGGTGGTAAAAGCTGAAATCATTAACGCGCTACAATCCATGTGACGCGTTCGCCAGTAAAACCATAGTACGGACTTGTTATCGTGGAGAGAGAAAGCGGCAGTTGTCGTTTAGTGGGAGGGTGATAATGAGACAAACCGTGGCGCTATACGCCGTCTTGGAGGGATTAAATTATTTCCTGCTTAGTTCTACTAACAACTATAAACGTTATGACATTTCGAAATCGCGTCCAACGCTTTGTATAGGTTTTAGCGGGCGAGGCTCGAAGTTGTGATATTTTAAAGGCAACGGCGAGGGTAGTGTTATAATTATTCTATTCGGAATTGTTACGAAATGATGGTACGATGGTCCGAGAAACGTCGCGTTCGCTGGGTATGTAAAGAGCGGTTTTGTTTTAATGCGGAAGAAAATTTAACGTATTTGAATAAGACGACGGTGTCGGAGAGATGAAGTTTAATTAATATTTATAACGTTAGTGTATTGTTCGCGAATGGAACGCCTTGTGGGGGTATTTTCGCTGGTTAGCGTTACAGTAAAGGCCCGCGACAGGGTGATATTTTTGATGACGTTATTACGAAATTCGACGTAGTAGGCATCTGGTGGACTAAATGACCGTTTTAAGACATACGACCGTATTATCTTTAGTTGAGGGGTTTTTCCTTTGTATCTTTCTGATATTGAGTAGTGGTAATAGAATGCCCAATTAGACATGATATTGTTTCAAAGTTCATTACGATTATTTCAGGAATTGTAGAGATTTGAGTGGGAACAGTTGTTATCAAGCTGAGTTTGAATGTAGCTGTCGGGAATAAGCTTAAAAATAACACAAATCTCGCAAAAAAGTATGAAATTATAAGCGGAAGAAAGTTGAATTTTCTAGAACTTTAACAGTGACGAACATTCGTGGAAACTGTACGGTTTTAAAATTAGTAACATTTGAAGAAATTTTGATGATTAATGAAATTGAAATGTGTATGATAGTTTGAGGTATAGCAAAAGAACTAAATGAATTATGAAGTTAGTCTGCGAATTCCATGTTTCCTCACGTCACTCACTCCCAATCACCTCCAAAAACTGAACAATTCTGAAGCTCCATTACCCCTACCATTCTTTTAACTTTGATTTCAAGCCATAGTTATGACCCATGGACCAAAAAATCTCAACTCGTGCCTCCTCGTGTCCAATCACCTCAGCAGAATGATCAGCTCTAGAGGTCAACTCACCTACCCTTCTTCCAACTTTGGTTTCAATCCGCCGACTTTTGTTTGAGCTCTTGAAAAGTATAGTGCAATGAGGGAAAACGTGAAGTGACGTTTCATTTACCTGACTCATGTTGTAGGGAACTAAAAGACCTCACGCTAAATACTTCCAGAAAACACCTAATTCCAAGACTGCTACGCCTACCTTTTCAATATCCATATCACATTTTCATAAGCATGAACCAAAAAAACCTCAGTTCATGCCTCCTCACACCACATCATGTCCGATCACCTTCATAAAAAACTAATCACATAAAATTAGGTTATTAAAAAGCAAAATTAAAAAATTGCGCGCTTCATAGGGAGATCCTGGTGGATTATTTATTAACTACTCTTCAGGGTTGTGGAATGACGTTTGGTTCAGCGTCATACATACGCGTACAATTTTTTCGGCCGATTTACTGGACATTTTTTGTAAGGTTTTTTTAAAGCTTTATGAAGCTTTTCGTGATTTTTGTTTACCATTATGCTCATCTACCACCTAACACCTTTCCAACTTTGGTTTTGTTTTCCCTCTTCATTGAGCGGTTTTCGCGAACTCACTTGCACAAAAAACCTTACATCTTTTTAATATATTATGTGATCTCTCAAGCGCAAAGGGGACCACAGGTCGGAAAACAACTTTTCGAGTTAAGGACAAAAATGTGAACTTTGGACGAAGAATTGAAAAATCGGTTTTCAGCGGATTCTGGTGGTTTGACATGTCTACTATACGATGACAAAGTCACAGATGGAAATTCGATTGGAAAGTGGCGGAAATATTGAATTTTGATGATTTTTCAATAAAAATATTTAAGAAAAAAAATTTTTTTCTCATTATTTTTGTAACTTTTTTAGCCCTTACAAAATTTTTATATTTGTGAATTGGGGAAAAATTTCATAATTTTAACTAAAGATGTTTATTTCAACTTAATTGTAATAATTTTTGATATTTTTGCCGAATAAAAGAAAATTAAAACATAAAAACATAGCGATTTTTGTTCTTTTAACTTTAATCTCGTTTTTCTCAAAACTTACTTTTTGAATACTCAGAACTTAAAGGCTTATAAAATCATGAATTTTAGGGGTAGATGGGTCGTTCTGGTCTCATTGAAACAAGGAAGGCCTCCACTTCTCAAAAACGTGAAGAACTCGAATTCAAAAATCCCTTCTTGTGGTACCTTTATGCTTGAGAGATCACATATAGAATTTAAAGTTTAAACTTACTTCCGAAAATTCTTGGTTCGCGAGTTCAGCTAAAAAAATTTAATTGAATAATTAATTGAAATAATTTCACAGAATTTTCTACTATGAGAGTATTTGAAGTTTAAATTTAATTTTGTAAGTTGCTTTTTTTAAATGAGAAATCCTGCATTTTTATTGCTTAGAAAATTTTATAGGATGCGATGGGAGAGCAGCTCCACACAGTAACACGAAGGAGGTGTGATGGAATTTAAAATGTTTATTATTTTACGCTGTTGATTGTACAGTGAAGAAAAATTCACAAAGAAATGCACTTCTTCAACAATATTATTTTTTACTCATTAATCATGGATATATTATCTTTGTGTATTTCTATTCCTGACGTCTCTAAAAATGAAGCATTCTAGTTTTCTAGCGTATATTTATATGAATTGAATTATTCGTATTGATTTTTCGAAATACACTTTTATATAATTTTATCGTATTCCATATCTGTGATAATTTAAAAAGGTAAAAATTTTATTCGTTCAGTTGGTGCGAAAATATTTCCCAAAAAATTTTAGTCGATAATTCATCGTGAAAAACATCTGACAAGTTTGTGAAATTCGGCCAGTCCCAGAAATGAAGTTGAGAAAGAAACGCCCAACCTCGTTGTGACGTAAATCTGTTTACCGACCAGAAAAAAAAAGCGAAAATATTCGATAGATTTAATTAATTTGCGCGAAATAACGTCGATAGAATATAGGATGGCGCAACGAGGCATTCGGGTCAGCCAAGCTATGGCTCACGATCAGTTCGATTGGTCTGGCAAAGGCGGCGTGATAAAAAGGGCGAAGATGAAACAAGTATCGCGATATGCCTATGGTACCGAAGTGCCGGAGAAGAGGGATGTGGGAGTACCTGCGTCTGAAACAAGACGATGCGGCGCGGCGTTCCATCCAGTTAATTGTAATTAGTAGCCGTTCTATTTTCAACCCTTCACCCCGCTTTGGACACTTGTGCCGGAAAAATTTTCCACGGTTTGACTTCAGCCGGGGTTCGTTTCGTATTGCGCTTGTTCCATTTCGCTCAATCACGAACAGATGAAAACTTCCTGCTATTTAGAACTGCACCGACGAGGAACGCAGGGCGCTATAGGTGGTCTAGGTGTAGGGGAGAACAAAACGCTGTTCAACTTGCTCTGCGAAACGAGGCAATATTTTATCAAAAGCTAAAGATCTGGTTATTTGCATAATTTAGTGGGGTAAAGTGTATATAACATCTCGTCGGATTATTTCGCTAAAAGATGATCATACCTGGTGTACCAGTTGTTGAGTAAATGATTGTTAGCCGTGAGGTAAGTTATAAAATGTTGAAAATTTCATGTAATCATGCGTTGCTGTGCAAGATTTAGAGAACACACTTCTCTCCGAATTCTGAAAAAGAAATGCCTCTGCGGGGTCGAAAAAATTTATTAATCGTATAGGTGAACTAAGAACAAACGATATAACGGTATTAATGAATGTTACAAATTACTCTTTCATTTCAAGAAAATTTTGATATTTAACAAATAATAATGAATACTGTGTTCTGAATCTTCTATGATTTTCGATTTGAAATTTGTATATTAATTGTTGGAAAATCAAGATTGAAAATGGAACGTAACGTTGTTCCGCAAAAAGTGAATTTTAATCGTAATTTAAAATATTTGCGATCATACTCCAGCTACGCTAGGTTTGTTTTTTAACGTAAATTTTACATCATCTTTGACATCTAATACCCGCATTCCACATGCTCGAGATGAAATTGCATACCCGTTAGGGATGAATTTTTAATTCAGAACCAATTTCGACTTTTTCGTATTCTGAAATATACGACGACGTCGTCATGGAAGTGAGGTGAAGAGGATAGTACGAAGGGATGACGGTGTTAACTCGATATCATATTAAATTACATATTCCATTCGGAGATGCAATGTATTATTCCATTAAGTCGCTTTAAGATGTTTACCGATGGCGATGTATAGCGTACGAGGGATATTTGCGAATGCATGAAATATACTCGTGCAAACGCAGGAAATGTACGGAAGCGATACGTCAAATCGAATAATTTCGCGGTACTTGACGCTTCGATATTTTGCGTTCGTGTGTATCGCAATATGAAATGAAACGTTTTAACATTTTTGAAATATCTCGAACACGTTTAATATTGTAGAACGATGATAGAAATATGGACAATATGGTGGATTCTCTGAGTTGCGTGTATTAGATAGGATATTGAATAGTAGTAAGGTAACTTGTACAAATAATTCAATGTTTGCATCGTAACATATTTATTTTACTACTCATAAAAGTAGAAAAGAAATCAACCACAAAATGGAACACCAACACAGCCTTCAGTGTTAAGCATATATTGCATCATACATCCCGAGGGGCAAAGACTTGTAGCAAAAATTTGAAGTATCATTTTGTACTTACAAAAGTAAAAATAAAATTTATTAAAGCTGTTGTTCAGCTTTAAGACGAATATTCAACAACAATTTTTGAGCCTCGAATTCGGTGATGGATTTTGGCATAACGAGCGCCAACACTTAAGTAGAGGCAAAATATTTCACAGCGATTGACAAAAAAATTATGAAAAAAATTACGATCATATTTTTCAGACTTTCTTTTGTATTTTCCAACATTTTTTTATTTTTGAAACTTTTTTCACGTTTTTTGAAATTTTTAAACATTTTTTTCTTCACTTTTTATAGTGAAAAAAATTCAAAAAGTAGATTTTTGTGTTATTTTTTCCAAGCCAAAAATTTAATCTGAATTTTTTCTTTATTCTGGTGACCTTCAAGAGGAAACAAAAATTTTAGTATCCAATTTATCAGATTGGGGTGTATTTATAAATTCTTGCCTATCCAAATACGATGGTAAATTAATGTCGCCTAATCTGAAAGCTCTAAACTGTTATATTTGCTCATATGTACATCCAACCATGTTGGGAGTTGTCATCAATCAATGAAAGCTATAGAGATGTCTCGAATTTTTCAAAAATCTGTTACTTTGTCGAAATTCTGCGCCTTATAGACTTGAATATGGCAAATTATTCAACATAAATGACCGCTTTTGTTGGCAGGTGGTATAATTAATCGCAATACATAAACACCTACCTAGCCTGTGGCGGATTTACCGCTAGGCAATCTAGGCAGGCGTCTATGGGCGCCAGCTTTTAGGGGGGGGGGGCAAAATTTTTGTAATTGAAAAAAAAATATATGTAACACTAACTTCGCGAAATTTTTCACTAAATCACGTATCGCGATATGTGAAGATGAACCAACCGATCAAAAATTATTGGCCACTTCCTGTTGAGTGATGAATAAGGATAGTCGAAAACCGATTACGCATGAGAAATACGCAGCCGCTAATGCAAAATAAGTCCGGTAGGTCTATATCACGGATGTAAACTATAATAACCTGGATTCTTCACTGGTAGTATGGGGAACGTGCCAAAATAGAAGAGCGAAGGGAACATAAGGACCGGCTACTGGGGGCACGGACGTTAACTATAATACCTGGATATTTGGCTGCGTGTAAATAAAACGGCTCTGAAATAGAAATATAAGCCACGCCCACCGCAACGTTGCTTTAAACAGTATTAAAATTCAAAATTTTAAGCCACCACCATCGCAACGTTTTGCGGTCAGCCAAATATCCAGATATTATAGTTAACGTCCGTGACTGGGGGACTTTGTTATCAACATCCGCGCGTAAAGTCTTGAAAAGTCGTATGATAACACGATTCTGATTGGATATCAAACGGTACGGCGATCCGCTCGTGTATCTTATTCCCCACTGGGCGTTGCTTATACACTCCTTTCACCCTCGTGCTCGTTTGCCCGCATACTTGGTGAAGTGAAGAATCCAGGTTATTATAGTTTACATCCATGGTCTATATTATGAGCCGTATGCAAGAATACGATTTAAGATTAACGTCAAGTATACAATATTACTCAAGTACTGGTTGGTATGCTAGAACGAAACTTTACCTAAGCATTTCTTAAGTATTTCTTATTTTGTGTTGCTTCAGAATGCATAGTTGCCAAACTTAAATTAATAGGATTAACCAATCAAATTGCAGTGTGATAAGTAATTTAGGGCATATGATATTTCCCAAAAACGATCAATCATTTGGTATTGTGTGAAGAATATTGTGAATTTATAATGAATTTATGATTTATTACTATATCACCTAGATGGTGAATCAGACACTTCGAAACCCGTTTGATTATGCGGCCCACTGTGCTCTGATGCAGGTGATGCATATCGGCGCAGACGATCTAAAAAAAAACAAAAAAAAAACAAGTAATTATCATAAAGGATTAATGTAAAATTTCTGTGAAATTTTGAAATATAAAGTTGAAAACCTGAAAACTTCCGCTTCCATAATACTGTAAAACAGTAAGGAGCTGTAGCAAAGGTGGAATGGGTAATCCACGGTTATCTGGTTTTTGTAAATTAGTCACGATCAGGGAAAGGATCCAACGAAGGGCAATACTGGGGAAGAATCTAAATTGATAATAATAACACAAAATTAATTTAAATACGTATAAATAACACAAATTACAATTTTATAAGATATAGTATTTACCTATAGCGCTGCCTGAATTCATCCTGGTGGAGAGCCTCTGTAGTATTAGAGTAATCACGCATCGCTCTGTGAAGGTGAGGACGGCGAGTACGCAGTTCCTTCAGCTCCCTTAATTCTTCCAGCTGCTGCAGATCTTCTCCATCCATGTCTATGAACTACCAAACCTAAAACTATTGGAAGAAAGAAATGCGATAAACGCAGAAAAAAAATACCACACAACTTTAAACACTCAACCTAACTCACAAAACTCACTCAACACTGAAAAAACCTTACACAACACGCTCAAACCAATTTGTCTCGCACACGTTTAAAACAGAAATAGTCGTTAAAATTATATTTAGATGCTTTAAATCATGCTTAAATACACCAAAATGAGTACTTGAGAATTTTTCTTACATTTCTGTTCTTGAGGAAGTTAAGTATTGTTCTTGCATACAAAAAATACTTAAGTAAAATCTTGAGTATGGTGTAAATCTCAAGTAATGTTCTTGCATACGGCTCTATGTTCGAGATATTTGCACTGCAGCGATGAAATGGCAAGAAATAGTATTTACTCGTTTTAATTTTCATACCTACTAAATGTTATTTAAAAAAAGGGGGCGGCAAACGTTTGGTAGTCTAAGGGCGCCGAGAAGGTCAATCAGCCACTGTACCTAGCAGATAACTGTGTTTTATACATATTTGTAAGCATACTGAAAATGTTGACGTTGTCCAGTTAGGGAGTGTATGCTCTGATTGAGATAATTTTTGTATCTTATTACAACATTCGTTAAGTATAATATGATAATCTGGTGAAGTTTTAGGAATGCCCATCAAAAAGACAATCTCTAAAAAAAGTATCTCCTTATTCCTTAGCTGCATTGAAGAAACATGCATAAGACCTCCCTAATACCAACCCTTTGCACATACAGCATATACCGGATGACCCATTGAAATCCAGTCCGGCAAAGCACCATATTCTGTTTTGCAATATGAAATTTGTCGTGAACTATAGTAATTAGAGCTAAAATTAAAATTTATTTGATTAATTTTTTTTTATCTTTAATAAAAAATATCAGCCATGATTCGTTCATAATCGAGTAGATGATGAAAGATAAAGGGCCTCCCCCATTAATTAGGTAAAATCGGCCCTTGACGCAAATTTGGTCAAAAGTGGTTCCAAATGTTACTTTGGACCTAAAAACATTCCAGCTAAATTTTTGACCCCCTACCCCCAGCCCTTCCAGAATTATCGCGCATTATATGCTAAAAATTCAATTCACGATATTTCCAGTAAGAACGGAGGAAAATTTTTGAAATTTTCACAGATCATACGTAGTACATGTATGTTCGTACGATAATTTTTTGAAATTTTTTCCTCATTTTTGGGGGGGTTGAAAATTTCAAAAAAAAAATTAAAAAAATTTTGGGGGGTGCCTTCGCTGAATTTTTTTTCATAACTTCGTCATACCCTTAGGTACAACATATAATTTTTTCAAAGTCCCTTTAGGGGGTGCAACATGCTGAAAAAAAATTAAGTTTGAATAAAAACGCGTATTTTTCAACTATCGCCCGCAACGATAACACTTATAGCCCAGTCATTTTTGGTTCGGACCTAGAAAAAATTACAAGGAAGAAAGATGATTTATACCATACATGCGAAGAATGCCTTCCTAAGTAACATTCTAGCTACCCTTCCGGCTAAATGTGCGAGAGGACAAAAACCTCTGAAAAAGTGGGTTTTTTGCTTATAGCTCTGAAAGGAGTAGGAGGAGGGGTAAATTAGATTAGTAAAAAAATTTTCTTCGTTCAGTTTCCTATAAGATAAAACCTTCAAAGAGGGGTGGGGGTAATAATAACCATTTTTGAAAATTTTGTGTTCTTCAATTGTACGACAATTATAATGATGCGGAGAGGAAAAATCAATAAAAACAAAATTATTATACACTGGATCCTCAATAAAAATAAGTGCTGATGTTTCTCGCTAAGCACCTAATGCTAGTTTTTGAATTTTTTTTGACGAATTGATTTTTTATAAATTTTTGACATTCAAATTCAATAAAAGTCGGTGTTCATTTATTATATTTTATTCGCTGCATTTTTCGGTGTTGGGAATTCGGCGCTTTACCTGTCTGGATTTCATTGGGTTGCACGATATCTGTAGTATATGCCATCTATCCCATGTTAAAAAAAGAAGAAATATCTCATTTAAGCTAATCCGCTTTCGATATTATGCATTCATTTTTTGGGATGATATAAGCAGAATGCGATTTTTGATAAAATATATGGAAATATGGATTAAAATCTTTTTTTTTGCAAGTTAAGGATTCCTCGAAAGCCATGATTTTGTATTAAATAAGTCGATGCGATGAAACGAACTTGATATTAAAGTGCATACGATTTACCGTATAGTAATCGAATGAATAATTGAAAAAGTTGAAAACTTCACCATTTGTTATCCATTCGATGTTCATAATTCGATTTTCAAACCACAGAAAAACATATTCATACGGTGGAAAAAAAGCCTTCGTCAAAAATTGACGTTTCCTCGGCGTCAGTATTTTGCCGCGCTTCGTTAGTAAATGTATGGAAGATCGAAAATTGACGCGTTAACCGTTTTTATTGCCATTTAATGAGAGTACCCATCGTTTGTTGTCGGGTATGCGACGTTCGAGCCTTTTTCCTTTTCTGTGCGCGTTCAAGCGACTAGTACAGTACATTTTCAGAGGGAAAATTTCTGTCGAGCGGTTATTCGATAAATGAGATAGTTTGCGCTTCGTTACTAACATTTCGGAATTATTTTCTGGTTTTACAAAGTATACGTTTAAATTTTACAAGTTTGGGTGTTTGTGAGTGCATGAATAAGTTGAAAGATATATGTAATATTATAAAAAATTATTCAACATTTTAATTATAACGAAATGTTGTGAGAAAAAAGCCATACATGTTCGAACTGTCTTAAAAAAAAAAATAAAATAAAATAAGCAGCCACACCACATCGCTAGAGCTGAGTTTTTAGTATAGTCTTGTTCAGATTTGTAGAAATGTTGACCTCCTTCTGCTTGCAGGCCACAATCATCACGAAGTTCTTTCAAATTAGCTAAGCTAAGAAGTTGAATTTAAGATATATAGTATTTTTTGTCCATAGGGTCACATGAACCCATATTTATTAAATTTTAGCTATTTAAAACTTTTCAAGCTTTTTTCAAATAAGTGGACATATTCTAATAAACTCCACATAACGAGGTTAGGCTTATCAAGTGCATTTGGTAAGGAGATAATGAGGATTTGTGAACTTTCCGAACTTTCCTATGAAGCATATACGATAATACTACATGACACGTAAAATTGTTCGTTTCACGTCAACAGTTTGTATTGTTTTTTTTTTCAACTTCAATGCCTAAATGCGCAATTGTGACAGCATAACATTAAAATTATTGTCGCAAATTAATCATTTTTTATTGTTATTATTCTATGATAATGTTGTAATAGAAAAAAAATACCGAAATGCGTGAGTAATTTACTCGTAATTACATGCTCGCCATTTCATCAACAAAACGACAAATAAAGGGTGCGTATTGCATTTAAATCGCTGACGTAGAAACAGCTTACAAGACGAAATTTTTACGCTGTGTTCAATTTTTGTATCGTCATTTTATCATTTATTTCGATGTTTTTTGTTAGATATGATTCGCAGTTAGTTTTTGCTCTAATTCTCTTTCACGTTGATTTATTAAGGTGAAATTTTAATATGTTTGTCACACTGGCTCACTTCGTTATATGACACGTTACTCGAAAGTTATGGTTCATTTTTATTACTCCCGCTGCATTTTAAAGGGAATAACCCCTTCTCCTACCTTCCAAAATCACGTGTAAAAGTGGAGATATTATACCTTTTTATCTCTAGTAATCATATGAACTCATATTATCAGGTTTGAGGTTTTTAAAGTTCCTGAAGCCATTTCCCAAAATTGTATTATCCGGCATTTTGGATCTCATTCGAACTTAAGGAGTCATATTTTGCTCTTCAGTGAATCTTTTATGTTAAGTTAAACTTTTTTAGATTGATTTAGTGAGAAGACATGGCGACTCAAATTCTCTTAAAAAGCAATTTTTTACTCTGACTCCTTCCCTAATTCGCTTAGATACCTGAAATTTGCGTATGTTGGTGTTCTTGACTCACTCTTCCATATGCGACCATGAAAGGAAATTCTGAAGGGTTTTCTCACTCTCCTGCTCTTCTAAAGATTGGAATGAACCGCCATTTTGAAGTGAATTAAAAAAACCAAAGTAGGGCTTTTTGGTATTGATACGAGAATTCTTTCACCAAAATTCGTGTGATTTTCATTCGTAGTCAACAGCGCTCCCAAGCGAGTGAAAACACATATAGGTAGGTAGCTGTAGACGCATGTGTGTCATAATGGAATTGCATATGAACACCCCTCACCCCTCCAGCCACGTCCTCCCCCTTCTACCTCCCCTTCACGAATCAGTTAGACTGTAATAGCTATTGTTTTGGATTGAAAACTCGACTAATTTGCCCAAATGCTGAGGGAAATTAGGATTTTTTCCTCTATGTACAGTAAGTTGGCATAGTATACATGATAATTTGGTAATAAGGTAGTCAAGTTTTCGAGAAGAAATAAAAAATTGAAAGTTAAAACGACTAAGAGTTGCTCATTAGTTTAGTACAAAAACTGTGAAAACTTAATTTTTCAGACCCTAAGCAAAATAACATTTTTTTTTTTTTGTTTCTTGCATAACAGTGCGTATGTTCTTGATATGGTTACGTTATGGTTATTGAGTGAAAAACTACAAAAACTTGATTTTTTAGAGCTTAAATATAAAATTTTTTTTTTTTCGTTTGATGACATATTTACTTGTCAGATGGAACCTTTTGAAGAAAACATCATCAAAATCGATCCATTAGGAGAGGCTGACGAACTGTGAAAACGTTTTCGTATAAATTTTTTTAATATAATTATATGGTAACTAAGTAAAATAAATTTTTGTTTTTACTTATATGTTTTTTTTTGTCGTTGTATTGTAATAAGGTTTGAAACTTTTTTTTTAATTTCTATAAGTTGTTGTTTTTTCTCTCTCTTTTCAAAAGATAGTACGATGTGGGGGTAAGAGGGTTAAAAAATTTACAGGTGAGCATCAGGTATGCGTACATGGTTAATGATGTATTTGATTGTATAGCATTTGAACTTTGGAATTTCCCCCCCCCCCTCCCCGCCTCATTTCCCAACAAATCAGCTTAAAATTATTGGAGAGTTGATCCAAAAAAAAAACCTATATATATAGGGTCAAAATCTATGAAAAAAATTAACTTTTGGTGAAATATCAATTTAAAATTTTTTTCAATTTTTTAATTGTCGAAATATACCGCTTAGCATATCAAATTTCTTTGGAGAATACATGTCTGATTAAGTTTGTACTCTTACAGATAATTTTTTCTCAATTTTAAAACTTTTTATTTATATTTTTTTATATATTCATTTATTTTATTATTATTCATTTTTCTTTTTTTGAATACGTAATATTATAAAAATTGAAATTTATATCATTTAGTTTTAGATGTAATTACATTTTCCGTGTGTAATTACATTGTCTATGTAATTAAATTTTCAATCAATCTTTCCCTCCTCTAAGATAATAGAAATCATGACCCGAAACACGATCTCATTACGCTGTGAAAAAAGCTCGCCTCCGAATACTTGGGAAAATGTATTTAGAATGGGAAAATTCCACTTGTATAATTGAAATCAGCGACGTATTTGCGACACGATTCGAGTTGTAGAAAATCTCTCTCTTATTGAAATTTCACATTCGTATTCCATCTGGTTGATGTTTTCGCCCTTTTTCGTCGCCGTATTATTTATGCCAAATGAATCTTCAGACGTTTTTATTTTTTATTTAAAAAAATTTTTAATCTCGTTATTTGTTTTGTTGTATACGATGTCTCGTTGAACTCTGCAGAGACGGTTTTCCTCGTCGCTCGAGCTCCCGTTACCCGACGATGTCGTATTTTAATCGTTAATTCGGTAGAGAGATTCTTGGGACGGATTTTTTTTCCTTCGTAATTTTTATCCGCCATTAAAATATTCGAACGCGTTTAAAAAGGAATAGTCGTCGAGATGATGAAGACGATAATGACGACGTTCGCCATTTAAAATTATGACGTGGACGGATTCGTCGTCGTCCCTTTGAACGTGAATTAAATGGATGAATATTTAAGGCCGAAGTCGAGATAAGGGTTTACATTTAATTAAAGGCAGTCTACGACTGAATTTCATAGTGGTTATCAAAACGCTGGCCTAGGATTTTACAGTTCGTTCGTTTCCACTAATTACCTCGAACGTCGGTCGACGAGATTTTCCGGAATCGGGTGCTCGATGAGGCACCCTGGCTTAGTCAACGAGTGGATGATTTGACCGACGAATACGACGAATGTATTTTAATTTCTATCGAAGAAATAAGCGTATCCGCGAAAGAAAGCTGCCACTTATGCAACGAGTTGCCGACTCGAGTGATGTACGCGGAAAGAGATCTCGACGTGAGGCTATTCTTATGGCATTGTTTAAGTAAGAACGACGACGTCTCGGAATCTCGAACGAACGACGAAGTGGAAAAAAAGCGTAAGAAGGTACTAGAGAAAACCTTCTGCCAATTAGAGATGAATTGGTTACATGGAAAAGTTTTGATTTTAATAATTCGATCGAAAGGGAACGAAGAAATGCGAGTGAAAAAGCGACGAACGGGCGCGTTCGAAATATTGTATTACTTACGTTTACGTAATTTAATAATTCGAACGCGCGGTTATCTTAATTTCATATTCGCCTAACAATACACAAGATACTCGGCGAATTTTCTGGTTCAGTTGACATTTTCATTTGTATTTATTGCAGCGGCGGCGGAATATAAAATAATAAAATGAAAGGATAACGGTATACGCGAACGACAAGCGAGGATACGCAAAAGGGTAAAAATTTAACGACGTTAAAAAGTTGACGGCGACGGGTGAGGGGGGAAGTTCGATAAAGAGCGTCTAAAAATATTTCACGTCCGCCGCGACGTTTTATTAATACGCAAACGTTTCCTTTATAAGCTTTTAAGGGTAAATTATTCAGATTTATCCGTTCGCTGCGCCAGTGTAGGTTGCGCGGAAGGGCAACGTTATTTTCGTCATTTTCGTCATTTTCTTTTACCTAGGCGGTGGATTTTTTTTTCGCGCGCCATTTTTATTGTTCTTGTATTTCGGTGTTACTTTAGGAAACAGAGAGAGGAAAAAACGTCGACGTTGAGCGGCGATTCGTTGTGTACGAATGTTTTCTTTGTTTTATTTTTCGCTGGGCTTTTTATTATATTTCGAATCTGGATTATTTTGGTTTTCGGGACGTATGAGCCGAAGAAAAAGGGATACTGCGTGTTTTGCGAGTTGAAGGTTTGATATGATGAGTTATGTGGGATTTACAAATAAAAGGGTTCGCGATGGACGCTTTTGATGCGAGATTTTTTTTGTCGCACGGATTGAGTTTCGGTGATGGTTATTTGGTGTCCGAAATGAGGGATATTCTTGTGAAAATATTTTTCTCTCTGTTACATCCGTGGACGAGATTGCATATTTGATTGTTAACGCGTGGTAAATAAATTTGGTCCGTAGTTTGGCAGAATATTCGTGGAGGGTGTACTATGCGGTGTAGATCTGACAACTGACAGAAATGGAATACGAATATAAATGTCAAGTGTAGTTACCGGTCTTTGGTTCTGAAGGAGTTATTCTTCTTTACGTTATTTATTTTTTTATATTTATAAAATTTTACGAGTCGTTATCATTTGTTTATTAATAAAATTTTGATGAAGAAAAAGGCAATTTGAGAAATTTATAATATAAATCGTGATACCTCATTGGAGTAGAAATGGCGCGGGAAGGAGGGAAGTTAGCGAGATCAATCCTCTCCTTTGGCCTTGGAAAAACATTTTTTCATGGTTGATAATATTATGTCTATACGTTTTCCTTTTCATTAGTCAATTTGTATTTAGACATTCTAAAAAGTGTAGATGTTTACTTGCTCCTGGTCTCCTTTCTTGTGCATTTTTTCCTACAGGTTTTATGAACGGTAAAATTTGGTTCCTATAAAATGAGAAAATGAGTAAGCACTGCTTGTGCGATATATATTTTATTTATCCTGATCGAAATACAGAATATAATTTTACCAATTTAAATTTTTCTAATTTTCCATTAATTCTTATTCTAGTACCTTCCATTCATCCATATTAGACCCTTTAATTCTAACTTTCGTAGGTTTAACGTCACATGGTATCCGCCAGGTACTGAAATACGAAAAAACACCGATTTAGCCCCATCCTGTTTTAAAACACGAAATTACCACTAAGTTCGAGCAAAATTCTTCAAAAAGCAGGAAATTTTTCTTCATTACATCTTTAATATTTTCTTAAATTTTTCGATTGATAGCTGAAAAAAGGTGAAAAAAATTCTCATTTTTCTCTCGAAATAAATGCGGGTTTTAGCTGAGTTTTCAATTAAAAAACGATAGCTATTCCAGCCTACCAAGGGGCATTGGGGGAGGATAGGGTTTTCAAATCTTTGCGTTTCAGACCATTTGTAATTACCTGTGTCGTATTTCCCATGTTCGAGACCTGGTGAAAGGAAATACGACAGGGGGGAACACAGACGCTGTATATGCGCATATAAGCTAACACTTGACCCGTGAAACTTAAATCGCGCTAAGTGCCGGTTTACACGACGTAAGTTTGAGTTTACGTAGGAATTATTATTTATCGAAATTTTTAGAAAGGACAGTATAAAAAAATAAGAAAGGAAACCAAAATTAAACGTGAAAAGAAAGATTGTATTTTATTATTACATGACGTAAGAAAATGAAAATATAATGAAAACGTCAATCAAAGTCGCAATGGACGAAGTCAAAATTTCCTTGAGATCATTTTTTGACCACTCCGTCTGCATCTAAAAAAAAATGAAAGGGAGAATTAGATTACTGCTACTCAACAATCTTAAGTGAGCTGAAACCTAAAGAAACATATTATGTGAATTTCGCGTCGGATTTGTGAAATTCGCTTGAAACATAGTGGAGATTCTTCACAGAGATTCGACAAACGGAGGAGAAGCAAATAATTCAAATTTTTCGTTTTCGATCTCATATGAAAGAGTGAGTTACGGACACCAACATGTCCAAAATTCAGCTTTCCAAGTGCATTTGTGGGGGAGTTGGAGCAAAAAAGGGCTTGTTAAGGAAGTTTTGAGTCTTGAAATTTCTTGAATCTTTCATTATCTCCTCACCAAATCAACTTATGAGGGATCAGTCAGATATGTAAGTCGCCGATCTGCTTGAATGGTTGCCTATGTGGAAGTACCTCAGGCACCTACCTACACGCCGTGTAAATTTTATCTGATATGGGCCTAGTTTTTTGTAGCAGTGTTGCCAATGTGAAAAATTAAGTTATGAAAAAAACAAAAATTTACGATTTTGAAAAAATTTCGTGAATACTGGGTAGAGGTTGGTGAAATGAGTAAAAACTGTTATATGCACAAATTGCCTAACTTGAGACTTGAAGGGGCAGTTATCTAAGAAATCATCAAAAAAAAATGTCTTCAAGGAATCTTATTCAACTCTTTGAGATCAACAAAAATGGTGTTCTGCAAAAATCGCGTACCTTGAGAATTGAAGGTGCAGTGTGTGTATATTATTGGGTGAATGAGTATTAAAATTTTTGAAAATGAATGAATTCTTATTTCTCTATTTTTACTTTTTTTTAATTCAATTTTCTAGCATTTTTAATCGGTAATGCCTGCTTCAGGGTACCTACCCATCAAAATTATTTACCTCCACACTTTTACATTCTTTTAAAACGTGAAAATAGATTAGAACTAGGGATGAATTTTTTCATCATCCCTCCAAGTTCAACGGTAGATGATGATATGAGTGCTAGCCGATCGACACAGAAAAATCACAAAATATGTTTTCCAAATTTCGATCAATTTATGATGACATGTGAGAACGAACTTTTTGAATAAATATGTTGCGAGTATTTACTTCATCAATTTTTTTTTGTATGTTCTGTAATACCCAAAGAAAGTAGTAATCCACAAAGCGCCTTCATTTCTTAAGATACATGATTTTTGCAAAGCACCATTTTCGTTCATCACGAAGAATAGAATATGATTTTTTGAACAAATTTTTTTTAATGATTTTTTGGATAACTGTCCTTCAAATCTCAAGTTAGGCGATGTGTGCATATAACAGTTTTTACTTATTTAATCAACCTCTATCCAGTATCCATCTTATTTTTTCAAAATCGTAAAATTTTAGTTTTTTCATAACTGTTAATTTTTCATATTGGCAACATTGATACGAAAAAACTAGGCCTGTATCAGATGAAATTCATACGGCGTGTAGATACGTGCCAGGTACTTCCACATAGGCAACTATTCAAGCAGATCGGCGACTTACATATCTGACCGGTCTCTGGTTAGAAAGGTAAAATTTTATGCGTGGTGGTAGTTGGTGACCAGAATATAAACTCATAAATTAGGATCAAAATGGATCCAAAATGGCGGGTTATTAAAATTTGAGTAGAGTTTGAGTAGCCTCAAATTCTTAAAAAAAAAAATATTTTATTAATATGAATTAGTACGATTATTAAGAATAAGAACTATACTATATCCCCAATTCACTGCCATATATGATATTGGAAGAGAAGAAAAGGGGTTATCGACTTAAAAATTTTTTATTTCGGTGTCATAATGAAATGAACCCAAGTGACTAACCTACTCTAATTTAGCTTCCCAAGTGCATTTGAAGGGTAGTTGGAGCAAGAAAGCGCTGTTGTAGGAAAACTGCTGTAAGAAATTTCTTGAATGTTCTATATCTCGTCACCAAATCGACCTAGAAAGGTCAAACTCCGTGTGTAGGGTTAGTGGATGACTATAGTATGACCTCTTAAATTTGGATCAAAATGAATCCAAAATGGCGGATTTTGAAAATTTGAAGATTATTTCAGAAGCCTCAAGTAGTTATAATTTGAGAAATATGTATTCATATGATTATCGAATAGCAGAAATACTGAGGTTTTTATTCTTGATATTGGGCGTGGCCTGTAGACATGAAGAGGTTAGCAATGTTATTTGTAAACCTGAACAAGCCTCAGTTAAAAACTCAGTTCCAGTAATACGGCATGGTTGCTCAGGTTTTTTTTTTAAATTAATTTTCATCTCTCATGTTCTTCGCTTACAAATTTTCATACTTTTTTAATTGTCTTAATCTTAATCCAGTTTCAATGAACCTACGCTGTTGTTCCTTGCCGCTGACTTAGCTGGTAACTGCACGCTTCATTTTCGATTTACATTCAACACGACCTCTCCTATGCATTTCAGCGCTTCCAGAATGTATAAATTTGAAATTGTACCTCATTTTAAACTTGGGTATCGAAAAAAATCTCGATTCCAACTTGGCGAATGAATGACATAGTTTGTGGTATAATTGTTCGTCTATTGTCCTTTGTGTTTCGGTATAGCTTTGAATTCGTTAAAGTCATTAATGAATATGTATTCAACTCATCGATCGTCTGTCAGACTATTTTGTGGATCTCAAAGCTTTGCCATCTGACAGGAATAAAATAACGAAGCCAAGAATACATAGGTCCGTGTATAGCAGGTCGTCGTGTATTTCAACTTGAAAACATTTTTAAACACGATATTTCACTGGTCGAAAATGGAAGAGGTACATAACTCGTCGCTACACCTTTGTTTCAACTCCGGAGGGAGCGAGAGAGTAGTTTTATTTTTTACGCCGAAAGGAAATTTTAAATCTTTATATTTCGTGTAACAATAATGGCGCGGAAAAGTCTGCTCTGTAAATCACTTTATCCGAGCCACGGTATACGCGCGGAAGGAGAATGGCGCGGAGGTAAAGACAACATAACAATTGGAAAAACTACAGACTAGTCTCTGTTTTCTCTCGATTCCCCTTTCGCCGATCGTGTATCCTTTTTGCAGTACGTCGGCGGGCTCGGATAACGGCGTAGGTGGAGTATGGGGCAGAGTGAAACCGTAGTTTTGTATTTTATACAAACTTCTGACTAACTTTGCGTCGGGTTGCCGCTCGTCTATATAATTTTCGTTGCAGAATGATCCGCTCAACGTTTCGTTCCAATTAAATTCATTTCTCCTTGGCGGCGTTACCATTATCGAGACTCCGGGGATCGAGTTAAGTTCGACTTAAAAGGTAGCGGAGGGGGCGCGAAGTGAGGGGAATGATGATGTTTTTAACTACATGTCCCGCGTTTCGCAGCTCTTCGCCTACGGCTGCTCGTATGGTATAACGTAACTTAGCCACATATACGTCAATCTTTTTCATTCCCTTTTCATAAAACGCCAACTCGCGTTGTTAATACGACGCTGGAAAAAGGAAAATTTTCCTGCCGCTTAGAACAGCTTCGCGGTAGCGTTTTACGCCGGTGAGCTATAATTGGCGAAATGTATGATGGGTTGGCTTTTGTTTGTGTTGAGACCTAGTCGTGTAGAATTTTTACTTTTTGCATTGTCGAGTGAGAATTTCGGTGTACTAGAGTGAAATTCCTCGAAGAATATTTTAAAAAACATTCAATTTGTGCTGATTCGACCATGAGTCCTTATTGGTGTGTGATTAAAAAATTCAAACATATGTACTCACCCACTTCAGTTTTTTGGTAAAAATATATGTTCAAAATTATATTAATTTTAAATTCAATTTTTATTCTATTGAATTTAATTATTAACAAAAATTTAAACATAAATTTTCTTAATTCAATTGAATGCGGATTCAATAATATGTACATAATTTTTTTTCTCATTTTAATAATTTTCATAATTTTTGATTTAGAATTTTTCATGATTATTCCATTTATTTTCATACTTAAAAATAACAACTGAATAAAAATAATCTTATTGACTCGCAGAACGATAGTTCTGCTTGATTTTGTTTTTTTCGATTCAACACAAAATGGCGGTTCACTCAAATTTTGAGAGAGGCCGGAGTGCGAGAAGGTACCTGAAAATTTTTGTTCGTCGTTTCATGCAAGCAGTGAGTTGAGAAAACCAACATTTCCAGATTAGATTTCTAAGTGAATTCGGAGAGACGTTAATGGGAAAAAAAGCTTTTTGAGGAGGGTTTCATTCATACAATTTCTTGAATCTTTTATATCTCTACGTCAAATCGATTTAGGAACGTTAAACTTCTTATGAGGCTTTAACTGAGAAGCAGCATTTGTGTTTGGGTGAAAATTGATGCAAATTGCAAACGGTCAGATTTGAGGTTGTTCTAAAAGTAACCTCAGTTAGCTCAAACTTGATGAATATGAGTTCATTTGATGACTGGTCTTAAGAAGTATGCTATGTCACGAACTTTTTTTGAGAGGTGGTATTAGAGTGGTTATTATTTATTTCCTTTACCACCTCCCGCCTTAATTCTACCAATGAAAGGGAAAATACGGTGAACTCAGGTAGTCAGACGACAATATTTAAATTTATAGCACACGAATTACTCACGTTTTGATTACTATAAGCTGAAGGCGATGAAGTTCTGAACCGACATAAATCTTGAAAGTAGTCATTTAAACAAGTCTAAAAATCCCAACCCTATCCCTTCCAAAATCACTTAAGAATTTGAACTTGAAACAAAAAGTAGCATTTCTTGCCATGCAGTAATCATATGAACACTTAATTCTCAAATTATAAGTACTTGAGGCTCCTCAAATTATTTTCAAATTCTTCAGATTCGCCATTTTAAATCCATTTTTACCCTAAATAAAAAGATCATATTTTGGTCATAAACGCACCCTACATACGAAGTTTGACCTTACCAGGTCGATTTGGTGAAGAGATGTGAAAGATTCGTAATTTTTCCTGCAGCAATTTCCCCTCCAAATTTCAAAAGTTTTTTTTTGCTCCAACTTTATCAAATGCACTTGGGAAGCTTTAGAATAAGTTAGTTACACAGGCACACAGGCTCATTTTATAATATGACATCGTAATAAAAAATTTTGACCCCCTCCCCACGCACAAGTAAAGACTTTTATTTGTCAAAATTTCCTTATTTTCATAATTATTTTAGTTTGTTTTTATTGATTAATCATATTTCTATCTCATTGAAGTCCAAACAATCAAAGGAAGTATTCAATATTCATGCTTTAAATAAATAAGTTGAGAATTTTTATTTCTGAATTCTGAACTTGATACTTTCGTTTATTTTTTTTTTATTCATTTCAGATACATGTTTTAAACATTGAAAAAAACAAAAAAACAAAATTCAGTCATTTTCTAGATTTCAAAATTTTTTTTCAAATTTCCATTTTCAACTTTTTTGAACTTTTGAGAACGTGAAAAGTCAAGGTTAAGGTTGTCAAGGGTAATGGCTAAATGTGAATTTTTGAATTTAATTTTCATGACTTCAGTAGGAAGACCTCTTGATGGTGAATATAATTCTTTTAGCAAATTCAAGGTGGATGGAATAAGTTGACTTATTTGATCACGACTCGCGACACGTGTTTGACGATAATTAAATGAATGGGGAATGCTTGGGTTCTCCATGCTTGTAATTTTCATCCTTTGGGAAACTAAATTTACAAAATTCATTGCAATTATTTTTCATTAAATAGTTATGAATTATCTTAATTTACCTACCATAATATTGTGCTGAACTTACTGGAATAACTTTCTTTTTTACCATAAAGTAAACAAATCCGTTTATAAATCATTAGTAATTAGTAATGAAGTAATTCACATGATAAAAATAATTTTTTTCACATAAAAACGCAGGTAAAAAAACAATGATCATATTATGTTATGATAATTGATGATCTTTCGGGCATCAAGTACAACTGAAAAGCGCCCTCTAACGCTATACCCACTGAACTAGCATTTCTATCACTCCAGGAGATATATACTCAAAGGCCAGATGATTACAAATGATCTGAAACGTAAAGATTTGAAGACTCGTTTTTTTTATATCACGAATATCGGATGATGAGTTATTCAATATTCACCATCTCGTAAATGCTACGTATGAGCATAATAACGTCTGTCGTCTAATATAGGGACTAAAATTCCTCGACGACGAGAAAATACCGCCAGAGCCGCAGCCGTCGGTATTATGATGAATCACTGTCGACGTTAAGGGCGCATCCTAACAACCACCCTTCGGCTTTGCACGAATGATTGGCTTCATTAAAATTTCGCCTCGACGACGCGCGAAATACCAACGACCGACTAGGGGAAGCGATAAAGTAAACGAACGAATCGTCGACGTTTTATAAAATATCGCGCTTATTTCGCTCGTCGTAATCTCGGTCGTATACTGGCGCGATATTAATTCTTGGTGTGACGAAGTTATGGTGGATGTAAGACGAAGTTTGAAATAAAATTTTGTATGGAATTTTAAACGCTTTGTAACCGCTGTGAGATATTTAAATTTATTTCTTCGAGTAAAAGTCCGTAAAAAATATCGGACGGAATATCGAAGCCGCAAAAAAGATTGATTTTGGATACGACTCTATCATTCGAAAAGGGTGTGTGATTTAATTGGTCGGCTTTGTGATATTTAAGTCTTCTCGAACCCCTATCCATTAAATGGAAGAGTGGAAAGTTGTAGACAGGATTGCTGGAATATTTGAAACGTGCTATTGGCTCCGTTCGATGGGTTTGTGTCAACGAACGCGCGGTAACGATGATGTATTTGGTATTAGGGAAAAAAATGTAATGACTCATGAAGTTTACCTTGGCGTGCTTAGCTGTATGGCATTTATGTTCGGTTAAGTGTTCTATTATTCTTGGCCGAGGTACATATATCGAGAGGGATGTTTTGCGTAATTAGAGGGTATATAGAACGAAGTTATTTCCACCCTTGTTTTGTCTTTGGTTGAAGGGACGTTACGATAAAACCCTTTAGGTTAGTTTACCTTGGCGTGCTTAGCTGTATGGCATTTATGTTCGGTTAAGTGTTCTATTATTCTTGGCCGAGGTACATATATCGAGAGGGATGTTTTGCGTAATTAGAGGGTATATAGAACGAAGTTATTTCCACCCTTGTTTTGTCTTTGGTTGAAGGGACGTTACGATAAAACCCTTTAGGTTATTTGGTGCGTCAAAGATGGCACTTTAAAGGGTTTCTATTTGTTGGAAAAAGGTACTGAAAAAAATACGCGGTAAAGGTAGAGATCGTCGGTTCATACTTAGTTTTTTTTCATCCATGGTTGTACGTCCGAACTAATATAAGCTGCAGCTATGGTGGCAGAATTGTGGAAGCTGTAAATTACCTTAAAGGAATATTTTTTGGACTCCTTTTACTGATATTTTGTGTTGTAGGATTTCTTTTCATCAGACCTGTTGCCCCGCTCCAGAAAAATTTGAGAGTTTCCTAGTAAAATTTTATATTCAATGTAAAAGTACTAACGATAAAAAAATTTAGGTTTTCTAGCTCTCCTCCTCCCTCCCCTCCTCCCCTCCCCTTCCCTACCTCCTCCTCCTCATCACCATAACGAAATTAATTAAAGCCTCTTTTTGTTCCGATTTTTTAGATTATCTTGTGTTTCACATGCACTCGTTTTATTTTTTACGAATTGCAATATTGCTGATTTGAAGCATGCTTCACAATATGGAACCTGCAAAGATCATTGCATTTTTGCCCGACAGACGTTCAATTATTGAGTTTCAATACTTCGAAATATTTTTGTGAATTCAGCTTTTCTAATTGCAAAATCGTTTGAAACTCAAGAATACAGAATGTATGAATGAATGAATTTGAAATAAATTGTAATTTTGCGAAATTACAATGTCATTAACAAAAAATTTGTTGGAAATTTTTTGTCGAAAATTCAATACAGTGATGTAATTTCTATTTTGAACTTTTACGAGGTTGGGACCCTAATTAAGAATTTCAGCTTTAGGAATGTTGAAGATTTGTAAAAAAGTTTGAAAGGCTTTAGCTTATCGAACAAAATACCCATATTTTCAACGGTTTGGTAAAATACCAAAAGCATCGATCTCTAAACTTTGAAAACTCTGTTCTTATCATTTCTCAAATTTGTGGTGATACCATTACATTACTTTAGAAGAGGAGATAGAAACTGAATATATAAAATGATTTCAAAATTTCTAGATTCATAATCGTTGTGCAAGTTGAAGGATAAAGTTGATGAAAAAATCATGATTTTTGACTCTTAGATATTATCATCAGTAATGTAGTTCGCTCTAGCCAATTTTTTTTTTGTTGGAGTACGAAAGCTGAAAGGGACTTGATTTTCTACCACACAAATATATCGTTGCACGTCAGCCCAGCAAAATAGTAAATCTGTATGCACTCAGTTTGAGCAATTCATTGATGTAAAATTTAAGATGAAATTTCAAACGTTATTAGTATAATTATGCGTTATAAATTGATTTTTATCGAAGTAAAATTCAAGTTGAAATTTTTAGTTACACTTATTCGTGACTGAAATAAAATAAGGGATAAAAGATGAGGAAAAATGAGTGAAAATACCATCAACGTAAACTCTGCGAGCATCGTATTGTGTTCCCTGGGGCGGGAAAATATCGCGAAACAATTTCGCGTGTATTTTTAATTAAAGCAAATCGAAATCCGAGCGTTTGAATTTTTTATCGGCAACGGAATAAATAAAAATAAAAAAGACGAGAAAACGATAATTCGCCGTCCGGGTGGATTTAAATAAAAAAAGCCTTCGTTAACGGAAACAAAAAACGGCTAACGAAAAAAAATGGCTCGACTTAGGTACACAAACGAAGCGAGCGTTTCAAGCATTTAAATACCGTTTAAAATATTCACGTCCTTAACGCAAATATACGAAGATTAAATTCCATATCGTACTTTTTCGCTCTGGGTTACCGACGAAGATGCGGAGAGAGGGAAAAATTAACCCTTCAAACGACAATGTTAAAAGGATTACGAGGTCGCGGGAAGTTTTCGCGATGTAGCGTTATATCGAGAACCTACTAATTACCTAAAGTAGAAATCTATACCGTTTTGGAATTACACCTGACTGCGTATCTGTGTTAAATAAGCGGTTTGTTTACCCACCGGGTAACGAAGAAGGGAAAATACCGTAGTTACATTCACTCTCGAGTAGGCTACGAAAGTAGCTTTTTAACTTAGACTTCGAGTTGTAAAGTACATACGGGTGGTAGTTTCTTTAATGGTAATGAATGGATGGTGGTGTGGAAGGGTGTTACTTCTTGCAGGTTTTGTTTTTTGAAATTTATGATATTATAAATTTTGTCGTACTTAACTATTTTAATAAAATTAGTATACGTTTCGTCACATACTATTTTGGAACGTTTTATTAACCTTGTTCTGCGTAATTATGGATACATGGATACGTTTTTGATGAAATTTGAAACAACAGTATCCAAGTATGTATGAAAAATAATTAAACATTTTGAAACATGGAAAATTCTTCCAAAGTTTCATTAAGGTACAGCAGTGCTTCTGTTGTATTCAAATCATCTCTACGAATATCTTAGTCAGTTTTTCAAACTGCATTTTGTGACGTGTTTTGCGATAACATACCATATGTCGGAACAGTATTTTTTGAGAACGTAAAACGTCGAATTAAGTATAAAAAAATTGATTTTTTTGCAATTTCGTATACTGTGAACCCTTATCTATCAGATAACACTTGATGGAACCCTCGGAGACATCGTCTTCTAACTTAAATCTGAAGATTATTTGTGGTATAGCATTAGATGTTGAAGTTACAGAACTGAGTCATTAATTTCAGAATTCGACTTCTGATTTTAACTGGCATAAGAATTTTGTCTTTTATCAATACTTTACTCACATAAGTGATATAATCTGGTAAGCATACGACAGGGAAGGAATCTATCTTTTTCTACTTTGCAATTATTAAACCTTTGGAAAGGCGAATAGTATACACTTTTGACCTTTCACTTCTGTGGAAAATGGTTTCATAATTTGATCCTCGAGCTCTTTCTCTCTTCGCAAACATTCGCTGATTTTACACCACGCTTGGACTTATTGAAGACAAAAGAAAACAGGGGTTCTTTCTGTCCTGCAATTGTAATAAATTAAAAATAAATATAGCTGTGAATTTATTCTATGTATACACTTATAGTATATTTAATTATCTGTGATTATTTTTCATCAACTGTATTACCATAGTGGTACAAAGCGCATTTTAATCTGGTCCACCTTTCCATGTGTATGCTTGAAAGATATCCCCCTTGAACACCAAGTTTGCTATATGACGAACTGTTTTCATGAAGTCAGTAGTCTTTAACGATTTAGAAATATGCGTAATGAATACAATCTGAAATCAACTAAATAAAAAGTAGAAATATAATATAAAAAATTATTTTACACCGAAGAGAAATGTAAATACATTATAGTTATGCGGAATTAGTGTTTTGGGAATATCGACCAAAAAAAACATATCGATATATCACTGACATATATCGATATATCAATATCGATTTTTTTGCATTTATAAATATGAATCTGTGCAATAGCAATTAACGTTTTCATTATCAAAAATTAAAAATTTCTCACGTCAAACATCCGTAGGCACAAAATAAGAATTTGATAAAAATTAGGTCGATTTTGGTGCAGATACACCAACAATATTATCAGTGTTTTTTTTGCAATATCGATATCATGTTGTGATATCGATATATATGATATATAAATATCGATATTACCATTTCGATATCCCATCTCTATGTGGAATTAGTAGAATGTGTATTTTGATCAAAAATCCTAAAAGAAGAAAATATTTGTCTTCCTCCTTCCCTTACCGTACCTCTCCACAAAAAAAAAAAAACATGAAGAGCGAAAACAAATCATATATTTTATTTAAGTCGTTATTTAAACCAACTAGATGGCAGCATTATACTATAATAACTATTTTTTTCCAAAAAACGAGTCCATTTCCTTTCTTTTATTACTCGTTCACTTGCCTCTAGCCACTTTGCTGTACATTAAGGTGGAGTGAAAAAATCATATGTTAGATTTTGATGAAATTCGTTGAGGTGGTTTACTTTGAGTGAGAAACCTCCCAGAAAAATTTCAAGCCTTCTAGGTGAAAGAGGAGGGGAACAGAAAGTCCCTGAAGTGCACATCCTTTTGAAAAAAACGTTGTTTTTTGGGTTTTTTAGTCATTGAGAATTGTGTGAGAAATTCTTTTCAGCACTTCAAACATGCAATTTAAGTTTCTGCATCTTCTTGTACCATCGCCATTCTTCTCGGATCGAAACTCGGACTGGTACAAGATGGTCGAAACATTGCAGATCGCGATATTTCAATATTATGAATTTTTCACCGACTCTGCATCAATTATTTTTTGACGGAGTAATTTGATCAATTTTTTTTTTTCAAACTTTAGAAGTATATTACGAAGAAATGTTTGAAAATTGTCTGTCCCATTATAGTCAGTTGGAGATCGCAATATTCTAATGTTGTGAAACTTTCACTAGCTTTGAATGAATTAATTTTTCACCTAGAAACTTCACGAAGATTTTTTTCGAGTGCCTACTGTCTCACAGTTCTCCGAAGTCCTATAAATCCATTAAAAGTCATTAATTTGGACGAGTAGTCCTACAAATGGAAATAGTCCAGTAAAAGTGCCGCATTAAACTCGAAAGTCCTGTATTTTTCATTCAAACATTAAAAAAAAATACTAGTGATTCCTCGCCCCTTCAGGGCTCGCAGTAAAAATTAAATGAAGAAGAAAAAGTTATTTTATCAGACAAGTATTGCTACATTCCAAACTGCCCAACCCAATTTTTCTTACTTGTTACCACCACCAAAAGTTCTTCCTTTCAGGATGGGCTTGCCCCTTTCTACCTTTGTATACCTGCCATTTTAAACAATTTTACAACTTTACCTTTGCTCTTGCCTATGTAGAAAGCTTTTATTGAAATTTATCACATTTTTCTCCCTTTATATACCTGCTACTCAAAACAATTTTATGACTTTACCCTTGCGCACATACAAGGCTTTTATTAAAATTTACAACCTTTTTCTCCTTTGTATACCTGCTATCGTTTATATACCTTTTTTACCTACTATTCAAAACAAGGATGCGCGCGCATCTCAAAACCGATTTCATTTTGATTTTAATATATAGAGAGAAAAATCATTACCACACTACACCACCCCACCTCTCTTTAAGGGTGTGCTCTTTGTTTACATTTTTGATGGAAAAAGGTTCGTTTGAACGTCAATTTAGATCCACGATTTCTTGGCGAAAAATGGATATAATTGATCACCATTTGTTATATTTTATTTATTGATCCTTTTTAACACGGGATAATCGAGATATTTTAAAAAAATACCTTCGCTTTTAATTTATGACGAATTAAACTGAAAGATTTTAGACAAACTTCAAGTGCCAATTACTCAACATAGGAATAATTTATTAAAAATTTGAACTCCAACCGTGTTCGTCTTCTTCTGAAAAAAAATAGAATAAATCAAAAAAAAAATTTGAAATTCACAAAGAAATAACGGATCTAAAATTGGCTGTTTTTTGTTAAAATTGGTTGAAATCGTTCTTTGTAATCCAACTCTGCGATACAAATTCAGATGTGAACGGCTGTCAAAATGCACAAGTTCGTTCAAAACCTTCTTATCAAAATGTAAACAAAAAGCACCCCCTTAAGAAGAAGAAGGTGAGAATTATATGTGTTGTTTAATGTTCTATGTGTGGAGTTACTCGCGTTCTTAAAAAAATAGATATATTTGGGTGTGCTCGAAAGCCAATTTGTCGTTGTACATGCATTTTTTTGAAGGAGTAGAGGCGGGTGAACTTTTAAAAAATTAATGGTAAAAGTTCTGCGGAAGTTCTATATTATTACGTTCAACGAATTTTGTTAGACGAATTGATTTATTATGTTGTAATAACATAGATGAACGTTCACCTAGGGTAATAAATATTATTGGGTGGTGGTAACATAAATTATGTCCTGATCCTTGACAAACAGTCCTGCATGTCAATTGGGAACCGAACTTTGAATGATTCGTATGCACAAAGAACAAATTTTCATGTATTTTTTATAAAATGAATTTTTATTGAAAACTATACCTGTTGCAGCTTATCTGATTTGGATCTTCATGTATTCATATTTTTAGCCGTTTGTATAGTGGATTGGTCAATGTCCAACATTTATGTCTTTCTTTACTACGCCAATACGGTAGCGATAGTAAACGCTGAAGTAAAGGTTTACTAGGAAAATTGAAAGCTCTCCTAGTTGAAATGATGTTGGAAAAATCTATCTATAAATTTGAGAAAAAACAATTCTCGATAATCCTTCTCTATATTTTTTTCCCAACTCGCAACATACAGTATATCAAAGTTGTACGTCTAAGGCGCTGTAATTGTCCCATTTTATATCGAGTATCGCGTCGATTTTTTTTTCTCGTCGTTTTTACAAAGTGGCAAATACAGAGACGATGGAGAAAGAAGGTGAATGGTACAGAAATAAGCTTTTTCTGCTTCTATTATAAGATTACCAAGTTGGAAGTTGAAAAACGTGCTTTTTTTACAAATTTCGCTCGCACACAACCAGTATTATGGTATACGAATGCCAAAATAAATACGTACACGTATATCCGGTCGAGTATTAGGGTACGTTGTTGAAGAGAGTGGTGGTGTGAGGGTGGTTCGACTTGAGCTCGTTTTCATGTTTCGCGTCGATAAGTGTTGGCTGTTTGTGTACGTTGAATACGCATATTTTTTTATTTTTTTGGATTGTTTCGCTCTCTTTGATACGTATTATTTCTTCGATACATTGAAATGGTTGATGTTCGAAGACGTAAATGTTTACCTGTTAACCAACGTTTTGTTTGGGACATCTTTTATTATCAGAAGAACAATGGCAACTAAAGTAAAAGTTGAGATCAGTGAAGCTTTTTTGTCCAGAGAAAGAAAGCTCGGGGAAATGAAATGGGCGACGAGACGATTTACGTATTTCGAATTTATATCGTTGTGAAATATGTCGAAAACAAAAATATCGAAGGAAATTACTCGGTAGGCTGGTACGCGAAGAGTAATTTTTTCATTCGTATGCTGTGGAAATAAGCTGAGGACAAACGTGGCGCCGGAAGCTCTCGGAATGAGATACTTTTGAGAAAATACGAACGTAACAAAGGCGTCGTATGTGCAATGTCACAGGCAGGCTACACGCGTACTCTGTATACTCGGTATAAAAATGGTATACGACAAAAGACAACAACGAAGTTGGTTTTCTTTCGTTCGAAATTGAATACGCGGACCAATGTTGAAAGTCAACGAATATAGAAAGCACCTTCCTTGTGTTGTTTTTTCCCTCTTTACGGTTTCGATGGATTGGTACAGGCATCGTAATTTCTTCGAACTCGACGACGTACTGGGCCCATTACGCGAAAGTATGCAGTTTGTAGGTTTATTGCGGAGCAAAGCGCAACAGTTTTTTAAAATAAATTATTTATTGAAACGATATAGCGCGCCGTTATGCTGGGGTGGTTTTTTTATTTTTTTTTAACGTAACAGAATTACTCGAACGATGTGCCAGATTGTTCAACAAGTTTTGAAATTTTGTTTTTTTTTTCTCCTACTTAAGAAATGTCGTTTTTGCGAGAGTAATGAAATTAAGCATATTATTCCTTCAGGTATATTACCTTTTCATAATATCGTATAAGTATTTTAATTATTGGTTGTAAATCTTTGCTAAAGTAGTTGGATTTGGCGGTGAATGAGGTGGGCGAAGAATTTGCTATATTTTCGACGCGATTTCTCTAAAAAAAATATTTCATTTCGACGAAGAAGAGGGTGCCTTTTATACGGTGTTTACCGAATGAATAACTCGGTGAAAGGGGAAAAATCGAGAACTCGGGTGAAATTTTCTCGTTTAGAGATTCGACAAGATTCTGTAAAAGAAAATCATACCTCATAACGAATTATTTACTTTACAAGGTTTATATTTCGTAATGTAATTTCCAACGATTTTTCCTATCCTTTTTAAATACCGACGGTGTATTTTTGAAAAGAGGCGATGTTTGTTTCTGTCTTGAGTTCTTGGTGATGCTCTTATTTGCTTCATTTCTGGATTTTCTTACTCAAAGAGATAATTTCGCTTCTGTGATCACCTATTTTATGGCTAAGCAAAGATAAGTTATCTTGGAATTGAAGATTGTGGCGTGTGAGGATGAATATCATTTGAATCAAGTCTCGGAAACGCCAGAACACATAATTAAAACCTAAACTACTAGCGTCAGAAAATTAAAAACGATATCAATAATGTTAGGTTTTGTTTTCTTGTTACATATATAATATACTCGTAAAATAATTCACCTTGATTATTTTTATAAATTTTTTTATGAAATTCCATGACGGCAGTACATCCTGTGAGCGAGCAAGTATACGTATAAGTACTCGTATCTTGATCTTGAACAGGTATATTTAAATATTTGAGTGCAAAATCAATTTTTTACAATAATGTAGTTACTTATTTGCTGTAGATCGTTGTTGTGCTGTGCTTCTTCATACCTCGAAAAAAATAGATAGCAAATCGAAAATACATGATATATACATCCTATTCGACGTGTTAAAGATTTATGTAAACGTTCATAAATTTGGCAAAACAATAAATAAAAGATATTCCGGTTCAAAGTTCGACGTATATAAGGGCAACGTTCTTTTATTTTAGAAAGACGCGAAGAGTAAGCTAATGAAACGCTATTTTCGCGGTCTCGCGGTTGGCTTCATTGTATAGAGGAATCCTGTAAAAAATAGTTTTTCGTGTTTATTCAACATTACACAAACGAACTGATTAATTTCCATCGAAACGTTTTAAAATATTTGTACGGCTTTAAGACGAAATGCGGCGTGGGTTTTTGTTTATGAATGGCTGTTTTAGCGCGAGTATGCTTTTCATCGGTTCATTATTGTGTTGCGATACTCGATGCCAAATGACGATCAATCGAGCGAATATTTTTAGCTACAAGTAGCGTATTTTTTTTATTTTTTGTTGGTATTATTTTTTTTGAAAAGATTGAATGGTTTGAAAAATATGGTGAAAATGGGAATGCCAGTGTAAAGGGTTTTTCGTTAACGTCCATTTGTTGTGAGGGCTATTTTTATGCATGATAGGAGTATTATAAGAAATCAAGTTAGAAGGTGATTATACATTTACATAGTTATCCAGTATAGTTAAAGGGAAATATGGGTATGATGTTTCGTTTTCTGTTTTTTTAAATTGTATTTTTCCGCGTTGATTTGGTAAATAATTTGTACGAAAATCTGTTTCTGTTTTTATTCATGAAAGTAATTCGTGAAAGTAATTACTAATTGCCTTTCATTTTTATTTTTATTTTTAGTTTTATTTTGAATAGACCATATAAGTAGGTAACTGTATTTTATTGTGAAAAAATCTGCAATTTCGAGTATTTTGATTCTCGACAAATATATCCAAACATTCTTCTTTTCAATTTCTGTTTTAGAGATTCCAGTAGCGTGGGTATTAATTTGCCATAGTGGGATGAGTGTAGTTGGCCTCCGAATCTTAATTTTTCAATTGACTTTAAGTTGCTTTTCACATCTTGATTTACCTCTTCCCCCCTCCTCCCCACCGGCTTTTTAAACACTTACTATCTTCACGAATGAAAAATTTCAAAAATAAAATTTATAATAATGATTCCATACTCTTAATTTCTGTTTCATACGACGTAGAATCGAATCGACGTTTCTCTGTTTTGAATACTTGGTTACAAATATTTTCTTGCTCCGTCTGCATTTATAACTAACTGTCTACTATTTAAAAAAAAATCAAGATGGGATTGATTCCTTCGATTCCCTCCATCATTGAGGTGCGGTGAGTATATTTCAGGGGGTAGATTTTTTCTTTCTTTCTTTTCAACTATTTTTTGAAAACGAGGCATGTGCTGGTTGAATAAATGATAACTTATTTCAACAAAAACTCATTCTAAGTGAAGTCCTTCCTTTAAATGTCATCTTACTCTTATTCTCTCCTTTTGATAGAATTATGAACGTCTCTGGCTCTACATATTTTAACTTATTCATTTTAAGAAGAGTAAGAATGCAGCATTTTTAGAACTATATTTCACTTCAAGTAGACAGCTTGGGAGAACCAAAATTGATGGTGAGGCAAAAATAATTTTTGTGTCCACTTTTCCAATTTTTTTTTCTTTTTTGCTGATTTTAACTCACAAAAGGATATGTATTACAGCTTACCTGATTTGGTAAGGAAGGGGGGGTCTTCAAACCTTTGCGTTTCAGACCATTTTTGATCATCTGACAAATGTCCAACTATTGGGTGTGTATAATGTATACATATAAATTTTTTCTCCAAATGTAGCTCTGGCGGATATTCATGAAATTCGCTCAAAATTTGCTAAGAGACTCTTCTTAAAAATGGGAAAGAGGTACTTTTTTGTTTTTTCGTTACACCTCAAAATAGCGGATCACTCAAATTTTGAGGGAGGCTCGAGAAGGAGTGAATGGCTTATATTCTTTGTTTTTGAGCTCATATAAAAAAGTGAGTCACGAACGCTAACATGTCCGAATTTCAGCTTCCTAAGTGCATTTTGAGGAGAGTTGTATAAAACAGCTTTTTGAGGAAGTTTTGGGTTATGAAATTTCTGAAATCTTCCATATATCCTCACCAAAGCAATCTACAAAGGTCAAACTATTCATGTGACGTTAATTGGTGACCAAAATATGACCTCTTGAATTTGGGTTAAAATGAATCGAAAATGGCAGATTGTCAAAATTTGAGTAAAACTTGAGGAGCTCAAATTTGTAAAAATGTAATTAATATGAACTCATATGATTATTGTGGATAAGAAGTATACTGTATTCTAAATTCACCTTCACACATTATGTTAGAGGGAAGAAGGGAAGTTATCGATCTGAAAATGTGGTGGGGGTACACCAGAAATCGTACATTTTTTATTGCACTTTCATATGATAAAATGACCACAAATGATTCACATATTCTGTTTTCAGGTTCCCTCAGCTCTAGTGATGCAGCATGGCTGCTTACATTTTTTTTTTCAAATCAATTGAAAATTTTGAAATAAATTGATGATACTTAATGAAATGAAAATTATTTGGGATTGTGAAAAGTTTTGAAGCTTGGAAGTTTAATCTCTGAACCCTTAAGAAACGTAAGCTCGAGGGCAGTCTGCCACCTCTACTCCTCCCTCTCCCTTGCCATGCAAGTAAATAACACCCCATCCCCCTTGGAGTATACTTTCACCTTATCTCCTGATTTATATTCTTATAAGTAATAATCATTAATAATAAGTTTAATCATATGAATGAAAATCATTTAATTGTCGTACCATAATTATCTAGATACATGCAATAAAACAATACTTGAAAGAACGAAGTAATTATATGTACATGAGTAAGTGTCGTACTTTCAAATAATTCTGGATGAACCAGCGCAAAAATATCTTTTCCTAAAATTTTCCTGACGTAATATTATCTATTTTGTGAGTTTAACGTTTTTGCAGATAAAAAATATGGTTTTGGTCACGAAAAGGAGAAATTTTTTGTGATTTTTTTTGGGCGGGAGGGGGGAACTTCTCGTTGGCTCAAGGGATTCACCGCAGCTCTGCCCATCATACCTAGCCCATTGAGAGCTTCTCCAGAATGATTTAATACGTCGTTCTCCAAGTCGAGGGTATCTATTTGAAAACTATTTTTTTCGAGAGCTTTTATAAGTTGAAGCACTCATAATTATAATTTTTGCGCGAAGTTTTCGGTAATTTTTTTGTTGCTTCGCCAAATCCAATCCAGACAACTTTTAGGATTGACCTGGCTCACTCATTCCATTCGCTGCTTACAGCCATGTTGTCGAGTTCGATAGTTTCGCGAATTGATAAACTAGAAACGAAAAAATATAAAAATATAACGATCCGAGTTCCGGTATTACTTTCTATATTGAAAACGAGAAAAAGATAGAGCCGAAAGGAAAAGAAGAAATGAAGAAAGAAGCGAGAATTTCATTCGATTTGGAAACTGCAAGGAAAAAGTGGTTCGTCGACGAGGACAGATTAGGATATAAATTACGGTTAAAAGGCGAACTTTAGTAAACCCTGAAACGGTGAATAGTCCTATTACACAGCTTGTTTGTAGATCAATAACTGTTAGCTGAGTCGGGGTGTATAGAGCGTTCCATTTTTCGGGGCGAAGAGCGCGACGACGAATACGCACCGAGGCAGCGGCGAGGAAGAAAGAAAAAGAGATAGCGTAAGTCTCATCCCGCCGATTTTTGGAGGACGGCGGCGCTTCGCTTCGGCCCGCATTCAGACTGAAGCTATTAAAGGAACATAAAACGCTCAACGCGCCCAGCACCCACCTCTCGGCGTATCTTTTTCATCCCTTGTACATATTTATCTTCTCGCCGCGACGCAGTGTTGCCATAAAACGGACGTTAATCGGTATAAATTGGAATGTCGTGCGCGTTCGTACCTGTTAACGTGACATATTTTATGGCGATATTGAGGCGTGATTTTGGAGTGAATTTTTTTCTCTTGATTATTCGCAATTGAATGGATGAAATTGTTTAGCTGTTCGACTCGATGGATGAGTATAATGGCGTCGGTGTTGGAATGCCTGTAAATACCAAGGATGGTGTTACGATTGTACATTCATCTTATTTATATTTCTGCAATATTGTAGAAAATGGTAATGGTAAATTCCAGTTCGATTGGTTATAAGCTAAATAGTCAGATTAATGTAACTAACAATATGTCATGTTGTGGCCTATCTTTTTTCCTTTCAATTGATATGTTATAGCGCCTGAAATGAGATATTGGTAGGCAATTTTATTAACGCGAAAATAATCGGATTTAGTTACGTTAATGGTTTGAAGAAATGTTTAGTCCAGAAGCTGGCGGGGTTCGCATCGATATTTCGAGGGGGTAAAAATTTAATTTTTTGATGTTGTAAAGGTTCTCCTTTAGTATAAAATATCATATCACTCTTGGCTGTGGTCCCATTTTGGAGTGGAGGAGGTTGTAGCTGTGGCCCGTCGTCTCGTGCTCAGGGGATAATTGATTGAGATGAGATATGGGCAGTGTGATGGTTACTTGACTTGTCATTTTAACTGCTCATTCTTTCTTTGTTCGAATACATGGCTATCGATTACTAATTTTTAATTTTTTTTCTCTTAGTCGTTGAAAAGTAGTCATAATTTTGACAAACACTCCAAGTGTGTTTCTTCTCCGGCAGAAGGGGGCTCCAACGTCGGCATTTTTTATTTTTGTTACTTTTATTTGAAAATATATAGTTCAAACTTGTTATGCGTTTTCAATCATATACGTTACAAAGTGGGATTTTTTTATTGTAATTATCTCGTGTACTATTGATCATTGGTGAAAAAATTTACACGGAAATAAAATGTTTTGTATTTCAATAACTCAAAAGTATGAGTTGTGGGAGAAAATGCATATCACTCAATTTTTCGATAATTCGATTACCTTTATTTTATAATAAAACGTTTTCAACTACGACCAATTGAAGCCCCAATACACGCGAAAAACCAAATTACACCTCCGTTAAGCGCCCTCCACATCAAATTGAGCAATAATAATTCATTTCATCCAAATGGTGACGACAAGCTAGATATCTTCAAAAAAACAACATTTTTAATAGCCTTTTCCATTTTAGGGCCGAGGGTACCCTATTATTGCGCCAATTACGAATAAAATGTATGCTACGTAATTTTTTGTAAATCCAAAGACTCTTATTTTTGTGTGAAATTTTTTCACCGACGATTAATGGTATCCGAGATACTTGCTCCAAAAAATGATACCCCTGCCGAGGGCGACAATATGTTTTTTTGTATTCAAGGAGACGTTCTCTACAACATTCAAAAATTAAATTTTCTCCCCATCGAAATATCAATGGAGCCTATATCAACTCTTTGACTAATAAAACTCTCTGTAGAAAATTTTCCTTTCGAAGCTTTTCATTTATGCTATTCTTCTTTCGTGTGTTCATCATTTAGCCATTATCGTTCGTTATTATGTATCGTATATTTTTATTTCGATGTTGTTCGAATTACTTTTAAACGAGAGGCCAAAAAAAAGTGGAGTTGATTAAGAATTTTTGAAAGCAGGTAAAATATGAAAGCTGTTTTTGAATATGAATTTTGGTAAACAAATTTTGAAAGTAGGTAAAATATAAAAAATGGTTTTAGATGTGAATTTTGAATAGAAATTTTTTGAAAGCAAGTAAAATATACATAATATTTTTGGATTATGAATTTTAAATAAAAAATTTTTGAAAGCAGGTAAAATATAAAAAATATTTTCGTATATGAATTTTTAAATGGAAATTTTTTAAAGGGCGGTACAATATAAGGAATGTTTTTGGATACGAATTTGGATAAAAAATGTTTGAAAGTAGGTAAAAATACAAAATGTTTTTGGATGTGAATTTTGAATTGAAATGTTTTGAAAGCAGGTAAAATATACAGGGTGGAGCAAAAGTCAGGGTGCAAATTTGCAAGCAATGATTAAGTAACAATGATTGCAAAAGTAGAACGTTTATTTTCATGAAGATTTTCATAAGAGGTGTTCGAAATGTTTTCCTTCTACCTCGATACACTTCAAACAACGTTTTGCAGTCGATTTTACCATATGGCTCAGTAATGTGAGGTCGTTATTGATGATATCAAACTCGTGTGTAATGATTTCTCGGAGTTGCGCCAAGTTATTGATGGAATTTGCGAACACCCGGTCTTTCAGCAGTCCCCACACAGAGAAGTCTATCAGCGTTAGATCTGGGGAGCGTGCTGCATAAGCCGTAGGCCCCCCTCGACCAATCCAATCTGGGAAATGCTCTTTTATAAAAGCGCGAACAACTAGCATATACGTATTTTCGGACAGTGCACACTGACTTTTGCTCCACCGTGTACATAATATTTTTGGATAATAATGAATTTTAAATAAAAAATTTTTAAAAGCAGGTAAAATATGAAAAATGTTTATGGATATGAATTTTTAAATGGAAATTTTTTGAACGCCGGTAGAATATAAAGAATGTGTATGAATTGTAAATAAAAGCGTTCGTTTCCATATTTTTTTCCTGCTCTTTAATCGAATAATTACAAAAAATTCACAACACTGCAAGATTCGATGAACAATGCGAACGTTTGCCTTTTGGGTATCCCTGCGTATTAAAAAGATAACTTCCTTCGCCGCGCCGAACCCAATTAGACGACTATTCGCAGTCGTTTAAAAGCGCTTTTGGAATTCACGTCGGGGCGAGGCCGCGTCGTAAAAATGATTTCAACGCTGTAACGCCGTCGCCTATACATATAAACGCAATTAACGAGGACGCTAGGTAACGCGTCGACGAGCTGCCGCGTTACATATCGTATATCCCTTCATTACGGTACGTGGCCGACCGTCGTACGCGGCCTACGTGATGATGAATAGATAAAAAGAGATTAATTTTACGCGGCGCTCTATAACGGGCCAGGAAGGCGGGAAGATAAAAGAAAAATTCCCCGTTCGTATTTATTTTCTTTCTTTTTTTTCCCCCACCGATTGTATTGAAAATGTTGAGTTAACCGATAATTATAATCTAGATTGGCGAACGTTATCGACACGACGGGAGGTCGGGTTGGTAATCGAACAATTTGCACGCTCTGTGTTACGCTATGAGCTACCGAGGTTCTTGCTTGGGTTGTAACACGTGTACGATAAATCATCGAGTGTACGGCGCTTTTGTCGCGACCGCGTATTTCGCCACTTTACGTCAATTCGGCGAATGGAAAAAGTAAACGAAAAGTTCATGTAAGAGTAAACAAAATTTCCAGTTTCATTTTAAGAATCACTTATACGTTCATATTTCCATGCGTATAACAGACTGAAAAGCTCGGTCGAATGTCGCATTTTCAACTGTAGAACTGTACTGAAATGTCAACCGTCTCATATTAGGGCTTTTATTTGTTTTCGCGCCAGAGGAGTGGGAGTAATGTGGTATTCGCAGGTTTGGAATGCAGATAAAAATTCACCTTTAACCATTATGGTGTTGGTGTTGAGATGCAGCTTTCATTTATGCCTTTAAGAATACATAATTATTATGTTATAGTGTGGTCTTTGAAATCAGAACGTTGTGTTTATTAGCAAAAAATAAAGGTTTTGCATTTAGGAAAAAGTCGTTGACAAATCTCTTCAAATATACCAACTGATTTATGGTAGTACGAAAAAAACTTTTAAGGGGATGACACTTCAAAGTATTTCATAAATTTTCGATATCTCTTCTCGAAATGTACTTGGAAAGTTGAAATTTTGTAAGTTTTTTGTTGGAACCAGAATGTGACAAATTGAATTTAAGTCAAAATTGATTCAAAATGAATTAGAAATGGAGGATTAAAGATATTTGAGGAAGGTACGAGAAGCCTCGAATGACTAAAATTTGGTAAATATACGTACGATCATGCCATTTCGTAAGCAAGGATTCCTACGCATCATAACTTTTCATTTTAGTTTTTACCTTACAAACGATAGCTATTACAGCCTACCTGATTTGAGATGGGTATCGAGGGGGAGAAGGGGGAGATTCAAATATTTGCGCTTCGGACCATTTGTAATCATCTGGAAAATTTCTAACTTTTTGAGGTGTATATGTTTTTGCACGCGTAGCGCAAACGGGTATTCGTGAAATTTACCCGAAACTCGGTAATAGACTCTTCTTAAGATAGCAACAAACAACTTTTTTAGCCGAGTTTTTAACAAAACGATAGCTATTACAGCCTACCTGATTTGGGAAGGGAAGGT
Organism: Phenacoccus solenopsis; assembly: GCA_009761765.1. Lineage (NCBI taxonomy): Eukaryota > Metazoa > Arthropoda > Insecta > Hemiptera > Pseudococcidae > Phenacoccus > Phenacoccus solenopsis. The sequence goes on from CM019752.1 coordinate 31,069,892, forward strand.
CGGGGGAGGGTGGGGTCTTCAAATCTTTGCGTTTCAGACCATTTGTAATCATCTGGCAAATGTCCAACTTTTTGGTATATATATATATTTTTTCCCCCACGCGTAGCGCCGGCGAGTATTCATAAAATTCGCTCAAAATTTGGTGAGGGACTCTTCTTGAAAATGCGCGAAAATAGTTTTTTTGTTTTTTCGATAAATTTCAAAATGGCGGATCACTCAAATTTTGAGGGGGGCTGGAGAAGGGGCAAATTGCTCAAATTTTTCGTTTTTGATTTCATATGAAAGAGTGAGTCACGGATACTAACATATCCAAATTTCAGCTTCTTGAGTGCATATTGAGAGGAGTTAGATCAAAAAACGGCTTTTTGAGGAAGTTTTGAGTCATGAAATTTCTTGAATCTTCCATATCTCCCCACCAAATCAAGTTAAAGAGGTCAAATTTTGTGTGTGAGGTTAGTTGGTGACCACAATATGACCTCTTGAATTTGGATCAAAATGGATTCAAAATGGCGGATTATCAAAATTTTGAGTAGAGCTTGAGGAGCCTCAAGTTGGTAAAAATGTAATTAATATGAATTCATATGGTTATTGGGGATAAGTTGTATACTATATCCCGAATTCACTTCCATACATGATGTTGGAGGGGGAAGGCGGGGTTACCAACCTAAAATAGTGGTGGGGGTACAGGAGGGGTCGAAAATTTTTTATTGCTGTGTCATATGATAAAATGAGCCCAAGTGACAAACGTATTTTGATTTTAGCTTCCTCAGTGATTTTGGAGGGGAGTTAGAGCAAAAAACGGCTTTTGGAGGGGAAATTGCTGCAGGAAATTTCATGAATCTTCCATATCTCATCACCAAATCGGCCTAGAATGGTCAAACTTTGTGTGTAGGATTAGTTTGTGACCAGAATATAATCACTTAAATTTGAGTCAAAATGGATCCAAAATGGCGGATTTACAAAATTTGAAGATAATTTGAGGACCCTCAAATAGTTATAATTTGAGAAATATGTGTTCGCATGATTATTTCATGGCAAGAAATACTACATTTGTGCCAAATTGAACTTCTTAAGTGTTTTTGGAAAGGATAGGGTAGGGGTTTTCAGACTTGGTATTGGGTGTGGCCTGTAGTGATGAACGTTAAGCAAGGTTATTACTAAATCAAACAAGCCCCAGTTAAAAACTCAGCTCCAGTAATGCGGCATGGCTGCTTACGTTTTTTTTTTGTTTTTTCGATACACCTCAAAATGGCGGATCACTCAAATTTTGAAGGGAACTGGTGAAGGGACAAATAGCTTATATTTTTCGTTTTTGATCTCATATGAAAGCCCGAATCACGGACACTAACATATCCACATTTTAGCTTCCTAAGTGCATTTTACGAGGAGTTGGAGTATAAAACGGCTTTTTGAGGAATTTTTGAGTAATGAAATTTCTTAAATCTGGTATATCTCTTCATGAAATCGACCTAGAAAGGTCAAGTGAGTAACAAGAATATGACCTCTTGGATTTAATTTCTCGGTTTTTAGTAACATGAATTTTCAATACACCTACATATTTTACATAATAATTAATGTACTCTTCGCCTTTTCATAAAAATTACAATTACCTTTTGTTTTCCTTGACCAATTGATTACCTCCCTGCTAGATGGCCTCTCTGCTTATGAATATTTATGTAATCGTTTCGACTTCTTATCTCAAATCTCAGGACTTGAACCAGATGAAATTAAAATTAAAGCCCAAAATGTTGTGAAGTACATATTATCCGAAAGATTTGGAACTAACATCAGAAAACGAGCTAATCCAGTTGTATAGGAGTTCATTAAGAATTATGAAAAGCCAGATGATGAAAGCTTTGAAGTTTTTCTATAATATAAAATTATAATTAAAAAACAGGGCGAAATTTAACCAATATAGCAAACTATAAAAATATTTTTAGAACCCCTAAAAATTGTAAAAAAATTGTATGAATAATTTTTTTATGATTTTATTATGGAAATGCAAAAAGAATAGCTCGAAACCAAAATCAATTGGCATAAAAATAATTTTTTCGAAATAACGAATAAAACATCAAAATTTCAAAACTTTGACCCCAATGTGGAGAAGGTAAATATTAACCTAGAAGGTTGCAATTTTTTGAGCATTCTTTTAAGACTATTTGACAACTTTTTTTGCCTAAGGATCATCGATTTTCGAAAAAAACGAAAATTCGTTCCACCCTATTACCAACCTTCCGAAATTAAAAATGATCAAAAACAAGATTGAATTTTTGCCTCCGTGGAACCTCGAAGATCCGGCCTCATGGTCTAAAATTCTTAAATCCGGTCCTGCGTCCAAGTGAACAAAAGTCAGCTTTACTGTTATACTATTTTGGGAACGGTTCTTTCTTTTTTTTAGTTCAAAAAATTATGGGTCTCACAGTATGCATCATGAAATACAAGTGTAGATTAAAATTTACTAATTATCGTACAAAAATGAATTTGTCTTCAAGTAGTTTGGTATCTACTCAATCACTCATATACTCAATGCAATAGTCATGTAATGATTCTTTTATAATATTTACCCTCATATTTTAGCGATATGTACGCGGGTGTGGGTGTTCATTCTGGTATACACGATTACACCGGATAGGAACGCTAATCCGTGCTATATTACGGTGATAAAAATAATTACATTTTGATTAGGCGATTGGTAAAATTGTACGCGAGCGTGGATACCGGCGGTGTATCCGATAGGCGGATTGTTTGACGAAGGGAGCTGGTGAAGTTTTGACGGCGCGGCGCTTTTGACGTAAAGTGGTGACGATTTGATACGTTCGGGAGGGTTGAAAATTAAAAAGGAGAGCTATAACGGGAACGGCGTGGCATTAAAAACGCCGGTATTATTAAACTCGTCGTCGAAGTTATTAAAATCATCGCGCAGATACGTCACGAGAACGAAATAGAATAATGGAGGAAAAAAAAAGACACGGTCGCGATTCGGGATTCGACCATCACCCTATATTAAAACTTGGAAACGGATTCGATGACATATGCGATGGTGGACCGGAGACGAAGCGGGTTTCGGTGAAAAACGTAACGCTGCGAAAAGTGGTAAATGGAATACTGGTGAATGATTCGCGAAACGGTGCGCCGTCGCGACGAATGGTGAGATTTTAACATCAACGTGTACGGTAATTATGCGAATTTAATGGATATTCAGGTTGAAACGGCGAGACTTCGGGGGCAGCGCGAGCTACACCATCGGTTATTGCGTTTTGAATATGATGAGCAATATCGGCGGTAATCTAATACGGCGCGGACTTAAATGACATTTGGACGCGATTTCAATTTAACTTTTCATAATGTTAAGCGAATGGCGCGCTAATGGGGATTAGGACGCGCAATGACAGTGTTGTCGCGGCGTGCCGTAATTTAATACAGTAACGTTGTACAGGGTAGTTCACCTCGATATGAGCTCCTTCGTATCATATATAGGGCTACTCATGGGACACTCGTGTATGATAGTTTGCCTGCTTTCTTCGTTGAAGGAGCCAAGATACGAAGAATTGGAAAATAGCTGTTTTACCTTGGTGATGACTGATTTCAAAAAATTCTCTATTTTCATCTAAGTCAGATAAAAATTCGCTGTTTGTGTCAAAATGTAAGATACACAATATATGTAGTTTTACTGGCAAAAAAAAAAAACTGGTTGCGGTGGAGAGACTAGGTGGGAAGAACCAATGAATAGTATGAAAAAGCAAAGAAAAAGTTAGTCATTTGTTCTTATTTTTTTGAGATAATTTAGAAAAATGCTACGTTGACTTGAGTTTAAAAAATTTCTCATAGACCTTTATTACAACCTTTACCTCCAAAGTGTATTGACTTATAACAGGTCGCACCATTTGAAATCGAGTGAAAAATGTGAACTAAATTTCTTTAAGCCCATTGTTCACTGATCACGTCAATATGACCAATTGTGAGGTGATGCCATATAAAAGGAAATTTAGGCGCCTAAGTTTACCCACCAGGTAAGAGCACTGTTTCCTCCAGGTAAAATTCGAATCAAGATGAACTCCTAAGCAGGAGCGAAACTAGCTGTTTTTTCAGGAGGGGAGAGGTAACACCAGCAAATTTGCCGAATGAAATAGTTTGAAAATGAGAAATTTTGCTGACTGAATTATAAGCTTTAATTCACTTGAAACAAAAACAAAAATTTGGCTCGTAACATAAAAATGTGGGTATTTAAAAAAAAAAACAAATAAGCTTGAAACACAACAACGTAAAAAAAGGTTACTTACAATAAATAGTTATTTACATATTTACGAAGCTGGTTGATTTTTTGGTAAATTACAAAATAAAATTTCTAACATAATTATCCGCTATTTTGGATACCTTCAGGGTTTTTAATATTGGAGTAAGTTATTAACAACAATAAAATTTGTTAGCAAGCGTGAGTTTCGATTCTCAGTTTTTTATGTTCAGTCTATATATTCTTTACAGAAAAATGCGAGTTTTGATTTTTAAACATTATTTAACAAATTCATAATGACCAATATCGTTAGGATGTTAAGGGAAAAGAACTTCAAATATGTTAGACTGTAGGCTTTGAAATACTTTATCAGGATTTATCATAGAAAACGAACCAGTTTTTTTTGGCAAAAATGAGTTTGATTCTCAGCTCTTCACTGAAATATACCGCTGTCCAAATTTATATGATTCAGTGTTTCTTTTTCAATGGATAAAATCAAGAGAGGTAGATGATTTTCGAACATTTTCATTCTTAAAACACATTGATTCATTAGTAAAAAATTTGAATATTTCAGGTGGTTAGGTAACTTCTGAAACTTTCGAGTGATATAAAAAAATTCTCATAGGCTAAAGTTTTTAATGTTACCGAGTCGAGAGGCAGGAACGTGCTTTTGAATAAATTTCACAAATTAAGTATATTTCATTTTAAGAAACTAGTTTCAAAAAATTGGAAAATATTGTTAAAAAATTTTTAATTATTTAAAAAAAAAAAAGAAATTTTTATTATCTTGTTTTCATATTTTTTTATCTTTTCATTTTTTAGATTGATTACAAAAATATTAAGTGAACATATCCTCTTCTCGCATGGTATCACATTTACATTCGCTTTATGGATGAAAATTGACTACTAGAGTTTTCACTCACTTAAGGCCCAGATATCTCTAATACATGGAAGTATTACATTTTATCAAAAATCGAAATCATCTATGAATTGAAACAACCAAGTATTACTTATCTCTTTAGATAGTATACCGTGCGTCCAGTAGAACCCCATATAGGTAAAGCGCCAAATTCCCTACACTAAAATATGGAGTAAATAAAATAATTATGACAACTGTGCCATTCAAT